>VWZK01006482.1:110723-147197 GCA_013396935.1 Baryphthengus martii | reverse complement strand
ACAAAGGTATTACCCATCAAAATACTTGCTTTACGAACTCAACAGGCACACACAGCAACAAAGTGATTTCCCTAACTCCTTTGTCGGTGGTAATTTGTTCACATTTGCATATGCTTCTGAGCTACCTGGGAAGATGAGCAAATTGATTTCCAGAAGACAATAAACTGTTGTGACAAACAAGAACATTGAATTCCATACATAAAAACTGATTTCCAAGCCAGAAATAAAACGAGATTCTTCACGATTTCGGGTATCTTCTTGTGAGGATTTGGCACTGAGAGATGGCAAGGGATCTTGGTGATAAAATGTAATGCTGAGAAGAGATTTTATATCATGGAAGTTTCTGTTGCAAGAAAAAAAAAAGCCCAAAACAACACAAGAAGACAAGAGCAAAGACCCAGGCAGGCTGTGACTGATATAAACAAATAATAATTTAATACATGGCATTGTCAAAGTTCTTGTCAGGAATATTTCTGTGGCTAAGATTTTATTTTCTCTTCCACTTGTCCTCCATTTTCTTTGTCTTTTACTGGGCTGATATTCTCTTAAATTAAGCCGCTTTTCAAATAATTTTCACTATTAAGAAACTGCAGAATATTCCACTCTGAAAACTGTATTATGTTGGAAGTTGTTCTATTTTTTTTTTTTTTTTCTAAGAAGCACGTTTACACCTCCTGCATATTTTACAGAACCATATGTCCTGTAAAGCACACATTCATTGCTTGATAGTTTTCCTCTGCAGGGCTCTAGACAGCCCAAAACTTTCAGAAGTCTCTTTTCAATTTCTCGTGTCTTCCAAAGATAATCAGGTCATCCAAATTAATTAACATCTATAGAAATGCCATGTCTTCTGCAATTTTCCTAAGGAACTACAGAAGTGTTGAAGGTGTTTTAAACCTACCTTTAGTGTAATCAGTCAAACAAGTCCAAAAGGCAGATGAAAGCTTTCTGCATTTTATAATCTTTTCCCAGGAGTTCTGGCCATATTCACTTCAAAGTCCCAGAACTGGAAACCGTTCCTTTCTTAAACAAGTGAACAGGCAGACCAAGGAATCCTCTACACGTAGCATGGCAACCTTTACCAGTATACACTTACTGAAGGTCAAGGATTTATACAGAAGCTTGTCAAAATCTTAGAATTTCTGATCCCTGAGAGGTTCAAATAAAAATTTCTATGTCAACATGAAACACAGAAATTTAAAGTATCTCCTCAAAAACAAACACAAGCTTTCCCTCCAACCTCCACCGTCACAGCTTTCGTATTCAATTAAGCAAAACCTGAAGCCAACTGTAGCTTCTATCCCTCCTTAAAGTCTAGTTTGACAGTGACAGCTGACTGTCAGCACATCAAAATCCTCTGAGGTTGGAAATGAGATAAATTTCCCTGCTCAAAGCACCTGTGAAGATAGCTGTAAATTTGTTGTTCTTCCAGAGGGGGGAGGTAACCAGAGCAATTAGGTGTAGTCTCACTCACTCGGCCCCCTACCTCCCCAAGTCTTTTTAACAATGAGAAAATAAATACAAATAACTGTATTTAGAAAGAAATCTTGTATTAACTGTCAACTTGCTGAATTGGATAGGTTAGTTTCTCAGATGCTACAGTTTTCAACTTGCGACATTTTCTGTAACGAAGGCAAGAAAACTGATTTAGAAAAAGATGAGAGTAGGATCAGCAAACTAGAGAAAGTGGTCAAGAGGCTTCAGTTTAGAACAGCTAATGCATTCTAAAAAAAAAAAAAAACCCAAGATTTTTAGTACTCTTCCTCTTCCCATACTATGCTTCAATGAAATCCAAAATATAGATTCCAGGGCTTAGGTTAAGAGTAGATTGAGTACATGAGGTTGTTGTAGCTTCCAGAATATATTTATTTTACTTGTGCTAAGTGAATATCTACTCAGTCTAAGAATGCACTCTGGCATTATGAGTTCATGTGAGAGCCTAAACAGCAGAGGCCTGAATTTTTGAAGACTGGAAAAAAAGAAAAGATTTTTCTTTTGTGTGTTTGAGACAAACTCAAACTACCATGGGAATCTCCTGCCCTAGGTTTTCAAGAATAATTGCTCAACACCAGCATGGGATTTCAATAAAGCTGTACTATATATATAGATACATAAATATCTCTCCAGCTTTAGCATTTATCAGGAGGAATTAATTTCTAGCTCCTGCTTGTGAGTTTGCATGGATGACAGATGTCTGAATGGATACAGGGAGTCATCAACCAGGTAAGTTTTGACAAAGCAAAAGATTCAGATTACATTGTGTACTTGGGTGTATTATATCATCGGTATTTTAGAGCTAGGAATATTTCTGTGCCAGCTGTCAAGGTCCATTCTGAAGTTCAGACAACGGAAGAGCCACCCCTGTAGCACCCCACAACAGATACAATTGCCATCATAACTGCAGAAGAGAGTCATTTGCTGGCCACAGATACCTGCCAGCCTGACAGCAAAAGCTAATGGGAGTGAAGAATTAGTTGCACTTTAGTTTCCTTTAGGGAAAAACATTTAAGTGTAACAAATTCAATAAATACTATTCTGGCAAAGACATAAATTGAGTGAAGTTTGTCAATTAAATAGGCAAACTGTGCCTTGAAGAACCTAAAGAAAGAGAAACTAAATCAAGTCCACTGAAATGTCCTCATCAGGCTTCCTAAAGCAGATAAATAGGATAATTAATTTCATTTTATCTACAGCCTTTGTTAAGAATTATCCGTTATTGCTCTCTGCAGTGCCGATAAAGCCGTCTGTGCTACTGCTGTAGCAAATTCATTTCTTTCAAACCTTTCACTTTCCTCTGGTCAGAAGGTAGAGAGTTACAAATAATATGGGAGATCATCCTCTGCACTTTCCCTTCTAACCACCCAAACCGAAAGAACATTAATTTGTCGTTATTTCTATTGATCCACTCCCAAAGGCAAAAAAGCCCTTATCTGATGGAATGGCCAGTGGATTTTCAGGACCTTCCAAAGCCCTTTTGAGCATCATACCACAGGAGAATGATTGTTAGAAGCTGAAATCAAATTCAGAGTGTCGCTACCGAAGTCCCAGCATCAGACCCTTGGAGTTTCAAAGTAGGACAAGCTGCCCTGAGAGGTCCTCGGTGGACTGACAGTACTATAAAATGTTATAGAACAACGTTCCTTGCACAGCCGGCTCGAAACAAGAGTGTTCATGAATATTGGTTTTCATTTTCGAATGTCACTTTTGAGAGATCTGTTACACACTGTAGCAATGATCAAGATTGACTGAGTGATTCTGCCTTTAAAAGTAAGCGTGCTGGCTGACACTGCTGGCAAAAATATTGAGGCCTCCTCAGTAAAGAATGAAAAAAATCCCTTGAGGCCCTGCTATGCTTAGAAAAAGTCAACAGGCAGTGTAAAGCTAATGCTTTCTCACATCAGACTCTTCCCTCAATCTCTTTTTTTTTTTTTTTTCTCTGACGGGACTAAGTGCCTCTGTTCCAAGCACGATCAATTATTTTACTATATCAGCCACCAACTACGCTCAGATGTTATCAGCTCTTTGTAAAGAAGCTTGCAAGAGGAAAAGATACTGACTTCTAAGGGAATAGAGAGGATGCCAAGGCAACAGTGAGGACGGACAATGTCCTTGGACGTATGCACTCATCATTAAACAAGTGGTACCTGTATCAGGTGCAAAGCTTTAGAAATTCTTTACACTGGTGCAAAACCCAGTGGATATTAATGAAGGTTTATTTTCTCTGGGTCTGGAGAGATATAGAGTCTGACTTCTGAAAATGAAAGTTTTTAAAAGGTTTGCAAATTCTAATTGATCTTTCTCCACTTACGGAAACTTTGATGTTTCCCAATACGACCTTTGATCCTGCTGACACTGGAGCAACCCTGATATGAAAGCAACAATTAACACGGCTCTAATCGCTATGACAAACCTTCTGAGCGCAGTCACTGCAATAAAAGCGGCAGATTAAATATATGAGAAAATAATTGCAGGTGCAACTAAACGTGATGAACGATCAGACAACAGCTTCCACACGGAAAGAATATTAAATAGTTTTGCACTGTTGCCAGAGCCCAAATTATTAATACATTGCCTTGTTTGTTTGCATAGGGCGAGAGGACAGAGAATTTTCATTGACACCAAGCACTATTTGCAACTTGGTTTATAAAAGTTTGCAAACACGTTTAAAACGTAGATATTTGTAAGCTTCACTGGATAACAAAATAGTTGTAATGAAACAGCATGATAGGGAGCATCTGAAACTCTGTCAGGCAGCTTTCAGATGAACTTTAATAAACTGTAGAATTTCCTTTATGGAAATAAAGATCTGACAGGGTTCTGTTGGAAATTAGTTTGTAATGGTATTTACTGTCTTCAGGATGGAAGATGGTATCGTAAGCTTGTTATTTTGTGTCCTGGACTTAACTACCTGCCTGCACATCTTGTAGCAAGTCCTCCTCCATAAAATGATGCAAAAATAAAACTTTTCTGACAAAGGGGAAAATAAAAGTAAGAAGTTGTAAAGTTTAATTTTTCGTTTGCTTGTTTAGAATTGCTTGTAGAAAGACAGATATTGTTCCTACCATCTGGAAAAATATTTAAAATAACACCAAAACACCTGTAGAGCAGTTGTTAGTGTCTTTTGCTCCTGCTTTCTGTAGTTCATGAGGAATTAGCTATCAGATATACATATTTTTAAAAATAATTTCATAAAACTACTTTTAAATGTTCAGTGTAATCAGTGCATGCCCAGTTCCAATCCACTCAGCAATACTGTGATATTGTTTTCTTTCAGAAATAATCCCAAAATACTTATGAAGTCCCTTAGGCAGGTATGACTTTTAATTAAGATCAGCATGTGGAAAACTTACCGTGGTACATGAGAAATGCTTCACGTGTCCATCCCTGACGCCATATAGGTCAGTTCTACAACTGAAAACTCCTCTATAGACTTGTTTTCCTAAAGCTGAATACCAAAAAATTCTTGTCAAGCTAAGGGAGTCAACATGCCAGCACTATTTCCAAGTTCTCTATTTTAATGTCTTACTGAGGAGCAGCTCACTACTATAAATAATTTACAGTTAAAATTTTGACTAAGCACATCCAATTTTAGCACTTTCTTTAGACTACCAATACTCAGAAGGACAAAAATAGATTCAGCACATATTTTCGTGCTGACACGTTTTTAGATTCTACAGACCTTAAAAATCATACAATATTGATGACGAAGGGTTGAGGTGGAGTCATTTTTTCTTTCACTCTCCCACTCTTTTGTCCCCTATACCTCTACTGCAAATATGAAGTCCCTTAATACAGCCTAACATTAAAAAAAAAAATTGTCAAGATCAAGAGGGCAAAATTAGGATCTTTAAAGCAATATGGAGACAAGTGGAAATTATATTATTGCTTTATTTTTAATAAGAGTCAGAAATTCCTTATTGCACACATAACTATCTATAATCAAATATCAAGTGGCTGTTTTGAATGTGTCAATCCTTGTGCCTTAAAATCCAGAAAAACTTAATCTTAAAACTAAACACTGCTAAAAATTTTCTTCTGAATGAGGAAAAAAATCACTAAACTGAAACAACACAGAGCATAACATGATGTAGCAGATGACAAAGAAGTTCGATTCAGATGTTATTCCCATTTTAAAATAAGGTACTGTAAATGCATTAAAGGTATAGAATATTTGCTTTACCTGTATAAATAATTATAAATATGCTATGTCTAAAATTACCCCCTTGATTTTTGATAACATGCCAACTAGTAGGCACTGAAAGCTAAGGGGGCGATGAGTTGGTTTTCTTTTTAATGATGTGGCCATCTATCTGATAAATTTATATGAATCCAGCATTCCATGAGAGATCATAAAATCATATTGTACAGCTTTATAACAATGGTGACTTTTCAATTTGTTGGCTCTGATTCAGTGATTCTATCAAAGAGGAGGCTTGTTTCTCAGTTAATAATATCAGGGATACTCTTCATAAGATAAAAATACATACGCTCCTGTTTTAATAATGGTATGAAACAGGAAGGGTAGGTCAGGTCTTAGAATGTTTTGAAAGAGGAAAGCTGAACCTGGTTTTACAAAGCATACAGCAGAAATAATTTCACTAAAGGAATGAAATAAGCCAACAAAGGATGCAGGTCTAGGCACCAACTCACTTGCTTTGACAGAAGCAACTATAAAAGGCCAAATCATATTTTGTTGCATTTGTTTTCACCAGGAATACTTTTCCTATTTTTTTTTTTTCTGGCTAAGCATTGATAGAGGCCAAATTATTGTGGTCAGAAGTGTCATCCAATCATAAGCGTAATGAAAGCAAGGTAAAGGATGATACATATAATAGCCACCAAGAGAGAAGATGTACATTTACAACCCATAACAATTATGTAAATAGATTGTAGGCATAATAAACAGCCACAGGAGGGAGGGAGAGACAAACAATTACTCTAATGGAGAGGGAGATAGCGTGATGAACATTAAATGCTACCCAGGGTGAGGTATCTGTACTAAGAACAACATACACACCAGCTACATAAGACACACTTGCCTTCTGGGGAGGCAAGATAGTGAGAAAAATAAATAGGACGTTTTGCATCAGTAGAGGGAGTTCCATAGATTTATGAAGTTGTGAGAAAACGTCTGCTTTCCACCAAAGCCAGGATAATTTCTTTTTGGTGAACCTTCCTTTTCAGTGTCATTTTTACAGCTAGGAAATGAAAGAAGCTGACGTTAAAAACAAGAGTTGGAAAGTGAGAGAAAGAGGAACAGAGAAAGGAAGAAGAAAGTCCAGCACTAGAACTTCAAGGCTGGCAAGATTGGTTTGGCTGATCATTACAGATCATACCGAAAACTGACAGCCCATCGTTTTGTCATGAATATATTTGAGACAAACGTCTTCTCCCATAGGAAACTGGATTTCTGAAAACACAGAATACATAAGAAGAATTGAAGCTCAAGAAAACATGAATCAAAAGCTTATGGCTTCTCAGAAAGAGCACAAATTATCTCTCTATCCGTGAAGGCTGCTCATTTGAAAAGTACAGGTGGGATCTCAGTTAAAAACATCTACAAAAAAGTTGTTGCATGACGTTCAACTCTTTCCACGCCTTACTGAGCTGTTAAATCACGTCCATTTTCTTGTAATAGAGTTCTTCTGAACTGGCATATGGGAAAAGTTAAATTTCATTAATGATCTGGGGTGGACTTTTGCACTGTTCTGTTTAACAATGTAGTTTTCACTATATGAATATCTGGCCAGACTATTTGTCTTTGATTGCAGTGGTTTTTGTTTTGCTTGGGTTAATAGCATTTGATGTGTAACACCATCAGTTAGAACAAAATTATGTAATTAGCATGCAAGCAGAAAGGAAAATTTGCCAGTGCTTATAATTGTAGACTTCTCTCATCAAACCCCTGAACAATAAGGTATAAAATAAATGCAAGACTAAACCAATGTATTTAAAGAGAAAATGTATTCAGCAAGGACGTATATAACAGAGCTCTCTTTATATTTTAATATAATTATGCACGAGGCCCACAGATGTGGAAAATATTCCACAGCAGAAGACAAGGACCGGCCTTCCTTCACATACGAGGTTCACCTTGAGAAGTTCATGGAATTTTTTGAAAAATGTATACTTGAAGTACTCTTCAGGTAGAGATGGTGTGATTTAAAGCCAGTAAAATCTTCATAGCGATAGAGTTCACTCAACTTCAATATCATAGGTGATCTCCCTTACATCTAATCTCTTGCTAATTTGAATTAAATGTAAACGAGCCACAACATTCAGACCTAAGCTGAAACTTTAGAGGAATGTTTTTGAACTGCATTTTCAGTCCTTCAATCATCTGAAATTGAAATCCATGTCTAAGACTAAAAGTGCAAATATGGGAACAAGCAGTTTAGCTGAGACTAATAAATTCTTATTATTCAGTCAAATATTGTGTTGGTGACAGATTCCCTTTCATAAATATCTAGTTTCAACTGCTGATTTACCAAAAAATAATTTATGTGTTGTTTCTTTGTCGTTGGATGGAGATATAAGTCCTGTCTTCAAACAAAATAAAGACTGAAGGCTTATAAACCTCAACAAAATTAATAAGAAGCAACTTTAAATGTGGATGGAAATAGAGAGATTTTTGTTATGTTCAAATCGTCAACTATAGGACCCAAATGCATCTGTTAAGGTGACTTCTCTGGCCTCACTGAATTGCTAATGGTGAGAAAAAGAAAATTCCAAAGGGAAATCAGAAATGAAAGTTAATTTAGACTGTGTAATTTAGCCTTTCACTTCTGAGAGGACCCTAAAAATCCTAGAAACCACACTTGGACAGCATCATTGCCCTCCTCTAAAACCTGCAGGTTGCTTGTTTATTACTTTCACTGTTATTACAAATAGATATAAAAAGACCATATGCTATACATCTTCATATTTTTTTCTTTTTTACAAGGTGCACAACAACTGGTGTGACGCAGAAGTTGAAAAAAAAAAGGAAAATTTCATCTTCCCTACACCTTCCACCTTCAGAGATGCTCTGTCTAATGGATGTGCACCTTCCTCTGAATGGTTTCTTCCATCTATAGCAGCAGTGAGTGAATCTTAAGATGCTATTGGGTTACAATTCCACTATCTTTAAAAATCTTCCAGATTTTGAATCTTCCTCCTCCTCCTTAAGGCATTATTGCCCGATAGCCTGCTTTTCTGCATCCATAATGCTTTAATTCAGTGAAGAAAGCAATTTGGTTTATCTCAGGCAAAGTGCTCGTGTCTAAAGCTTTCCACATATTGCTCTAAGAGCACAAATACCATTTAAAAAATTGTCCAGTAGGCATACTATTACTAGCTTTTCATTATTTTCATCTTCAGGCATTGCCATAGTAGCCGGTTCTGGATTCTCTTTAAAACAAAAATTTCAAAGAAAAATTTAAAAATTCCATCAATCTTTGGTAATTAGGAGCTGATGAATCTAATCTGCTGCAACTCATTTTGCTGATCTTCCTCCGTTGAAATGAATCTTGCCTTTCACTAATGGATGATAGCGCTGATAACAGAGGACATGTTAATCACCAAGTACCGATGATGGATGGTTTGCCTGTTTAATTGAATTGTTACTTGACAACATATTGTCTTTGAGAGCACTGTGATTGGGATTCTGAGGTGGAAGGCATGTTGTAGGCTAATGTGAAAACCGTGTTTATTTGTTGCAACTGTCACTCGTTCATAATGCAGAAACCACGGACTTCATCTCCTACTTGCAACTGGAAAACAGAGAATTTGGATCTTTTTTTTCTTTCCTTTCTTATCTGGAATTTTATATGTAAAAATATGGAAAATAAAGAGTAGATGGGTGCTGCCAATGTTTGGTAATAGAAATAGTCCTATTCCACAGCCAGAATGTCAATTCGTTTGTGCAATGTTTTAAAAAAAATGAAACAAATGTTATATAGGAATTAAATTATTGTGTTCTAGGTTCTTTATTAAGACTTCTACTAATTGGTGGTGTTCTTTCATAGGCTGTGTCATAGCACATCTAGATCGTAACTCTGATTCATTACTATTTTGCCTGATTTGAAGAATGAGTCTACATAAAAGAATGATAAATTTGTTAAAGAGAAAATAAAAGGCATTAGAAAGAAATTAAACCTTGTAAGTGCAGAGTATTTAAAGACCTGTATTAAAGAATATAGAATATACAGAAGAAATACAATAGAAAAAGTGAAAAAGAAACCTGGTGTAGCTAAAGAGCAAGGCTAAGTACAAAAAAGGTGAGGAATGAATCCTTGACTGAACTTCTAAATTAAAAAACAATAAAATAAATAAAATAGGAAACTACCCTAAACTCAGGAAAAAAAATAAATTTAAACAATACAAATTCAGACCAAAATCAGTTTGGGGAACAATTAAGATGAAGCATAAAATCTAATACACATTTCTTTGCTCAAATATATAAAATCCAGAAGCAGTCCAGAGACCTTTTGTGAAGTCAACAGACAATCCAGATATGAAACAAATATACTACTACAGAAGAAAAATTCAAGTGACCTGCTTATATGTTTAATTCTGGGGCAAGAACTTCAAAGAGATTCAGCAGTCTTCATGAAGGACTGGTTAGCTGATCCTTCCTAAATTAAGAGTGAAATGGAGTAAAATATTGCAACAGCTGCCAGGACTAGGTAGTATTTTACCTGTAAAGGAACTGAAATATGAAATAGCTAATCTATTATTATATAAAATGACACCATTTTTTTTTTTTCCCCTAAAAGTCTGAATACCTGTAACTGAGAAGCCTGATATTTTTATCAGGCAAATTAATAGGCTATGTAATAAAGAATAGAGTTAGGGTGCTCATAAATGAACTAGGCAAGAGTTGTCACCTCATACATCATCTGCAGTCCTTTGAAAGAACTGTAGCTGATATACAAGCAAAGGAAATCAGTTTAAAAAACACCTCTTGAAGTTTTAGTAGGCTTTTGATACGGTCCTCATTACACAAGAGAAAAAAAGGACATAGAGAACAGGAGTGAATAATCTGTTCCCACCGTGAAGGTCACCCATGAACTTCCACCACATCTCGATTGTTCAATACATGAGTTCACAAGGTGAAAAAAAAGCTGTGAACAGCCCTGACAGAATTTCCCTATAATCTTCAATTATTTGGGAGAGACAGAATCCGAGTATGAAGAAGTGCTGGGCCTCCTTACCCTACTCAATGATTAAGCAATAAAATGTCAATGTGGAAGTTGAATGCAATTAAACACAAAACATCCCTCACTTTACTCCATCAATTTTAAGTATACACATAGAGTAATGGGCTCAGAGCCTAACTGTCACTACTCAGGAATGAGACACTTGAGTTATGATGAGTAGTCCTATGAAAATATCAACTCATTAGCTTACAAACCTGAGCCTAGAAACTACTGGGGGAAAAAAAATACCAAATAAAATAAGAATGTCGTTACGTAGCTGTAGAAATGGATGGACTCCATGGAACATCATATACAGTCAATTTCCCTTCCTCTGTCTCAAGAAAGATACAGTAAAGCTGCCAAGGATTTAAAGGAGATACCAAGGAGGAGTGAAAGCATATAGCGTGTTCTGCACGGAGAATGACTGAACAGACTAGGCTGAAAAATTCATGAGTGTGGGAGACGACCATGGAAAGCTATTTAACGATCGGAAAGCTGGAGACTGAACAGAGATAACAAACCAGCGCTCCCTTCGCCACACGAAGCATCTTCTCACTTGCTTCTTCCTTGAATATTTTTGGTACTCATTATATGCAAGATACACCGTGCAAACGCATTTACTACATAAACTTTTGTAACACCAGGTTTGAAGCTTTTGTCATTCCAGAGAAAGAAGAAAAGAAACCTGTTGATGGCAGGTTATAGCTGCCTTTTTCTACTAAAAATTCCAGAATAGTTACTCCCCTGATGATTGCTAATAGTGCTTTTAGAATTTTGGGGTTTTTTTGGTGACTAATGAGGAAAAAGAAGGAAAAAGCCTAGTTTTGTCCTGTTTCTTGCTGTATTTTCAGCTTTGACTGACAGAATTTTGGGTTTTTCTAAGCCCACTAACAGTAGGTAGTAGCACCTACATTTACAACAAAGGGCATAAATCTCTTCATAGAGGTCATTCCCCAGCCTCAAATTCAAATGTGTGTTAGAATTCTTCCTGTTAAGGCAAAAAGAAATTGCAATAGTTTCATTTAAAAAAAAACTTCAGAGTTTAAAATGGGTGTGCGTTCTTCACATGCACTACCCTTGCAATCAGCTATTTCTAAGTCTTTTAGCATATGAAGTGCATATTTGGGCAGGAACAAGGCAGAAATGGTTTGATTTAGGGACTGGGGAGAATAAGGGCATTATAGTTTTAAGGGACAGCAGGAGATTGCTCCTCTTTTTCCCCACCTACATCAACTGACAGCCCATTTCAGCAACCACTGATACCTTAGATCCAGTCTATTAAATAGTAAGTCTGCACATGCTGCTGGTTTTATCAGTCTATCATGGCTAAATCTACACTAATCCCTACTGTAGAATTGGAAATGGAATTTGGAAAGGGCCAGAAGAATTCAGCCTATTGATTTACAGGCCAGAGCTCACTGAAGTTGCTCTGCTACTAACCACGACTGATTACTTTTCAAATGCACAAGGTAGGGCAGACATTATCTGTGTCCTTCAGCACACTAGGCTGAGGTATCTGTGGATTTTTTTTTTTTTTCATATCCTAAAAGTAAAAAAGATTGACTTTCTTAAAGCAGCTTCTTTGATTTTTGTGTGCGCTTCACAAGGAACAATCTTTTTAATATTACAGGAAATACTGTAATTTCCCTTCCTTTCCTTTCGTTAGTTAGAATTTGGTGCAGTTTTAAAAAAGGGAATAAATGCATTTAATATTTGGTATAATGACTCAGTGCAAAATATAAGCTGGGGACTTCTAAAATAGGCACTTCAAGCCTTTTGCTAACCATTACAAACCTTTGCTTGAATCAGATCCAAATGCTTCTAGGAAAACTAAAACATACTTGTGCTCACCTGAAAAAGGACAAGAAAAGCAACTGGAAGACAACACTATTCATTCTAAACATACAGATGCTTTGGGATTTGAATACCCATTTTTGTGTTCTAATGCATTACAGTAAAATGCACGTGTGCATTTGCACAGATACCTCAGAAAAAAGTTGCGATATATTGGCTCATGTACTACCCTAATATTCTACTTTCATGTAAAATCTTAAAACTAGTTACCAGAAATAGGAAGATTTAAGGAACAACCTCTGCTAATACTTAGCAAAAGGTGCAAACAGAAATCCCAGCGGAACCTCACGGACGAACAATCCCAAATCCGAAATGAATGTTTTACAAGAACAGGTACTCTTCTCTAAAGGAGTGAAACTTCTACTCCTGGGGGTCGTCTTGGATGCCAGGTTTACACACTGAAATTTAATCTGGAATGTTTGAAATTCAGCCAAAAAGTGAGCTGCTTACACATTTAAGGATCACTGAAAAGGGTCCCACTGAAAATAGCCTCAAATTCCCATCTAGTGAATATTCATGATCTCACTGCTGACACTACTTTCAAACACGGAAGTTTTTTTATCCTCCAGAATCCTGCAGAGATTAATTCCATATTAGAATTCACTGCTATGTAGGAATCAAACTCCAAATCCATCCAAACACCCCTCCATTCTGAAGAACATTGGATTTAAATGTTTAGTTAGGCTTTGGTATCATGTTTCTCCTCAATTAGTTTGTGTATAAGGGTTTGTTAATGTCATCTCTTCATAATATTTTAGCTGAAATGAATTGATAAGAATGGTGTGGAAGTGCTGGCTTTGAGTCAGGTGCGGATCTCGTATTGTAAAAGAGATCCAAGGCCATACATATTCCAAAAGTAAACAGCTTTTGCATTTAAGTGACGAGAGTTGTGAGGTTGTGCTTGGACACTTGGCAGGAAGGAAAAAAAAAAGTGGAAGATGATTTCTGGCCTTCTACCAGTCCATGTGTGGCTGAGCAAAGATCCAGTACAAACTGGTCGGATATTGACAATGATGAAAGAACACAGATTTTTTTGTTTTTGTTTGAAGACACAGTTCTTTTTGAAATTCTCAGAGATAAAAATTCCTCAGATGTCTTGGTTTACAGCTCCTTTTAATTCCTGTACTTGGGGAAATTCCATAATCACTCCATTAATGACAACAGTCTTACTCTAGTCCAACAAAATCCTGGTCAGTGTGTCAAACAAAAACCACTGATGCTGTGGCTGAAAGTACTTCTATTAATTAAATGTGAAAGTCTGAAGAAAACTTGCTCCTTAAAAACAGGAGCACAGCTCTTTCCAGCAGGTGACGCTGTTCTCTCTGGAGAAAACACCCCAACGTGCGTTCAGACTTTTTCTGACATACAAAGAAAATCAGACCTCTACCTGCTTGCTACAGCAAGCAATCATATAAATCATTTAAAAGCAATTAAAAAAAATATTCATTTCCTGCAATAGCTCTTCCAGGGTTATATGCAGTCAGGGACAGGCAATAAGGAAAGCCAAATTTTGGTTTCTTGTAAAATGTTTTACAGCCCTTGCCAGAGACCTGTGAAAATGTATTAAATAACCTGAGTGGTGACTAAGTACTACTTCTCCACTCACAAGTATAACTAAGCAAATGATTCAAGCACGAAGCTCCCACTGAGGAAAGGAAGACTCTAAAAAAAAAAATAATAAAAAAAAATATATATTTAGAAAGTCCGAGCCATCCATGGTATTCAAGGGAACTTCTTTGGACAATGTTGTCCTCCCAAACCTGAGAACAATGTTGCAGGAGGTAGATGTTATCCTTCCTCAATCTTCAAATCTTATTTTGCTCACACTTCAGTGTCTGCATTGAAAGGTCCAGGTGCAGGCAGGACCAGGAAGAATTTGACCACCAGTAAAAAACAGTGTGATAGATCCCATTCTAATATTTGCAGTTCTCCGCAGCTATTCTGGATGTGGAAGGCATGTCAGAGCTGGTGTTCTTAGTGCCTGTTAGCTGCGCCTGTCACTAAGTTTGTGTAAATCTCACACTCATAGAATGGTTTGGGTTGGATGGACCTTAAAGAGTTGAAGGGCAGTGCAACATTTTTTAGAGTCCTTACCAGAGACCTGTGAAGAGCAGATGGAGTAGTGGTTTTGTAAGGGAAAATAAAAAGCTCATTTTTTCTTCCCAGATAGATTCCCTACCATCTGAGCTTCCAATTCTGTAAGACGTATGACCTGACATTTAGAAAACACGTTTGCATTTTTCCTGTAAGGCAGAAGAAATTACAAAAAAAAACATTCAATAAACATGAGAAGCACTTCCAGTGAAACAAAAACTTCCAAAACTTTACAGAGCACCGAAATTCTGATTACAAGGAGGGACTTTCTGCAGTTACTAATGCAGCTACATCTCATAAGTTTGAAATTCATGAACATGAACCCAGATAGTCTGCTTTGAAGGATAAAAGACTTCTTTTTTTTAAAATTTCCTTTTCCCCTAATAGCAATATTAAATAAATGCCTGTACAAAATACATACAGTTAAAGATACATGTATAATATATATTGTGACTCTGCTTGTTACCTACCCATAGAAAATAAAACCATGAACATTATTGTTAGATAATACTGATTTTTTTTTTCTTCTTCTGACCCGCTCGCTTCAACTATCTTTGACTGGAGATGAGACATCATTTTTTATTGCTTGCAAAACTCTCTGTCAAAATACAGTCTGGATTAGATAAGGGCAGCTCCTGATTGGATGCGCACATATCTTTCATGACAACAGTTGTATTTGTTTATAAGTAGTAATGGAGAGCTGTTAAACAGCAATTTCTTTTCTGAATGCCACAGCTCTTTTAGTTGGCTGCACACTCTGCCTTTGACATTTGCTGTTTTATTGGTCTAGTACCGATGAATGAAAGGAAAAGGTCTCATCACAAGAGGGTTTATGTGAAGCAATTTATGTGAACGAGGGAAAAGACAGGATGAGTTAGAGCTTCCATTGATATAATTTCTAAATTTTCTAAAGGACTGGGAAGGAGATCTGCAGGTGATACAGCTCTCTATCCCCCAGACTGGATCAACTTTACTTAGGCTATTCCTGACAAATTTGTCTACAATAATCTTTCAAAACTCTACTGATGGAAATTTCCTAGACCATCTTATTAGTACTTAATGACACCACACTTATGCCATTACTGTAAAAAGAATCTGCCTTCTCTTATCTTCCACTGCAGCCTGTGGGAGACAGTTCCCTTTCCCCAGCTCTCCTTCACGCTGAAAAGAACTCTTTAAAACTGTTATCTCCACTGAATGAATTTCCAAGTGTCCTTTTCCATTGTCTACCATGTGCCCAGTTAACACAGTAATAATAAACAGCTTTCACTTGGAAAGAGCAGCTCCTGATTGTGGGTAGCCTAATTTTCTGCAAAAAGTGCTTTGTTCATATGCATAGTGCTTCGGACTATGGAAGGACTCCAAGTATAGTTAAAAGTAGTTGCAAAGGAGTGACCAAGGGTTTGCGGTGATCGTTATTTCACCTGCCTGTTTGTGTCACTACAGAAATAAATAACACATATTCAAAGGAAAAAAATATATTTGATTATTTAAATTGTGTATAATTTACTGTTAATAAATTTAGATTTAAAAAATTACCCAGTGAGTGACCTCTGCAGAATTTTGTCTCTTGCACTATTTTACCTTTGAGTAAATCTTTAACTTCAACAAAAATTGCTATCCTGAAATCAGAAAGAGGACAACTAAAAGCACTGAAAATAAGTTCAATTTCTGTGCTTGCTTGTATGGTAGATATACTCCTGAAGAAGAGCTTTAAAACCCTGGTCACAGATAACGATTTTAAAATAAAATCACTGAAATGAAATCTAACACATCAGTGAGAAATTCACAAAAGCTAATATTCTTCATCACTTACGAGACTTGGACACTTGCAGACAGCAGCAGGTACTTCACCTCGACACTCTTAGTATAAACAACAAGGTGGTGGCCAGGTTATCTGTGAAGGTCCTGGATTTAGAAATTATCTTCCTTATCAATTGCTTGGCATAGGATTATTTTTTTAGAAATCTAGACATGTTATAAAGCCTATTTGACTTTGTCTGCCATTTTATTTATTTTTTTTTGTTAAGGAAACTGGAAATGATCAGGTGAATTCAATATATTTCTTTTAGAAACCTATATTCTAAGCATTCAGAAAGGTGAACACATAGCAATACTTTTCTAAAGACAGAAAAAAGTATAAATTAATTTTAATAAACCAATGCTAACAACATTACCTAAATATTATTTCAAAATGAATGGTCCTTGTTGGGGCTGTATTTGTTTTCCTTTGCGTTATCCTGTAGTAAATGTCACAAATGAGTTTATATGTAGGAATAGTCCTGAAAAAGGCTTTTGCAATCTGCAATTATAGAACAACCATTTTAACACCAATGCTTTTTACCCCCCCAAAAAAATTGTGAAATGCCTGTATCATGATATATTTATGATAAACAAGCTTAGCATTAGATTTAATCAGTGTGTGGTTATATTTTATAGCAATAAAGTGTACAGATTCTTAGATAACTTTAATAAATATCTTAATTCATTTCATTTTTTATCATAGAATGGTTTAGGTTAGAAAGGACCTTAAGGAGCCTCTAGTTCTAACCATCTATAGGGTGATGCAGATTTTTTTAGGAGTAAAGCCACTGCATTTCTATCAAAGCTTTTCTATCATCTGCTGAATCTTCTTTAGGTCTTTGGGTCTTTTCTGATGAATGCCTCCACTTTGCAAGACCAAGCACAGCACTCCTCTTAAACCTCTCCTTCTCTGAGCTAATGGGCATATTGCAACCTATTGGTGCTTGAAAAATTTGTTAGCAGTCAGCAAATAAGTACTGCTCGATTTCCTCCTTTGCAAAACACAACAAACACTTCCATCTGTCCTTCTGTCAGTCTTCTCATGCTTGGAAGGGTGGTGGAGGAGGTGTTCAAAGCAGCAGTGCCTTCTGCAGTGTCAGAGGTGGAAGAAAATTCCTGTTTGTTTTCAGCAAAGGAGTGTGCAATTGTGGTATCTTCCCCGAAAGAATTTTAACCAGTCTGAATTTTTTCAGAAACTGCCTAATTTAAGTATGGAATGCAAAGAAAAAAAAAAAAAAGAGTTCTGTGCAAAAGAAATGGACACAGCATTCAAGAGGAGGATGGACATCCATCACGGTCAGATTTGTTGTTCAGCAATCAGCTATTGCACAATACGGAGATGCTTGGGTTGGTTTGTTAACATCCCCTTTAGCTCTTTCCTAGTATTTTCCTAAAGAAAAATCCTTGAAGAAAATAAGCACAGTAGTTTCACAGTTAATAAGAAGCTTGCTTTGTATTGTTGTCATGCTTCATTAGCTGAAACTTCAAGAAATAACATTAGAGCATATTGTAATTCAGCCTCGTTTATTTAATAGCCTGGAAAATAAGGATGTCTTTGGATAAACTGTCAGAAGCAGCAAGCTGGCTGATTTTAAAGGACATGGGCCAGCTAGTATCGCCCTTTAGTGCCATCTGGTCTAGAAAGCTAGCCAAAATACAGTCTGTCAGGCTCCTAAAATTCAGGTTGCAGTCCCTAGTCTGAGGAAACACGAGAGACTTCAGTTCCTCGACACATTCAGAGAACAACTGGGCAATCATGACAGTTGTACTACTTGTGTGTGTAACCTCTTCATTTCTGGAGGGGTTTGATTCCAGAGAGATAGACTGTACCTGTGTGAGACCTGTAAGCAGCGCGCAGCCCTCCACAGAGGGAGAAAAATAGGCAAGCACGTTGTTATTTGAGGAAAAATCCTCTCAAGCTCAGAGGACAGTGACAGAGAGCACATCGTTACCAGCTGTCCCAGATAAATATTTTACACCCATAGTGGTACTACATTAATATTGATGATGTATTGATATTTCCCACATTTGCGATATAAATTAATGAACTACCGGAGCAAACAGCCAGCAGGAGTGGGATGATTTGTCACTCTGTAGCTTCCCCAATTTGCTGTCTTCCCAAGGCTATACATTATCAAGAGTAACAAATGGAATTCATATGGCTCCCTCATTAACATGCATTAGCTGTATCAGAGTGTGCCTCGTGGTTTATTAGGGTCAGTTCAGGAGAACCTCCATATCTTCAGATAATCTTTCTCTTCTTCCAAGAAAGCTAACAAAGAATTAGGACATCCCTAAAAAAAACCCTCAACTTTTCAGGTAGTTTGTGCTGTCCTGTAAAGCTGCAAAACAGGTCCAACCGCTTCGCTTGCCCACGAATATAATTTTATTGGCCGCTTTTGTCACATGGATCCACCCTATGAAACTTCATAAATAGAAAATACAAGTGATATATATTGTTTAGAAATGCACCAGATTTCCTGTCGCTTTTGGTCATAATGAGTTTCCTGCCTTCTGGAGGTTGCACCCTCTGCGCTTTTGGTTTAGAGTATCGATAGGACTCACTGTTTCTGAGGTGGGGTTTTTTTTGTTGTTTATAGTAGATTCTGTACAATGTAGTCCAGTTGACTGTACCAGGTGCTGCACAGGAACACTGGAAGACTGCAAGCTGAGCTGTGGCCAGCCTAACGGAGGGAAAAGGTGCAGAAAGACAACGTTCCATCTTAGCAAAGCTATATCCAGCTCAGCGTCACCTCAGGACAGAAGGGGATTTGCTTGCTGGCCTGTTAATCACTTAGGAAAAAAAATAAATTAGTGAAGCATTACCACTTTTTACCCCATAATGAACAAGGATTTGAAATATCTCATTTTTGTTTTGGGGCTTGAGGGCTTTTGTTTGTTTAATTAAAGTCCTGGGTTTTTTCACTGACCAACCAACCTTCTAATATTTAGCTATAACAACACAACTTATATTCAGCCTCTCCCCAGCAGAAGATTGAAGAGTGAACACTTTTACTAATGATTGAGCTACCTTTGAAGAAAGAATCACAGAATCAAGCCAAGCAACCCAGCACAGTTGGCTTGATTCGATTGTTTTTATAGACAGCTTATGACTAATGAAGATTTTTAATCATAAACGTTACCACCTAATTTGATGCCTCTGTACAGCGTATCCGAATTCTCTGTATTCCAGAGACTTCTCTTATTCTAGGAAACATTTTCAGAGCTCATTAGCACATTGCTGTAGATATGATTACACTTTCAGTTGGCACAGCATTTTCCTGTTGATTGCAGGGTGGTAAAAAGCTCCCTTTGGTGCCTTTCCCTCTCATCTGGAGCACTGAACCTAACTGCTGTGACCACTTATGTGACAAATTTGGCAGATGCAAAATCCCAGATGGAAAGCTCTCAATTTTGTGTTTCCAATGTAGCATCTGGGTAGATGGTTGGCTTCCTGGCTGACTCCTTACAAGATCTCCTGGGCTGCTTCCATACATTTTCCAGTTACAGCAGCTGCAGTGAGAGGTGTGGAGCTGGGTCACACTGGACTATTGACAGGGACTCCAAATTTGCATCACCTGCTGAAGTGATGCAACTTCCTTGCATTAAACAAAAGCTCAAAATTCTACTACCTAAATGTACCATACTGACCAGAGTACTCACTTCAATCCACAACTATTCTACTCAGCTCTTTGACAGAGAATGTTTACTGAGGAGTGGAGCCTGCCAGTTGAGAGTCACATTTTATTCTCCATTCTAGGATAGTTCAGGGGGTTAACAGTTTTAAAATGCATTGATTCAGAATGAAACATGCTAAGTGCAGGGAATTATATTATTACGAATATTCCTGAACTTTCCAAAGGACTTGTTCGATTTAAAATGATGTGTTGGGGCTAAGAGAGTGTTTGTGTTTCTCACCGTCACCTGGCAAAACAAATACTAAGCTATTAATGTTTCAAATAAATTCGGATACAATATTAGAACAAGGAAAATAATTTCACACAGACATTCAGCAACATTTCTATCCTGTGTTATTTTCCTTATGACAAAGATGTGCTCTTTGGAAATGCAGACTAAATTTAGGAATCAGTCTCAAATTCTTCAGAAAATTTCTGCATAGTCAGAGAATTCATTAAAATTTTTGCATTAGTAATTTAGATTAAAAAATTACATACATTAGGTATGTGCTTCATATCAACAGGAACAATAATACCCAAGACTCCCCACTGAAACATCCCTTAAGCTCAAGAAATATGACTAGTATTTTTAAGGTGTGATGCAAAGCCCGTAGCTTCATCCAAACTGAATTAAGTTTCTCTGTGCTTTATGTAGCACTTTTGCTTGTTAAATAAAATACCCCAAACTAAAACTATCAGTAATTATACAAGAGGGTCTTTTTCACATCATCCCTTTATTTCAGACTTTGAAACTCCCAGGGAATTTTTTTTTGTTGTTATTTCAGAGTACAAAATGACATTTCTGCATATTGTAATAGCATTCTGAGCACAACCACTAATAAAGGTAACAAGGGACTTGAAACACATTAAGAACCATGACTGAAGTCCTGGCTCCTCACACCATTCAATGAAAGCAATTCAGTAAAAGGCGAAAACATATAATGTGTGTGCTCTGAGTGACCTGGCTTTTGAAATGGAGAAAACCTCAAGATGAGCATGGATTGAGGACGAGTAAATTCACCTTTAGCCATCTTCACATATCTGTACAACTTGAAGATACATAAACTGTTAAAATTAAAATGCACTGACTTCCTTCTTGGGAATATGTGACAGCAGAATTGTGAAAGTTACAGGATTGTCACATTATTTCAAGCCAGGATTCAGAATTTGGTTTTTTTTTGGTGAAGTTTTCTATTGCGTGCGTGCTTCCCAGGGAAACAAGGACCTCTCATTCTTTTCATTTGTTATGTCACGACCTCAAATTTCAACCACTGACTTGATAATACCTCAATCACTACATTCTTTTCTAGCAGTTAGTTCACTGGTTTGCAGCAAACAAAATCAGGAAGAGTGGGATGCCAAAAAAAAAGTAGTCAGGATGAGTGGAATGCAAAAAAAATACATCTATTTCCTCTGTAAACTGCTAGTGCTGTCCATAATGTATATAGATTATTTTATCTCACAGCATGCTTAGCCTTGCATAATTCATGATTCTTATCTTTATTTCAATAGCACCAGTATTTCTCCAAGTACTTAAAATTTTAGTTTTCGCTTCTGGAATTTTTTTTAAGTATCACCACAAAAAAAAAAAGGCATGAAATTACTTTACAGTGAGTCTTGTAGCTAAGATTTTCGGAAAATGAGGAATACGTACAGCAAGAAAGCTTGACAGCTTGTGAAGATTCACCCATAATAGCCTTTCCATGAACTGTCACGTAGAGATTTAAGAAAAAAACACCACCACCATTTCTTTCACTCTTGCCTTCCTGGTGGTGTCACTTCTAAGAAAGCTTAAGCAACACTACATGTGAGGTTGTTTTTTTTAAAAAAAGCAGTTTCTTGGCATGATATTTCCTTTATTTTAAAGCTACTAGGGGAAAAAAGCCTCAACATTTTTATTGGTTTGTGATATGGCTTAGGTGGGCATTTTGTGAAAAGCACGAAACATGCAGAGTCATGCTGGGGTGCAGCATACGCTATGCTCTTAAGATAAACTGAGAAAAAAGTGTGTAGGCATCAAAAATTTATTCACTATTTAATATTTCAATGAATTTGTAGTGTCTGTGACAGAATCTGGTGTATCTGGTGATACAAACCCACAATAACTCCACTGAGACTGAATTTTTCTAGACTTAGATTGGTATTAGTAATGTGCTCTAGTAGAAGATGTCCCTGCTCTCAGCAGAGGGGTTGGACTAGATGACCTCTGAAGGTCCCTTCCAACCCAGACAATTCTATGATTCTATGATTAGTGTTTAGTGTCTGGCTCTGGTTTATAATATTTTTAGATATTTAGTACTATTCTTGTCACTCAGTAGTTGACTATCTCACATTAGAACAATACTAGCAGTTATTTATCTCCAGTATTGTATTAAAAGGCCGTTGCGCTGCTGAAAGTTTGACTTTGCAGGTGAGATAAAAAGCCAACGTCGCATCACTCCTGCCTGCTAAAGACCTTATGACATTGTTTTCCAAGAAAAATACATTACCATCAGCTTCTTGTATAAACCACAGTTAGCTTAATGACATTCTGCCTTCAACTCCTTCCATAGTGTCATTTTGATAAGGCATTTTTCACTTTCTATCTTAAAACTGTTTTGTGGAATCCTGTTTTATGCCGTTAAACATCTGCTGCCTTCCACCCCAGTGGTGTCTGATTCATGGGGAGATGAAGTGATTGCTGTCTGCCTGGTATATAAAACACTTTGGTATCCTTTGGGATAAATAGAAATGCAAAGTGTTATAACAAATCTGGAGTCACCAAGGACTTGGTGGTTGTCACTACCTTGCAAGTGATAGCAATTGGGAACAGCACCAGCAGCAGTGATGGAACAGTAGAAGCAGTTTTTAAATGTATCTGACTAAGTTGAAAAAAAAAATGGTAGAAATTGGAATTATGGCACATGGATGAACAGCTGTTATCCAGCTCTTAGGAGACATCACTAGATTTTTTGACAATACCTATTCCTACCATTCCCCTGGCACGAAATTACTCTGGGTGCCTCCTGAGAGAAGGAAGTGTCTAGGAGATCATGGAACAACAAAAAAAAGATCTGTTGAAATCCTCCTTCTTCTGTATACCTGATATTTCCATGAGCAAACTGGATGGGGGGGGTGTACTCCTGAATATTGCACTTGGAAACTTCACATTTTTCATAAGTGCCACAATAATTGTGATGCAGAAAGCGGTTCAGTGGTGTTACAGCTGTCTTGGTAATAAAGGTAAAAATTTTACAAGACAGTTGTTTGCCTCTGGTTTTTGCAAATACTCTTCTCCAAAACTCTCCACTCTTGCCATATTGTCCATCAGAAAAAGAACCAAGAAAACTCAGCTTGAGAGAACATGACAGATAATTTCCTCCAACATTAGCCAGTACTTGTGCTTGTGTCTGCTTCCTTTTATTTTTCTCTGTTCGTTTTCTGTCCCACAACTGCTCATGAACCAAAGTAAAACTCACTCTTTCAAAGGATTGTGACTATACTTTTGTAATTGTGGGTTACTAAGCTTCACATTTCCCACCAGCCTCTCTCCTTGTTGGTGAGAATAAGGTCCAGAATTGCACCTCTTCTCAATGGCTCCTCCATCACCTGGAGAAGGACATTATCACCAACATATTCCAGGAACCTTCTGGACTGCTTATGCCCTGCTGTGTTGTCCCTCCAATAGATACTGGGATGGTTGAAGTCCCCCATGAGTCCCAAGGCTTATGAACATGAAGCTGCTCCTATCTGTCTATAGAGGGCCTCATCCACTTGGTCTTCCTGATGGGACGACCCATAGCAGACCCTCACTATAGTGTCACCTGTCCCTGCCCTCCCTTTAATCCCAACCCATAAATTCTTGGTTAGCTTCTCATCCAAGCTCAGCAGAGCTCCATGCACTCCTGCCGGTCATTGACATAGAGGGTGACATCCCCTCCTCATCTCCCCTGCCTGTCCTTCCATTCCAACACTCCAGTCACAGGAGCCATCCCACCACATCTCCATGATGCCAGTCATACCCTAGTCCTGCAGGTGTTTGTACATCTCCAGCTCCTCTCACTTACTCCATGTTCCCTGTGCTTGCACAGAGGCATTTAAGTTGGGCCCCTGGTGAAGCTGATTTATTGGTGGGAGTGGCTGGACTCCCTTTGCGCTGAACAAGAGATGAAAGTTCTGACGTAGGGAATGTTTGAGATAATAAATGCAGGAGAAACTAATGGTAAATGCAAAGGAACTTGTAAGAAGGGAGGGAGAAGCAATATAACGTGCCACTTTGTTCCCAAGTTTTAATGCTCAACAGAACAACTAAATGCATCATATTTACGATAACTGCCACATCTCCTTTGTCTAGCACAATAAAAAGGTGCGTTTAAATATATACTATGATGTCGTGTGCTACAAATGTATAATACATCAAGAAGAATCTCACAGTATGCTGCTCAAAACATAATGGTTTTGATTTAAGGATTTTTTTCTTATTGCCCTTTTTCCCTCCCAAGCTGTGTTTAGCTGAAAAAAAAAAAGAAACTAGGCAAAGACAGAATTTTTCCTTCTATTTTATATAAGCTCTTTTCCTGGTCTTTAAATATACCGACACACACCACCATACCTTGATCCTCGCATTGTTGTTCTTCAGTCAGCATAAAAAGATGGTAGTTTATCGATGATTAAATCTTCAAGAAGAGTATTGGTTTGGCAGTTCTGCTGGATTTGAAGAAGATTATTTGAACCGTTTGAACTCCGTAAGTCTCTCTAATTATAACTCAGAGTGAACTTCTCATTGTCTTCTGAGAATTCCAGTCCTTTCCCATCAAATATATATAACAAACCCAGTTGTTTTGTGGCTCTCATTGTCTCCCTCATTTTTAGTGGTTCTTCCTGAAGCTGGTTATGGCTGCTGCTATAGTCATAGTAAGATCTACAATGGGTAGATTTTACAACCTAGATAAGGTGAGAAACAAAGCTTTTATGCTTTAAAAATTATTCCTACGCACATATCTGTATATCAATTATAGGAACCTAGAAGGATTTCTGAGCTCATTACACCTCCAAGATGACATAGTCTCCTTTATTTTTTTGCCCCCCCCAGCTTCTACCTAAACACTTCTCTACACAGAGATGACCTTCTGTACAAAGAGTTGTGGTTTTTTCATGTAAAATAGGAAAAGAATGAAATTGAATGGTGCTGCTTTCTGTATTTTTCTACAAAAAAAAAGCAGAAGGCCCTTGGGGGCCTCAGACTTGTTGGTAATGATGAGGAGAAACCAAGGGCTCCCTGGAGAAAAGGGTAATGGAGTTGCAAGCAAAGTTGCCTTAAGAATTGCATGTCTCTAGTGGGTTTGCCTGCTAAGGTTTTGGTAGAAGGGAGGGGTGGCTACAGGGTGGCTTCTGTGAGAAGCTTCTAGAAGCTTCCCCCATGTCCCAGGGAGCCAATGCCAGTCAGCTCCAAGAAGGACCTGCTGCTGGCCAAGGCCAAGCCCATCAGTGATGGTGGTAACATATTTAAGAAAGGGAAATAAAACTGCACAGAGGCTATTCTAGAGTGAGTAGCTCTGAGATGCATGTAGCAGCTATGGAAGATCTTACCGCCAGGGGCTACCTGAAGGAAAGGGCGTTCTTCTTTCCATTCTAAAGGAACTCACAAGCACAACTTCCATTGGCAAGGGCTGAAAGTTAATGGAGGTTTTGCTTTTTTGGGCAATGTATTTAAGAGTCACTCTCTACTTTTCTCTAAAAATGAAGTAGTCCATTGTTCTATTACAGCACTGAGCTTTCCCATGTGCGCTGGGATTTTTTTTTCCACCTGAAACCATGAGACAAATTTGAAAATGCACATTGATGCAAAGCAGCAACATGAACTCATTGGAGAGAAATCTCCCACAAAGGCAACCTCCTTCGAACAGTTCACCAGCACACTTCTGTCTTAAGTCAAAGCTTCATTATAAATAAACAGAAAGAAAGAGTGGGGCCTCTAAAGAGACCCCTGAGGGTGAGCAAATGGAACAACTGAAGAAATCTCAAACTCCTGTGGGGACTAAACTGGGAATAATTACTTATTTTGGCAACCACTTCAAGCTTCACAAGGCAGCCAACCTTCCAGTCTGCATCCAGCAGCAAGCAGGCAGGCACTCTGCAATCCCAATGCTGAATAATCATATGGTGGGTAATAAGTTTAGGAGTATGATGGGATGCCTTGTGAGGAATTGGATGGTGACAAATGATGATGATCAACCAGAAGATAAACAATAACAAAGAGGCTTAATGACAACATTGTGGGATTCATCGGCACCAGAGCATTCCTTGCACACTGGCACAGCCCCCCTGGATCTGTTGTTTTTCTTCTGCCAAATTGGAATTCCCTTCATAATTACTTTTTTTCCGCTCAGTCATCTTTATTACTCATTTTACTGGCCAAAAAGTAATTTTTTTAGTTCATCACCAAAAAAGCCAGCCAGTTTAACTTATTTTAGATGGGTACAGTAAGATACAGGAAGATGCAATTTTTTTAAAGTCTTCTGTTAAGAAAAAAACCCATGGATATACAAAGTATGTAAGAAAAGAATCGAGGTTGGATTAATAAATATGCTTGATATTAGCATCAGAGTTTCAATAACAGCCAGGATCTGGCATCGATCAGAGGCAGAAGTGGTGCTGTGTAATTGCAGTTGGCAAGCAGTTTGCTCTGATAGGTTGAGATGCTTTGTTTGGAAGGAAGATCAAGGACTCAAGAGTGAAAAGACGCAGATGGGTGGAAGAGCTGAGAAACAGCTCATGCATATGGCGATGGAAGGAAAGGTTTTTATTAGTATTAGAGCTTTTGGGCTTCATTTGGACTCCTAACCATCTTTCAGTAGACTTCAACTCCATCAAATTAGTAAGTAAAAAAAATATCACCAGCTACAACTGAGATGATTACTACAAAACATAAAGCTGAAATTGCTGGCTATAAACATGCATACATCACTGCTATGTTTTGCAACATATGCTTGTAAAACTAGAATTATTAAGCTATCCACAGTAAATACATAAAGAAGAGATAGGTGGAGAAAGAGAGAAATCAAACATAATTCCTTTACAGCTTTGGAGATTGGGTAGGCATCCAGCAAACCAGCTTTCCTAGGAAGGTGTGCACTAAATATTTATATGGAATCTCAAGCTATTTGAAAAGAGTTTAGCTCTTGAAATGCCTGTCCCCCTCAATTTAAATCCATGGAATCTCATTAAATTAATGATGCTGATCACAGCCAGGAATCTAAACTCTCTCTGCTGCTACTCGTAGCTGCTGTTCTTATGCTCTTCTTCCCATGAAAACCTTAGATCACTCCGATACCTGGACTGTTCCTTAACTTCTTGGAGGTCAGCACTGATTGGGTTGGGTTTTGTGATCACTACGGAAAGAATCATTTTAGGCTTCTCACCCATCCAGCAAATTCTTCATAAAAATACCTGAATTTTCTTAATGTGAGTTTCATGATACTTCACTGCACGGTACACCAGACACAGTGAACTGCACATACGAATAACAAGCCCTTCTTTTTCCTGGCTTGAGAAAAGTTTGGCTCATGTTTGCAGCAGAAAGCCTAGATTATTTTTCTTATTTCTTCAGAAATAAGAACAAAGAGTAAGTCAGCTCCTTTCTGTGTTTCTCAAGTAAAAACGTGCTGACTTTGGTATAAATGCAAATCACAAATCCTGTCTATAAATAGAGTATTAAATACTTCAAGCAAGTATTTATTTCATAATTAGCAAAAAAAGTATATTCTATTATAAGAAAAACTAATACAGAACTAAAAGGAACTCAAAAATACCACATTTTTTAAAAGTATATTTCCCTGCTGTAAGTTTTTGAAGCCATGAATGGAGAAGATTAGAACATTTTCATTAAGGCAAATAACTACATTAACCTCATGCTGTTTGAAAGTGTTTCATTTTGGGAAAAAAGTTTCTGCAACTTGCAGTGGTTGTTAATGTATGTATTACTATGTCTTCATATATGTATAGACAAATTGTCTATTACTATGTAATGTACTAGACAAAGAAAAGCAGGAGGGTATGAAACAAAAGAGTGTTATTTAGTGTCCTGTAGAACCTTAAATTTGAATAAATGGCCTGGGAATCAGAAAACTTAAAACAAACAATTATTGAACAAATAAGTTTAATCTTGAGGAACGACTAAGACCAAGATTCAGCAGTATGAAAGTTTTTCTAGAAGTTCTCTGCAGAACTTGCTCATCCAATCCCTTCTCCAACTCAAATGTAACTCCACGCCAAAGATTTTATGAATTCAAGACCATTCTGCCTGGATGCAGCTACCACAGCAAGCGTTTGCCTAGACATATTCCTTGAAATATTTTATTCCTTTCATTTGTCCTTCTCTACACATCTGCCTGTAGTTAAATCATGCATTTTTTTTATTTCCCCAGGATGATTCCCAAGAAGAATGCAATAGACCAAACATGGCTTCACGAGGTACTTGTAACATTTATACTCAGAACCAGCAGATCACAACTGCAATTCAAAAAAGATAGACTTTTTTTCTGATGAAAACCTTCGGATCATAGGATAATTCAAGATGGAAGAGACCTCAGTAGGTCATCTGGTTCAGCTCAAAGAAGGGTCTGTTCTGAGATCAGAATCAGATTTCTCAGAGTTTTATCTAGTCAACCCTTGAAATCCCCCAAGGAGACAGGTTGCACAAGCTCTCCAAGACAACATGTTTCAATCTTCTTATCTATATAGTGAAAGTTTCTCCTTGTATTCAGTCTGAACCTCTCATTTCAATATATGCAGCCTGCTGCTCATCCTTCCACCACACACTCCCATGTACAGCCTCACTTCATCTTACTGGTAACCTCAAATAGAATTCCCTTTGACAAAAAAATAAATCTGGTAATAACATAGACATGTAACTTCTTGACACTAGTTTGTGATTTTTATAAGGGTGGGGAAATATTCCTAAGACCTATGATCCTGATGTAGAATGTTACCACACTCTTCTGTATAAGAAATGAACTGTAAGGAATACTGGAACTATAAAATTCGAGTGATTAAATGCACGAAGTTATAGGTTAACAGAAAAAAAAAATCTGTTATAAGCTGAAGTCTCTTCAGTTGGAAAACAGAGGGGAAGAAAGAAATAAGTGTATTAACTTCAACAGATGATTATGAGTTATAAATGTGATATGGCTGAGAAAAAGGTCAATATACTTCTGGGATGCTTGAGGCAAAGTACAGATAAGAAAATACAAGTGATGTTGTACAACATCAGCAGCAAGATGTTATGTGGCAGGCTGTGTACAACTCTGATTGCTGCAATCAAAAAATATGAACTCAACCAGGAACAGATATGTTAAGTGCTATTAGGGTAGCTGAGAAATGCAGAATCTAAAAAGAAATACAGTTGCGCTCTACCAAGGACATAAAAAAAGGCACAACCTAAAAAGGGAGTAAGAACATTATTGGAGGGTCATATTCAATGGTTAAGCAAGAGACTGGAGCAAGTCATCCAGTTTTAGAAGAATGCTCCAAGAAAGCTTGGCCAGCCAAGACTAGGGCAGGGATCATCCCCCTGTACTCGGCACTGGGGAGGCCATCCCTGAAATCCTGGGGTCAGTTTTGGGCCCCTCCCTCCCAGAAGGACCCGGAGGGGCTGGAGCATGGCCAGAGAAGGGCAACAGAGCTGGGGAAGGGTCTGGAGCAGGAGTCTGGTGAGGGAGCTGGGCTTGTTCAGCCTGGAGAAAAGGAGGCTCAGGGGAGACCTTCTGCCTCTCCACAACTCCCTGAAATTCAGGAGGTTAGAGCCAGGGTGCTTGCTCCCAAGGAACAAGCACCAGAGCAAGAGGAAATGGCCTCAGGTTGGCCCAGGGGAGTTTTAGGTTGGAGCTGAGGAACAATTTCTTCCCCTGCAGGGTTGTCCAGGCCTGGCCCAGGCTGCCCAGGGCAGGGGTGGAGTCCCCATGATCCCTGGAGGGGTTTCAAAGCTGTGGAGCTATGGTGCTGAGGGACAGGGCTCAATGGTGCAACAGTTAGACTCCAGGAGCTTAAAGGTCTCTTTCAATCAAATTTAGAATCATAGAATCATTTAAGATAGCTGAGCACAATATTTATCAATCAAAACAACGTCCTTAAAAGAGCAATGACTGCAAAATAAAGAGTCAAAAATAAAACAAAAAAAGTTACAAAATTAAGATAGCACTTTTAACTACATCCCTTCTCACACACAGCAAGCTACAATCTCCAGCAACAGAACCACATGCTATTTTTCCACTGAATCCTTACTTTTCCAAGTGTGTAAATTGGGCAACACAAAACACCTGCCATTGATGTGTGGCTAATTTGCTGCTTGCAACCCAAAGATATCCTTAAGTATTTCACTTACTTTCTCAAACACTGTATTTTTCCTCCATTGCTAAAAGCAAAAATAAAAAAGGTAACTGCATCTTTAAACGCCCTGAGAGAGTTACAATATATCAGTGCATGGTCATATTAATTATTCCCCTCTTCCCAGCTGAAATATAGGATTGCAGTTGTTTTAATGTACTCCTAAATGTCATGTGCTTAGATGTTAAAGCAGCAATTCTCTTCTACTGTAAAGATGGGAAAATGCATTTTTGTAAGTCACTTGCAATTTAGTTAAACTCTCCTTTATTCATGTAGTTAACCACCATTTCATGTATTTATTCTGGGACAGAGATGCATATTGAGACCAAAAATTAAATAAAGAGACAGTACAGGGGAGAAAAGAAACGAGCAACTAGACAAATTCTGTCTGGTGGATTATGATCTGTCAGATTCTTCTCCATGGTTCTCTTAGAGGCAGGCATCTCTTACAGTTTTAGTTATGCAAGGTACAGTCTAAAGAGTATAGATTACACTTAAGTTTTATAGAATTAGAGAATAGAATCAAAGAACAGCTTGAGTTGGAAGGTACCATCAAAATTATTCAGTTCCAACCCCCCCTGCCATGGGCAGGGACACCTCCCTCTAGAGCAGGTTGCCCAGAGCCTCATCCAGCCTGGTTTTATCAGTGTTATTGGGATGTATCTGGCCTCTGAGTAAGCACCATGAAGCTGAATGAGTAGTGGGGATACTTCAAACCAAGTAGCCATAAGTCTTCCTGTGTTCAAACGTCTATGTTCTCTTTGAATTGACATTTATTGGCAGTTCCTTCAAACGCACATATGCTCTAGAGAGCCCAGCAAATCAGAATGATCAGGCTTAGTGCTGAAATATTTGGTGAAATTAGATTTTTTTTTTAAACACACATTCATGGTGTACAGAGTAATGTGGAAATAACCTGGATATCTTTAAACTCCAGAAGCAGAAACAAATGTCACCATTCTGTTCATAGTGCTGCTGTTTCTAGACTTCCTAATTATTTTAATTAATGCATTGAAATCTAGTTCAAGTCAACATGCAGTGCTGTTAGATTTAGAATATTACAGCTATTTGAGAAAGGTGATTTAAATCTATTTTGGTATCTTTATGCCACACAGCAGTCAGAAAAATGACATCGTTTGAGGCCTGTATGATACAGGGGGGAGCAATAAACACTGGAGCATTAGGTCTGGCGATGGAAAAGTAGAATGAGAATCATATTAAACTTTGTAGGTCAAGATAAAAAGAAAGATCTTGTGAATCTCCATGCACAGGGTTCAAAAATGTTCTCTGACATGATATGAAACACTTTTCTTACAGGTTATTTATTGTCCTTTCTAAACCCTTCCAAATACAATACTCTTTAAAAATCAAAAACTATTTAAAACCAGGATGTTGTTTTGATACAAAACATTGTTTAGAAAAGTTGGGACATTTCAAAGCTAATGCTTCTAGTTTTCAAACATAAATATTCAATTCATTCATTTCTCACAAATAAATGCTTAATGGAAACCAAAACAGAAAACCTGAAACCAAACCTGCATTTTTTTGTAATATGTTCCTCCTATCTTAGCCTTTTGTGTCTGTATCAGCACCTTCCAATTTTATGTCATCCTGTTACCATCACTTTTGAAATGTGTTCTGGACTCATTTGTCTCTGAGGGATCTAAATTTAGTGAGTGGAGCTCTCTCTAAACAAGGCCATTACTTTGGCTAGTGGTGCTTAGCGCTGAAAAGTAACCCTTAGCAAAATGCTGTCTTTTTTTCATTCCCACTAGAGCTAGCAGAGCTGAGCTGTCTGGCCCAAACCCAAACACTGGAAGGAAAGGGAAACTGTACAGATTTAACTCTTAAGGTAAGAGATAGCCTTAGGCAGATCTTGTAAAAAACATTTCTTGCCTGCCCCACCAAGCGAAGAAACTAAGAAATCTAATAGAACTAGGGTGTGAAGCAGACATCTGACTCCATGCCAATTTAAACCAGCAGAAAAAACCCTTCTCCAGTGGCTATTTTCAACTGCTTCAGCTGCACAAACTCTGAACGACTTGCCCAAAGGCAGTTTGGATAAGCAAAGGCTTGACTTCCTGTGAGGGAAGGAAGAGAAACTTTTTTCTTTCCCCTAAAGCTGGCTCCCTTGGCCCTTGACTTCAGACAGTTCTCCAAGCCAGGCTCTTAGGTTAACTTGGCAAAAAGTGGGAGTGCAAGGTGAAGGAACAGTCTTCACAAGTGGTCAAGAAAATACTGTACAGATAGTTTTAATCAGCTCCAAATTTCACTGTTATACAGGGTCTAACCCTGGTTTCCTCAAATGACTCTAAATTTTTTTTTTCTCTTTACCTTTTCTGGGATACACAGTGCAAAATCAGCTTTAGAAAGAAATTGGAGAAGGCCCAAACAATTTTAAAAAAAAAAACACCAAAGGATTTCATAAACAGAACTTTTATCCTAGGCTGGCTATTTCAATAGGACTTATATGTACAAAGACTTTCTGTGCTGAAGATAGTCCTGAAACGTATAATCCCTGCTGAGCATGCTGGTGAAGAGAAGCTGCCACCCTGTCTGTAGCTCTCAGCAGGCAGCAATTTAAACACTGGGGAGTTTGGGTACTCTTTGTACCGCTGAGCATTCAGTTCCAAAGAGCTTAGAAATGCAAAGCCACTGACTGTAGCCTGTCTCCTATTAATACTGCACATTGGTTTGCTTGAATTGCAGTTTACTTCTCTCTTGTTTTCCCTTCAAAAAACCCATGGAGAAGTAAATCCCTGCAAATATAAGGAAGCCTGTTTTTCATAGACAAATGGGCCAATGAAGAATAATATACAGTTTGAAGTGAATTTCTGAAAATGTACCATGCCAGAATGCTTCAAAATAATTCTTTACATCAAAGGAAGTGATTCTGTCCCCCTGCTCTGGTGAGACCCCACCTGGAGCACTGTGTCCACCTCTGGAACCCCCAAGACAAGGACATGGATCTGCTGGAGAGGGTCCAGAGGAGGCCACAAAGATGATCCGAGGGCTGGAGCACCTCTGCTGTGAGGACAGGCTGAGGGAGTTGGGGCTGTTCAGCCTGGAGAAGCAAAAGCTCCAGGGAGACCTTCTTGCATCCTCCAGTACTTGAAGGGGCTACAGCAAAGCTGGGGAGGGACTTTTTACAAGGGCTTGGGTGACAGGACAAGAGGCAATGGTTTTAAACTAGAGCAGGGGAGATCGAGATGAGACATTAGGAAGAAGTTCTTTCCTCTGAGGGTGGTGAGACACTGGAACAGGTTACCCAGAGAAGTTGTGGAGCCTCATCCCTGGAAGTGTTCAAGACCAGGCTGGATGAGTGTATGAGTAACTGAGGGCTTTACTTCTGTTTTCTTCCAAAACTGACTGGAAATACAGGCTTTGAATATCTTATTCCCAAATTTTTGAATGCTATTTCAGAAGGGAAAAGTACTTTCACTTTCCTTAAAGTTTAAAGATGCAGTCACATTATTAGATATCCAGAGTAGTAATGAAATAATGGATAAAGAAATTAACATCCTAAAATACCAAATGTAGCTAGGTACATTCTATTTACAAGAGTTGGACAAATCAGACGACATTTCTCTCAACAATACTATTAATAGCAATGTAAAAATAATTGGTAGCTGTCAAAGAAAAAGATTCAGAGAGAAATTGATGGCAAAATCACTACTGAATTGGATGAGTAGTTTCTTTTACTTGGGTTTCCAGAAAGAAAATAAGTGAGTCTATGATAGACTTTGAAATCAGAGAGTATCAGTCATTGACTATCGCAGGATGCTCTCAAGCTACTGCTAAGTGTGACAAATCCAGGGAAATGAAGTGGGATTGTTTGGAAGTTGATATGGCAAACAAAATATGATGTAGTTATTCTTGCAGAGTGACAAGAGAGAAATACTCACATAGGGAGCAGAGTGCTGCAAAGCTGTCAAGAGGTACTAAGGCATCTTTTCAGTGGAAATAAAGTTTGGGATTTCAATGTAGATAAAAGGTAATATAATATGACCCAGACAGACTCTCTTTAGGATAGTTAAACTTTTATATGCCACCATATTCTGAATAATTTCAGAGGAAAAAAGAGTCATTTCTTATTTAGCTAAACCAAATGCAGTAGTAAATAAAAATAAAGTCTACTTATTTTTCCCATCTTCATTTTCTCCTCCCTTCTCTCTGAGCACCCTCAGAACATTCACTTTCCTTTTTAGGAATATTTTCATGCTGCATCGAAGGGCGTTAAGCTTGGTTTATGTGCCATTTGAAATACTTTCCAACACAATCATATCATAACTGTGGAATTTAGATTTCTACGATTTATTTTGCAAAATCCTGTAATCAGTGGGAAACTGAAGTTACCAGGGTAGGCAGGTACCACTGGAATTAAGGGAGAATCTCAACTAGTTTGTAGTAAGATCATTTTATCCTTTAAATTAGCCACTAAAGGACCATTTAATACATCCAGCCTATACACAGGGCTGAGCAGAAAAAACCCCAACTATACAGAATGGGAAGAATCAGCTTTGTTAGCCATTTTCAGTGCTAAAATCTGAAGTTTTCCTGATAAGGTCAATAAACAGCAGCTCTACATTTAGAAGAAATCTTTAGAAACTATTCCATCGCTACCTAACCCATAACATTTGTTAGTAGCACAGCAAGGGAATTCATGGAGACAAATGCAAATATGCTCATATATTCTTCACCATTTTTTCCCATTTTATATTGAATTAAAGTGTTAGGATTAACAATGAATCAAAACTTAAGCTTTAAATTGAAGCCTGGCCTGGACACTGCTTAGGTTGGGAAAATCCCTTCTTCCCTATTTTTTTCATTACATTCTCCTTCCCATCCCTCTATAAAAGCCTGCGTTTTATGCCTTGTAAGGGTCCTGAAGACTGATCAATTCTTGGTTTTGGAATCAAGTTACGTATCAGAGGAATCTCAGCATCTTACAGAAGAGACTAAGCACAAGAAGCAGCAGCAGTCAGGGAAAGATTTTTCACAGCAGAGTTACAAAAGAGATACAAGAGTGTGATGACATCATGATAGTCTTTGCCAAATAAAGAACATCTTAAAAAAAAGACATGATGAGAAGGACATATTTATAGCATTAAGCTGTATGAAGCTGAAATGCAGATACTATCAGCATTTCAGCAGAAACATGATGTAATCAAAGTAAGCATTAAAATATGAGTGGGGCAAGTCTGATTTGCTTTCTTTCTCCCTAAAACACCCAGAAAAAGGTGAAATAAATGTCATTCATAAAGCAAAAATTGCTTTTGGTTTTCGGTCCATTTCTGAAGAGACTCAGGGATGCCTCAAACATCCTGCTGGACAGAATCACTTCAAATTGAGAAATGCAAGACACCTAGAATATCCTATAAAATGTTCTCTCCTTAGAGGCTCAGAAAATATTATTGCATAAACATTTCTTTTTTCCTCCATATTCTATCAGGGTGTTGTGACATATCAGTAATGCATAAAATAGCCTACTGGAATCTCATAATACAAACACAGTACGAGAAAATAACCAAATCCAAACCTGTGCAATGCAGTCCTGATATTTATCACAAGTCACGGGAGACCTCAGAACTTACAGAAGCAACCCTTACAAGACAGCCAGCCATTCAGATAGTTATCCAAATTGGCTTGGAATAAAAAGCAGATCAGAGAGGACAGATTTAGGAAGAATATACTGACAAATTCCATGGTGGAATTTAAGCATCAAATCTGATCCATGAAGGAGTTAAGCTACTCAGAAACATACTCAGGTAAGGATTTCTGAGGAAATAAATATTGTGAACATGGAGTAGTGTGTCCAGTTCTGGGCTCCTCAGTTCAAGAGGGACAGGGAAATACTGGAGAGAGTCCAACGGAGGCTACAAAGATGATGAAGGGACTGGAACATCTCTCCTGTGAGGAAAGGCTGAGAGCCCTGGGGCTGTTTAGTCTGGAGAAGAGAAGCCTGAGAGGGGATCTGATTCATGTCTAGAAATATCTGAGGGGGG
>VWZK01006482.1:60839-110688 GCA_013396935.1 Baryphthengus martii | reverse complement strand
TGGAAGGGGCCAGGCTCTTCTCTGTGGTGCCCTGGGATAGGACAAGGGGCGATGGGCACAAACTGGAACCCAGGAAGTTCCACCTCAACAGGAGGAGAAATTTCTTCACTATGAGGGTGAAGAAGTCCGGTCCAGGCTGCCCAGAGAGGTGGTGGAGTCTCCTTCTCTGGAGACTTTCCAAACCCCCCTGGATCTGTTGCTGTGTGGCCTGCCCTGGGTGATCCTGCTCTGGTAGGGATTGGATTTGATGATCTCCGGAGCTTAATCATCCACTTTAACCTTTGCAAAGAATCAGAAGCGAACCCTCCTATTCTAAGCAAAAGAATACCAGACTTGCAACAGGTAGTGAAGAGATGATTTTTTTTTTCTTTTTCCTTACTGCAATAAATGTACACAGAAGGTTGCTAGGTAGAATAACTAGATGCTGTGTGGCCTTAGGAGGGCCTCACAGATGAGTCACACTGCTTTATCAAATCTGAAGCTTGTAGCTTAATCCTTCTGCCCAGTGGTTCTTGACACAATAAGACTGCAAGCTGTGAAATATTTTCTTGTGCCTGACTTTTCCAACGTACTCTACAGTGTAAAAGATCTGATACGACACTCCCTTCTATTTTCCTCCAAAAAAAGTAATAATCAAGTTTGTGCAAGAATTATTTTGGGCATCTTTCAAGTTACAGTGCAAATTTCCTGAATTAACAATGTATAACTACAATAAATAATTTACTTGGCAAAAACCACAAACATAGGAAGATAAAATTTTTTTGTGCTTTACTTTCTCTCACTGACCCGTCTGAGGAAAATGGTAGTTTAGTTTGTTGAACAGCTGAATTGGCCATCCTCTGAAAGCACATCTATTTTTCTTGAAGTCATCTGCCAAATAGGGGTGGACAGAGAATAAATGTCTTATTGTAACACTTGTTGTTCCTATCATTGTTACACAATTCGCTCTCAAACCTTATACTACAGAATTCCCCCCTTGTATTCTCATTAATGTGGTGATGTTTTTATCAGATCTTAACTGGTAAAGGATGTCCAGCTTCATTCTACTTGGCCCGACTACCTTTCACATGAATCTCTAACACATAAATGCCAAGTGCTACTGTATGAGTTACTAAACTACAGATCTAGCATTTGAATTTCCTCTCTTAAATCTGAGACCTCACAATATCCTTTCAAGCAGGACACCTACCCAGCTAATTTCCAGGCCACTTCCTAAATTATTTATTGTGTACAGGATTCCTTTGTATTTTCATTTGCAAGCAGGATTCTCAGACCTCCTCTGACTACTTACATGTTGATGCATAAGAAGAAAGCGTGGCCCTTTTCCAAACGGGGACTTCTAACCTGAATTGAGCAATTTCAACTCCTGATCACAAGGTGGTAGCACTCCTACTTCTCCTGCACTGACACTCACTGCAGTCAACCGACAAGGGCAGAAAACAGCTTGAAGCCTCTGGATTCTGCACTCACCAACATGAATATGCCTTAAAGTCACATGTAGAACGGCAATTTCAATATAGGATGCTTAGATAACGTCACTAACATGTGCTGTGCCAGCAGCAAATTGATGGTAGCGCAGCCACTTCCATTTTTCTCTCATCCTGACATTACAGCTGCCAATTTTTAGATGTTGAGCACTGGGGTCATTGGAGATCAATCATAGGCACGGTCACTGAAAGGAGCTAGAACACATTAAAATCATCCTGTCTGCAAGAAGGAGCCATTCTATTCATGTACAGGTGAACTTCTGAGGAACAGCATCAGCTCTCCTTCGCACACACGATTTATCTGCAAACACACAGCAAAAGTTTTACAACAGGCCATTAGTTTGAGCTGCCAAGCATTGAGAAAAACAAGCTTCTGGTAGAAACACCTAAGAAGCTTCATCTGGTTTTGTACAGGACCTTGGTAACTGCATTTGATACGTAACCATGAGCACCAACATGATGATCATCAGTTTTTCCTGAACCTCAGGGATTCTCCATGGGATTTCTCCCAGAAGTTGTCTGTGTTCAGATTTATCAATGGGCTTAAGAGGTAGTGCTCTACTTCAGTTGCCATGTTCATATCTTAATGGAGAGACGAGTAGGTTGACTTGACTGTCACCGAGTATTGTTTCTAAAGCATCAATCTTCTCTTGTGTAAATATGCTAGACAAATATTTATCTGTTAAAAACTTGCCAGACAAAATAAACCCACAAAGCAACCAAACCACAAAACAAAACCAACCAAACTCAGAAGACTGGAGTATGTCTCCAGATTCTGGACTTCACCAACATTGCCACTACACCAGAGTTTGAAATTTTGGGCTAAGTTAGTGTTTTGTGGTTTTCCACTTCAGCTCCAAGGATTATATTTTAACCATTATTTTCACTCAGTCCACACAATCCTTACTCCAAGGCAATTTAGCTTCTGACCTCACTGAGTTGGGCCACAGAGAAGAGCATCTAGAGGTTGCTATCTAGGAGAAGAGGGAGCTTCTCCCACTCTACCCCTTCATGGGGTAAAGGAACACAGAATCCCAAGAAATGCAAAGGGAGAAGCTAAATCCCTACTCTGGAAATAAACAAGCAAATGCAATGGTAGCCTAAGTTGATGAGCTGCATCGCTCCTTTTGCCTCTGGAGCACTTGCAGCCCAGTCCTTGGATGCCTTCCAACAATATGGAGGTTTCCTCATTAGCCTGGCAAATATATCTCCCCTTTCTAGACAGTTGGCAGCCTGTTTTATCTCTAACACATTTGAGCTGGACTTATTCCATTCACCTGCATAAAAAAAATAAAGGGAAGGAGGAAAAAGTAGGTTCTCATTCAATCTTTCAAGGATCACCACGTCCAACTTAATCGCGAAGCAGATGTCTGAGATGCAGAAGCGTGAGTGTGTTAAATGGTTTGTGCCTTTGCAGCAGTCTGATCTACCTACATGGCTCCTCAGCCTCTACCTACTGCTAAAAGCGGTGAGGAGACCATGGCTGGACTTCACTGTAGCTTTGAAATCAAACTTCATTGTTTGGGTTTGTTTGGGTTTTTTTCTTATTTTTTAATTTCCCCAATCACTTGTTATCTTTGTTTTACTGAAACAGTTGTCCAAACCCCAGAAATCCTTGACAGCCATCACTGTGTCTCTAATTGCTTGAATTCCTCCCTGATGCTGTCTTAGCATAACTATGATCTTCTGACATTAAATTTGACAATTACTTCATGGCAATAATAAATACAATTATAATTGGTTATTTTCAAATGTTGTGGCCTCACCTATCTTACTGGAACAAGACATTTTCCTACAGCTAGCACAAGCTTTCAGGCCAAAGGTTCTCTTATACACACCAGTGAAGTCTCATTAACAGGTAAAACTAGAACTGCCACGTCTTCTAATTCCCTGTTTCTCTCCATCAAAGGAGTTTTAGCGACTTTCATTTTTCAAGAAGGCTTCCCACATGTCCTCTTGGAAAATAATGGATTAGTCGACAGCTGAAAATTCAGTCTGTTGAACTGTACTCAGAATCATTAAGGTTGGAAGTGACCTTCAAGATCAAGCCCAACCACCTACCAAACATTATCATGATCCCTAACCCATGTTCTGAAGCGCCACATCCACACTTTTTTTGAATGTCCCCAGGGATGGTGATTCCACCCGCTCCCTGGGCAGCCTATTCCAAGGCCTCACCACTCTCGAAAAAAATTTTTCCTAATATCCAACCTAAATCTACTCATTTTACTGAAGACTGATATACTGATCATGATTCATTCACATGGAGAAGAAAATACATGATGCTGACTCTGTAAGCAAATAAATGCTGAGAACCTCTTCAAACCAAAAAAACCCCACCCTTCTTCCTCAACCTTTTTTTCTGTCCCTGGCCAAAACATCATTCAAAATAAATTTGCGTTGAAAAGAGAAGGCTCAAGAAGAGAATCTTANTCCTGTCTGCAAGAAGGAGCCATTCTATTCATGTACAGGTGAACTTCTGAGGAACAGCATCAGCTCTCCTTCGCACACACGATTTATCTGCAAACACACAGCAAAAGTTTTACAACAGGCCATTAGTTTGAGCTGCCAAGCATTGAGAAAAACAAGCTTCTGGTAGAAACACCTAAGAAGCTTCATCTGGTTTTGTACAGGACCTTGGTAACTGCATTTGATACGTAACCATGAGCACCAACATGATGATCATCAGTTTTTCCTGAACCTCAGGGATTCTCCATGGGATTTCTCCCAGAAGTTGTCTGTGTTCAGATTTATCAATGGGCTTAAGAGGTAGTGCTCTACTTCAGTTGCCATGTTCATATCTTAATGGAGAGACGAGTAGGTTGACTTGACTGTCACCGAGTATTGTTTCTAAAGCATCGATCTTCTCTTGTGTAAATATGCTAGACAAATATTTATCTGTTAAAAGCTTGCCAGACAAAATAAACCCACAAAGCAACCAAACCACAAAACAAAACCAACCAAACTCAGAACACTGGAGTATGTCTCCAGATTCTGGACTTCAACATTGCCACTACACCAGAGTTTGAAATTTTGGGCTAAGTTAGTGTTTTGTGGTTTTCCACTTCAGCTCCAAGGATTATATTTTAACCATTATTTTCACTCAGTCCACACAATCCTTACTCCAAGGCAATTTAGCTTCTGACCTCACTGAGTTGGGCCACAGAGAAGAGCATCTAGAGGTTGCTATCTAGGAGAAGAGGGAGCTTCTCCCACTCTACCCCTTCATGGGGTAAAGGAACACAGAATCCCAAGAAATGCAAAGGGAGAAGCTAAATCCCTACTCTGGAAATAAACAAGCAAATGCAATGGTAGCCTAAGTTGATGAGCTGCATCGCTCCTTTTGCCTCTGGAGCACTTGCAGCCCAGTCCTTGGATGCCTTCCAACAATATGGAGGTTTCCTCATTAGCCTGGCAAATATATCTCCCCTTTCTAGACAGTTGGCAGCCTGTTTTATCTCTAACACATTTGAGCTGGACTTATTCCATTCACCTGCATAAAAAAAATAAAGGGAAGGAGGAAAAAGTAGGTTCTCATTCAATCTTTCAAGGATCACCACGTCCAACTTAATCGCGAAGCAGATGTCTGAGATGCAGAAGCGTGAGTGTGTTAAATGGTTTGTGCCTTTGCAGCAGTCTGATCTACCTACATGGCTCCTCAGCCTCTACCTACTGCTAAAAGCGGTGAGGAGACCATGGCTGGACTTCACTGTAGCTTTGAAATCAAACTTCATTGTTTGGGTTTGTTTGGGTTTTTTTCTTATTTTTTAATTTCCCCAATCACTTGTTATCTTTGTTTTACTGAAACAGTTGTCCAAACCCCAGAAATCCTTGACAGCCATCACTGTGTCTCTAATTGCTTGAATTCCTCCCTGATGCTGTCTTAGCATAACTATGATCTTCTGACATTAAATTTGACAATTACTTCATGGCAATAATAAATACAATTATAATTGGTTATTTTCAAATGTTGTGGCCTCACCTATCTTACTGGAACAAGACATTTTCCTACAGCTAGCACAAGCTTTCAGGCCAAAGGTTCTCTTATACACACCAGTGAAGTCTCATTAACAGGTAAAACTAGAACTGCCACGTCTTCTAATTCCCTGTTTCTCTCCATCAAAGGAGTTTTAGCGACTTTCATTTTTCAAGAAGGCTTCCCACATGTCCTCTTGGAAAATAATGGATTAGTCGACAGCTGAAAATTCAGTCTGTTGAACTGTACTCAGAATCATTAAGGTTGGAAGTGACCTTCAAGATCAAGCCCAACCACCTACCAAACATTATCATGATCCCTAACCCATGTTCTGAAGCGCCACATCCACACTTTTTTTGAGTGTCCCCAGGGATGGTGATTCCACCCGCTCCCTGGGCAGCCTATTCCAAGGCCTCACCACTCTCAGGCAAAAAATTTTTCCTAATATCCAACCTAAATCTACTCATTTTACTGAAGACTGATATACTGATCATGATTCATTCACATGGAGAAGAAAATACATGATGCTGACTCTGTAAGCAAATAAATGCTGAGAACCTCTTCAAACCAAAAAAACCCCACCCTTCTTCCTCAACCTTTTTTTCTGTCCCTGGCCAAAACATCATTCAAAATAAATTTGCGTTGAAAAGAGAAGGCTCAAGAAGAGAATCTTAGTCATGACATGTTTAAGAAACAAAATTAAGGTCACTTAAAAAATAAACTTCATAGCTCCAGTTAATAAGTAGTGACTGCAAGTTCCTAGGCCTGCTCTGCATCTAACAGGTAGAATAAAGAAATGGCCTGGAGATAAAAATGGAATAATTTGACCCCCATCACTTACAGAAGATGCATGATGAAGAAGCACCAAATAATCTCTGAATCAAATAAAAAAAACCCAAAACATTTTGCCATCAGAGAAACCTTCTACCGGGAAATCAATTTGCATATTGATGCAAAGGAAATGCTGCACAAACAGCAGCGCAAAAAGCCGATTTTCTTTTAAATTATTTTTGAATGCAAGTTCTTCAATACAATTAAAATGTAAGCACTAAAAACGTCAAATTTTACCCTAACCTTCTGTTTGATGATTTGTATTACAACGGCTTAATCATTCTCTCTATAATTTACACCCTCTTAGCTGTTCCTTTCATTGTGATTTCATCAAAAAGGGAAAATTTATGTGCTAAAATGAAAATCACATTCGGCCTCAAATCTTGAAAACGTGATTCACAGTCAACCGAATTCCAGAGAAGATTCATTTACAAAGCAACTTGCTTAAATCAGATAGTGCTCATTCATACACCCTGGGCAGATAGAGAACTTCTGGTCTCTGGGACAGCCACAGACAATCTCCTTTAAGCCCTGAGAAATGGAATGACACCTTAAAACCTTTCACGGCATTTGATTACTAGCCTGAGCAGAAAGAAAAGTTCAAAGGTGTTCTCCTTCCTGCCATTCTCACTTCACCCCCACAAAAAAGCCACAAGCCTAATTATTCATGGCATAAGAGGTTGGATTTAATGTGTGATACCATGTTCTCATTAATAAAAATACCAATTTTCAGACATCTCAACAGCCATTACAGATTTTACTGGGAGAAGTCAAATACAGTCGTAAAAAGATCTTTCCAGTAAATTAATTTTACAGATGTTTTGTTGGCTGTTTCAATGGGACATTTTTATTAATGAGAAGATCACAGTACTTAAACAACAATTAAATGCAAATTAGTTCACTCACAGTGGTTAAAAACCCCAGCTACAGCTATGGACATACAGAAGGAGCCACTCTTCCTTCATCATTCATTTTGGGGGGCTGCTTTGGGGTCATTCCCAAAGGTGGAGTGGGGAATATTCCCAAATAAAGCAAACAGCAGCTTTCAGAAGCAGCTTTCCTTCTCAAAGTAATTATATAAACGCTTCTCTGAAATGGTCTGCTACATGATCCCTCTGAACTTCTGACTTCACTTATACCCGGAGATGATTCATTGTGTGTATCTACACAAATCCTTTTATAGGGAGGATAAGAATTAGTTCTGGTTACAAGAAATTAGCTAATATTAGGGGAGTGCATGGAAATGGTTTCTCAAAAGAAGAGACGAGTGTATCAGTGGAGTCAGGGCAGTGTTTGCCCCTCACCATTCTGGAATTCTGCTTCTGATTATCTTCCCCCAGTGGCACTGATATTCTTCCCCACCGTCAGCCCACGTGGCAAATAAAAGACTGGTAGGTTCTAGTTGAATCTTGATACTCTGAATAAGTTTGTATATTAGCATTCACTGTCTATTAGCTTTTTCCCCCCCTCTCCTCCTTCTTTTAGGCATACATTTAACTCTGAATTTCAGATTTTTCCATATTTCAAGGTTACTAAAATTATATTAAGAATGGAGCATATATCCACATTCCCCTATGCTTCCCCTGAAAGTCTGCTTCAGAGTTTGTGCAGAATATGCATTTTCCCAGCAACATGAAGGCAACTCATCTCGGTAGTTTCCCTTCAAGTCACATTTTTAAGGCAAAGCATTTTACAGGAAGTCAGAAGAACTTGTGCACGTGAGACTTCCTTTAAAACTACTGTCTTCAGATATTGAGATTTTTTTCCCCTTGTTCCTGGCTGGCTGAGGTGGACCATTTGTTGCTGAGCTGCTCCTGCCCATGAAAACTGGTGCATCTGTGTATTTACAGAAATTCAGTTTTGATTAGCTGGTGGCTAAGCTTAATGATCACACTATGGAAGCAGAGTTCTCATATCATTCAGTCCTAGGGTGTTCATCTTGGATCTGAAACCTTAAAAATCCCTTTTGATAAGGACATAAACATGAAATTTGGCAGGTAGCTCCTCTCAGTAATAATTTGAAAATATAGTGAATAACCAGCACTCTCTCAAATTGCACCCCCGTGTATTAAAATTCTCTCTGAGCTCAGCTGATCTAATTAATTCAGGTAAAGCTCACTCACAGAACAGCAGCATCAGGTCAGGGACTGAATTTCAGCTATTTTTCTGTTCTCTCCTTATTTTAAGACTGAAGATAATAGCTCTGGTTTAGCCCTCCTGTGCAATAAAGCATTTTAACGCTGCTCTTGAACAGGTCTCAATTACTGGGAAAGTTGCAGTACCAGGGCATCAGGAGCTCTTGTAAGAAAATAACTGCTTAACGGTCTTGATGATGATGAGTCATGGGGCAGAAAGATCATTTTCATCCTCTTTTGCATAGCCTTGAGGACACTGCAATTACTTACGGAACAATAACATTACCCCAGGCTCTTCTGGCAAGCCTGGTGATACCATAATGGACAACAGCAGACAAATAGTAACAAACAAGCCGACAAAAAAGCTGTGCGATTCAGACTCTATTTTGAAAAAAAAAAAAGATAAAAGGAAGGGGTGGAAAGGACCAGGCATCAGAGGGATTGCCACTGTTGTTTACAAATGGAAAGCGTATTATTTTCTTCCGAGTCCATTCATGGAAAATAAAGCACTAAGTAAACAAGAAAAGCAAGCTGAACTTGGTGATACTCAGCCTAGGACTTGCCTGTAAACTCCGTGCCCTACATAGGGTTCTTCCTGGACTTTGGGAAAATAGGGATCTTTATTTTATAAAATAATAACAGATGAAACAAAAGCAGATTCATTTTTTTCCTCCCTACAGATTTTGCTTTCTTGAACTGTGAAGGAGAGTGTGCTGATGTCTAGGTAGAAACCTGAAAGGTCAGGCACTATCACATCACACTCATTAGATGGTCCGTTGTGAAACAAAAAAGAAATTATTATAGATTATGGATTTGAATAATGATATCACTAAGATAGTACAAAGCTAACTGACAAGGCAAGATGCATCAGTGCCAGTGCTTCAATTTTCAGTTTATTTTACCTGTAAGCCTTTCCTCTGGGATATTAAATGCATCAAGTATTTTATCTAATTCAGCCCTTGGGTTCCTCTTATACCAATAATAAGCTGGAAATGCATTACAAGAGTTAAATTAGTCCCCATCTCACCTATTTTTTCTCATTGCCTAAGCATTTTTTTTAATGCCACCCACCTGAGGTTGATTGACTCCCAGGTTTCTGGCACATTAGATAACATGAGCAATCTAATAGCATGACCTGAAAATGAAGTCTTGGAGAGAGCTTTGTTCATCCAGCTATTAGCTGAGGACACGATTTATTCTCCTCGTCTCTCTTGTATATATTCATCTTGTTAGAGTTGCCAGCTGGAACTTCTGTGCCCTGGTTTGAGTCAGAACTGAACTAATTCTGTTCAGTGATTTTACTTTTCAGCTCAGGCTCTAACAGCACTGGCTGGAGTGAGGGACACAGTTTTGCAGACAGGCTCTGCTTCCAGCAGTGACAACGCTCCCTGGTTACAGTCACTCCCAAGGACAGGGGGGGTGCAGAAAGGCTCCTGCTTATCCTTGCTCCTGTGTAGACCAAGGTCCCCACTCAATCTTGTGCCCCATGTTTGGGGCGCAAAGAGTAAAAGGTGGCACCTCAGGGAGGAGTGACCAGGACAGGTGACTCCAAAGTGACCAACGAGGGCATATTCAGCTGAGGGATCATGAAGGTCAAGCCTCTTCTTCAGTGGCCAGTGTCCAAGGAGGACTCTGCCCATTCTGCCTTCAATCCTGATCCATGTGTTCCTGAATCCAGTTCCAGAATCCAGCTCCTAGGTCTAGTCTGGGACTTCCCCAGTGCCCACTTCACAGCATCAGTGGTAACAGTGACATGATTGCCATCAGGGGTACTGGATTCAATATTGGGTTTGTATCTATTTCTATATATTCCATTGTTATTATTTGCTTAGTTTTCTAATCGATAAGTGTGTCTCATTTCCTCCCCCCCGCTTTGGAAAGGGAAAGGAGTTAGAGAGCATTGTTATAGATCTAGTGGACAGCCCAGACCCTAAACACTGACAGATTTATTTGCACCCATCTGAGACTGGCCAATACTGACAACCTGTGACAACTGCCGCTGTGCCATACGGCTCCTCACTGCCCAGGAGCACTGAGGGCATCTACTGCAAACCCCACCAGGCTGGAGCCAGCACCCAAGGGCCTTGATGCTCATCACTCAGAAGGCTCCAACTTTAGGTTTTCAGGAGCCTTGAGGAAGAGCCTGTTACAGTACAGCCATGTGATAGACCAGTGCTGGTGTCCGTACAACCGTTATCTTTCCAGGAGGATCCACTCTCCATTCACCAGCTGTGCAAGGCTCCCATCCCAATCTAATTGGTGTAGATAAGTTGTTAATTATGTTAGAAGTAAGTCTTTGTATTAACGTGTCTTCCGCAGTATTTTCAGCTTGTCTGACTCAAAGATAAGAACTTCCTTCTGAACTACTAAATATTAGCTAAACTTTCTTATCTCCTCTTCTTTCTTATATTTTTAATAGACAAACACATTTGATCTCCTGAGTCACTCGCTAGAATGAGTCAGCTTCATCATGTTTTACCACGCTCTTAAATAACAATTCTTAGTTCTAGTCTCTCCTTTCAGCATCTCCTACTATTTTAATATTTCAGAACAACTCATAGTGTAGCATTTCTGAAATGTCATGTCTCTTCCTCAGTGGCAGGTGGCTTTCCTTTTGTTTTCAGGTTGTGACTGTGGAAAGTACAAGACAAGGTGCAACTGGGTCTTCGTGGCTGGTGCCTTTGTTTTGCAAAACTTGAGGGGTTTTTTGGTTGTTTTTTTTTTGTTGGTTGATTTAGTGTTGTGGGGTTTTTTAAAATTGGGAGCTGCTAAACAATTTTATCCCTGTTCCATGCTGCATTTCGTTTGTTTGTGTGTTGACAATGGGGGAGCTTCTGCGTAGCTCTGCAGTGTGAGCCTTCATTCACATAAATGGCATTCCTTGTCAGCAGTGCAAAACAATCTCTAATTTGTTGGGTTTTTCTTTTAATCTGCTGCCAGCTAAATGCACAGGGTTTAGGCAGTTCTTAACGCATTTTCTACAGCCAAACACAAAGCGTTTGTCAGCTGATATTTGCCATCCACAAACTGCTTGCACAGAACAAGCTCCCTGGCTGTCCTTCTACAGACTTTCTCTACAGTTGAGATTTCCTTTATTCTGTTCAGATGTCCTAGAAATTCAGAGGGTTTCTAATACCGCGGCCTAACTTGAAGGGATTGTCTAAGGCTTTATTTCGCCAATAAAGGAGCCTGAACCAGAATCTGCTTTTTTTCAGACAATAGAAGATGACTTTTATGCTGAATATACTTAATGGCAACACTGAGCCATGCAAAGCTAAACATAAAATTAATTTCTACCTATACTAAAAAAAACACTTCTGATATTCTGAATCTAATGAAGCTGTTGGGAGTTTTGCCACAACTTCAGTAGGGCCAGGCTTTAATTTTTAATGCTAGATCTCAGTGTTTTAACCTTCAGTCTTCTCTATTCTACCTTCTGTATTTGGCATGCCACGATTTCAAAACGCTTCAAAGTCACACAAAAGTCTTGTTAGAGAAAAATAGAGACACACTAGGAAACCTCAAGTGACAAGTCACAAGCAATACCAGTAACATGGCTGCAAAACTCAGTTTCTGTGCCAAATCTGTCTACTCAACATTTAATCTGCTTCAAATGTGGCCCTCTTACATTAACCCTATTACCTATTCTATACAGAGCTGGTTTCATTGGGCACCATAAATGCCAATCCTTGGTTTTCAGCCATCCCCCCCCAAAAAAAGGAGGGGGGAGATGTGAAACACAGTAAGGATGCAATGAGAGGAATAGGAAAAAGAAAAAAGGTTTTGATTATGCAATACAATCAAGAGCACCTGGACTGGAATTCATTAACTCCATTGAGCAGGCAGCTGCATATTTACAACATCCTGATGAGATGGGGGAGGGGGGAAAAAAGGCAAGCAGATAACTGGCTGTACAGATTGGAAAACATAAGAAAATGAGGCACTTGAAATGTTTTGTTATTCAGGCATTTGCTTATCCTGTTCCCCTTTTAGGGCTGCTGATTTCCTTGTATTTCTGTATATCATATGTTTGTCTAGTTCATATTACAGGTATTTCTATTATAAAAACCACTGGAGTAATGTTTTCCAAAAGTACAGGTTACACTTCTGGTTCTGCAAAGTGAAATGCTTGAGGTAGTGGTGAACACCTTTATTTTGTAACTTTAGAGTTCAGGAGAGACCGTTCTAATTAGCATTGAATAGAATTAGTCCTGTTCCAGCTCCAAGCAGGACAGCCTGTCTGATTCAGTCCTAGGCTCTCTCTCATCTAGGAGTAGCAAATTCGTCTAAAAGTTCTAATTAATAGGCTATACAGACAGATATAGATTCTGAATCGCTTGCTTTTCTTGTCTGCTTGAAGATCTTCCTGTCTGAGTATGGATGGGTGCCATCAGAAGTAAGAAACTGTACTGATCCCCTATTTGGAACCGATTTTTACCAAATTCTGTTTCATTTTGCTTATATTCATATTTCATTTAAATCACCTTGTTAATTAATAACTTATTAGATAGGCATGTTTGCAACAGTTTGCCCAAAAACTCTGGGATGCTCTGTGTTTCTGATTTTGGTAGGTGACACCAGAAGCTTTGATGCACAATTTTAGCCTTGCTTGCAGTCCAGTTAGGTGACCTTGTGTTTGAAAACAGAAGTTATACAGCATTTTTGACTTCTAAGGAGTTATTTTTTAAAATTTAAGAGCAAGCAAACTATTCTACCATGGCATGAGAGTTGTTTTCCTTAAATAATTAATAACTGATGGAAAACTAGTAAAAAGGATGGAAAAATTGGGGAAAGCTATTAGATTGTCCACCAAAATCTGCATTGGGACCTCTGTTTTTCAACTTTAAACCAGACAAAACCAGAGCTGACCATGAAGAGTAGCAGGAAGATCTTAAAATACCAAATGACTTTGTGATAAAATGGCAGAGAAAAAAATCTGGTGTGAATAGAATACATGCAGAGAAAATTCCTCTAACTAAATATACACAGTGATGGCTTTAAGTAATGTACTGATGCTCGGGAAAGGGATTTAAGTCATTGATAGTTCTCTGAAAATGTCAATAAATATTCATTTGTAAGCAAAAGAGAAAACTGTATGTTGAGACTTACTGGAAAAGAAGTTGATAGCACAAAAAGGAAATATATATAAATAAACACTATGTAAATCCCTTATATACTGCTAATTATAAATCCTCTGCAAGATCAGTACTTCCTAAAGTCCGTTTTAAAAGGACTAACTAGAACTAAAAAAATCCAGAGAAAAGTAATGAGGATAGCCAAAGAAAGAAAATGATACTGATTTGAGGCAAACCACACATCAGGATTCTTTAGTTTGGAAAAGAAATCAAGTGATATGTAGAAGGTAAGAGAAACTGAACAGTTATTCCCTATTTAATACAAATTGTCAGAAACCTCATTAAATTACTAAATGTCTCATTTAAAACCACTAAAGGATTCTTTGTCATCCACCACGTAGCTACACAGCAAAACTGTGTGCTATAGCATATTATATTGCATTAAAAAAATACACGAGTTTAGAAATCCCACAAAACTCATCAAATTCCTGAAGCTGAGATCCATCAACTGTTCCTTTGTTGTTTTCCAGGTTACATTCTTCCACAATCTGATCCTCAGAAGTGTTCAACCTAGTTTTAGCCCAAAGGAGATTATAGTTTCCACCGAAATGTTCATTCTATGCCACAAATCTGCCAGAGACTGTATTTACTGCTTTGAAAAAAAATCAGTTTCATGCATAAGTTTAAAAAAGTTTCTCTTGGAGAAAACAAATGCACAGTAGCAGTCTCTTCAGGTTGACTTGAAAATCTTACACTCTAATGAGACCTAAGACCCTCAAGAAAGACTCATCTGGTCCAAAACATTGTGAATGTTAATTAGCTTGGCAGTAGGTATGAAACTGGGACCTTTAGAGAGTCATATATGGAATTCTCATTCATTTTATACCAAATTATGCATACAGACACTTCCATGACATATAAAAGACTAAGGTTGCCATGTCAGTGATTCAAAAGTTGCCAGAACTAATGCTCATGCTTCACCAGACCCACTCCTAACTGGCATTATAATGAAATCTTGATTAAATGGTTTAATATTTTTTTTTCTACAGAATTGGTTTGCTAGGACTGTGATACAACAGGCAGTTCTTCAGCCTTTAAAAGCATAAAACAATTTTAAAAAAAATGTATTGACAACAAATCCCATGTGGTGTTTTCAGGATAAGTCACTAGCATTCCTGTCTTCAGATTCCTGCTCTTCCTGGACAAACATCTGGGACTTGAACTATGGGCTGCACTGGTGCCCATTCTTATTGGCAGGATTGTCTCCTCAGGGAGATTTAAAAAGGAACTATAATTGCAGGGCAATTCTCTATGAAGGGATGGATATGCTCAAGGAGAACAATTTTTTTTTTTTACTTATTTCAGCTCCTAAATCCTAAGAAGCATTTGTTGAAGGCTAGCTTTCAAAATAAAATTGAGAAAAACTTCATGATATAGTAACAGGCATATCCTTGACACAAAAGTGACTGAGCTCAAGTTCATTTGCCAGCTGAAAAGCCAATTTTTTTTTTCCAAAATTTCAAATCAACCTCATCTTCCAAGACAAATGTATCTTTGTCATCGAAAATTTCTGCCCTAGCTCATAAAACTTGGAGTGTTCCAATTTTTTCTGCATGGATTTTATGTAATCTATGTAGATGTATAAAGCCGGTAATGACTGAAAAGCAGGAAGGTAAACATTATATTTATTGCCTTGACATTTCAGAGAACAGTTAGAGAACAGCTTAATATTTTGAAATAGAGTTACTCTTCTCAGTATGGAAGCTGGTTGGAAATCCATGTGACAGAGCAATGAAGAAACATTGAGTTTATATTATAGTGTAACTATTATTAGACTACTGACTATTATTGTATTTTATTGCATGTCAACACAAATATTCTTATGGTGGATCTGCTCTACTGGTTATTTGTTTGAGCAGAGGAGGAAGTGTATCTATTAAATGGTAAATACAGATACCACTTGCACATCCTTGCTGTTGTACCTAAAGAAGCTCTTAAGGGAATACAAATGTTAAAATCACTGTTATGAAAACAAATACCATTTAAGAGAATGGGTCAAAATGTTTACCTTGGATAGTTTAGATAGAAGTGTGTATATATAAACACACACACTTTTTAATCACAATATGTTGGAATGTTTTACCTAAACTTTTACCTGTCCTATCATACAAAGTAGTAAAGTAGGATGAAATGTTTTGTTTGTGGTCTTATGTCAATCTATAAGAAACATCAAGGAATTTTTCTTGAAAAAGCAATATCCTATATATAGTAAGAAATTCTTTAGTTTCTTGGAAAATGCCCTCAAGCAGTGAAACGGCTGTTTTATAAACATGTGGGAAAAAAATAAAAGAATAAAAATAATCACTCATGTTGTGACTTAATTATTGCAAATGTTAACCAAGTTCTCCCTGCTGATACCAGCACTCATGCAAGCCCTCTGAAAATTGTTTACAGCATGATAACTAAAAGTAAAATAATGAAGGATCAAATAATCATGTAACTGCCAGTACCTAGTAGATTAAGCAAGAATGAGCCTATTTCTACCTCTAGGGTTCTGTAAATCAAATCTATTAATTTATTTTTTTACTTCTATTTTTTCATGGATTAATTGCTTTTATTTTTCTGACAAATATTGAACCCAAATAGAAAAAAGAACGTAGCTTGTACTCACAGGGTTTCATGCTGAACCCTTATCACACATTCACAGTGGGCAACCATCAAAGGAGGTGAAGGAAAAACAGGCAGAAATAGTGGAACAGGCAAAGCAGCAAACTTAGGTTTACACCCTTGTTAGAAATACCATCAGTCCATCCAAACACCTTTAATGACAATACTCTCAGCTTTCTCATCCTTTGGGATGTGGGGAGAATAAATCCACCTTAAATCCTTTCCCACAGTTTTTTCTTATGTAATCCTTTTTAAATGAGCCTTCCATTTCTGTACAGGGTATATGTGTGTGGGCTGTACTACAAAGCTTCCCACGACGTGCATCTTCAGTTGACAAAGCTTTATTCCTCAGATTTTATTCCTCCATTAAATGTCTGTAAACACAAGGACTAAGATCTGAACAAGTCTGTTTGAGAGGGATGAGACAGAGTGGGCATTTGTCTGAGTTAGAGGAGCATTACCAAGTCTAGCACTGTGATGAAGAGAGACAAAGTGCCATCTAGTGAACGCCAGAACTGCTAACACAAAGAAAAGGTGAAGATCTTGCTGAAGATTAGTTCAACAGGGTCAATTCCCAGCTCTGTGTGACTATAGCTGGTGTTTTATGCAAGGAATGTCTCCATTTATGCAGCAAGCCAATGACAGATTTGAATAATTGTAATGAGGACTCCATCAATTTTTGCAGGGTTTTTTAGGAAAGAAACACATAGTTTAATCAGTTTTATTTTTCTCCAAAAATGAAGCATGATTAAGCAGTGCTGGAAGTGCTGTAGTTGTTCTGTAAGAGACACTTTCCCCTTCTGAGATATTAACATCTCAACATGATGCAGAGCTACAGGACTCAGCAAGACTGAACTGGTAGAGGTCAATAAGCAGTTCCAGAAAAACAAGGGAAATTACACTGGGAACCTCCAACTCTACCCTCTCTCAAGTTCATCTGGCTTGAACAGATTCTTCAACACAAATTGCACAGGAGATTAATCTCCAAACTCATTAATGCTCAGAACCATTTCTTCACCACTGGACAGTACCATAAAAAGCAAAGTCTTTAAGAAGCTCCACTGAGTCATTATGAAGCAATCTGCAGTAATTAAACCCCAGATTGAAGATAATCTGAGACATGAAGCCACTAAGCAAATCAAAGATTACCTTTTGATTTTCCAACACCAAGAAACGACACAAATTTGCCTTAGATCTGAGATACAATAGACAGGATTTCTAATCTGAGGATTTAAATGACTGCAAATACACACAATTTTTCTTTTCAGAGGAAAGATGAAGCAAAATGTTAAACTCAAGTCCTTCTCTTGTTTATCCTGAGTTACAATCCCTAATTACTCTGCATCATTGTGCTTCCTAATTGTAGTGCTTCTCTAGCCCTTCAACTATAAAAAAAGGCAAAACACTTCAGTGTCACCATCTGAGTGTTGTGAACACCACTTCACTGTGGAAAGTGAAGCAGACAGGGGCAACATGATCAACTGCTAACAATGAGCTAAGCATCAAGTAAGATACAAAGCTGAGTTTGCCCCAAACCACTTGTAACCAGAACAGTGAAAGCACCTGTGTTTATAGATTCACATTCCTACCACACATAGGAAATTCCCAACAGCAGAATTAACGTGGCACAAATTGTCTGAACGCAGATGCCTTCGCAAATCTTCCTACCAATCACCTTGTTTGACATTTCAGAATGGAACCTGACCCCCTGAGTCAATACTACTGGTATTTCTCAGCTCAAAAGATACATTTGATAATGGGATGAGAGAAAGAATCTGGAAGAACCCTCCTTTTCCTCCGTGCATATAAAAGATGAAGTGAAAGATTGAAGTGACCTGAATTCGGCAGAGGGGTTAGACTAGATCTCCAGAGGTTCCTTCCAATCTCTACCATCCTGGGATTCTGTGAAGTACACAACATTGGCACCTTCTGCTTAATTTTCCTGACCTTTTATTATTTACTCTGCATCAAGCACACTGCAGTATTTAGATTATCACATCTTTCTTTTCACTAGTTTGTCATTTACTGGTGTTACCTGCGGTTCACATGATAAATTTACTTTATCTAATTAGAAAGTCACATTGTTGCTAATTTAGTCTCCCTTCATCTGCAGGTTTCCTGCTCCAACTGTGGTTTGTAAGTCTAGAGTACAACAAAAACTACTGGTACAGTTTGCTTCTTATCAAGGACACATGTCTCAACTAAAAAAATATGCTTTTCTGTAAATTGATTGAGGTATTGGAAGAACTTGAACAGCAGGATGAGGACTCTAAGCAAGTAGTTGCTAAAAGCACATGAGCTTATAAAGGATTTGGAATGGTTCTAGGAATGGGAATGTGCAACAGGAAAATTAAGGGTTGTCTGCTACAAAGAATGGTGCAGAAGGTGAGATGATCCCGTTACCACCTTTCCCAGGGTGTATCCTGTTACTACATCCCCACACTGGTGTCCCCTGGCACATTCAAGCAGTGACACAGGATCAGTGCCAAGCCTGTTAGTTCATTTATTAATTTAATTCTACCTGCCATCAAAGCTCAGAAAGAAGCCGAACCTGACACTTCAGGGTTAGCAGATTCATTTAAATTCTTCCTTACTTTTCTCTTTGCTTTATTTTATTTTTAGTTCCTTCCTAGTGTTACTTTTGAATAAGAGTTCTGAGTATGTTTAATCACTGAAAGGTTCCTGACATGTTCCGTAAAAGCAGTAACATCTGCTTTTATTGTAGCTTTTGTTGTAGAAAGAGTAGAGTTAGAAGCAATAAATATTGAAGCTCAAGGAAAAGCCTGAGGATTAATTTCTTTGAACGATTTCTACATACGCTCTAGAGTTTCACGTACATAACACTCATCTCTCAGTGTTTGGTACAATACAGCTGGTAGTAAATCTTACTTGCTGTAGCTTCTAGTGCTAATTAAATAGTTCTGTCCTGCCCAAATTTCCTTTTAGGTGTTATTCAGTGTGTAAGCAGAAAATAAGGAAAAACAGAGTGATTTGTCCCTTATTCCCCTTTTTGATGTGGGTACAAATAAGCTGAGCTCAAAAGAATCAATATGTGGGTACCACCTGCCAGGGGCAAGTGATGGGGAACGAAGGACATACCAGAAATGAAGGCATCGAGCCATCCTGATGCTGCCTGCAGACACAGAGCATACACCAAATTTTATAACTCTATTTTCTCATAATTTCCTGTTAAGCAATAAAAACCTAAACAACATACCCTTCCTACAAGGCAGAAGATCTGACCGACAGTAGCATGGGAAGGCATCATTAAGACACCACCAGGTACAGTTGAATAAGCTTTGCCTCTGTTATGTCATCAATCTTCAAGCCATTAAAAGTAGCATTGTAAACTTATGTAGTTGTCATATCAGGAGGAAGTCTTATTCTGATTTAATTAACATTTTTTTTCTGGCACCAGGTAAAGACAAGGAACGGAAATAATGAAGCCCATATAAGTTGTTCTCTTCTGCTGTTAAATCCTTATTCAAGAAGAAAACCTCCGAAGTTTCATCCTTCATGGGGCCTTTTTAGGAGACTGTTTTCTCAGGTTCCTGCCATTTATTAACATGTTGACTCAGTTTAGCAGGATTGATATCTCTAGGGGATCATAATTCATTTCTGGTGAATCCCCAACAGGCAGAAGCTGGTTCAGAGAATTTTTACCACATAGTTCCAGATGAGCTATCATTCAAAATTAGTGCGATGTATTTGAAGTTAAAGGCACCAGCAATGCACAGATTTGGGAGAAATGTCTTGGCCACTGCCTAGCCAGCTGTCCCTCTGGAAGATCTTCACTCAGAAGTGCTATGAGTAGGCTGCTCAAGAGGACTCAAGGTCACACCCAAGAATTTAGAAACCCGGTACCCCATTTTTTAAGGCAGTTGTAGCAAAAATATAGACCAGAAGCTTCTGTTCAGCCTCTCTACACTGTATAGAGTGTTGGGCACCTTCACATGGCATCCAGAGCAGTACAAGGAGCAGAGAGATGCTTTAAATCAGTCCTGTACATCTTGGCTTCCTACTGTGAGCTCTCTGGGAAATGCTGTCTAAAATCCTGGCTTTGTTCAGCTATAGAAGAAACTGCATTTTTCCCCCCCTTGGGATTCACTTCCTCCACCCAATTAAAAAGAAAATTCACTCCCCAAAGACTCTTGAAAGTAGTGGTTCAGACATCCCCCTTCTATTTAAAAATTTATTGCTATATCACAGTAATGAAGTAGGAAAGTAGATTTAATTTTTGATCTCCACATACTGGAATTTACACTCCTTTTTCTCACTTCCATACCCAGTTATCTGAAAACCAGTTTATTCTTTGTTTGGTTATGGTTATATAGGAAATAATGTTGCTACACAAGACAAGGACACTTAATTGTAAAAGCAAGCCAACTTCTACATGCCATCACATCTACATGCTCACAACAGCTACAAAAATGTGTCCTTCAGATGATTCCTGGAGATGTGCCTCCAGGAGATTTGGCCACGACTCAAGTGATGGCCTAGGTGACAAAAAAAACCCTGGTTAGGGGTTCTCTCAGCTGGTAAAAACATGCTGGATTTGGATGTGCTTTGCACCACTGTGGTGATTTCACAGGAATTTTAGCCTGTCCCTGTGTCCCGAGTCATTTGATTTAGCCATCATCCCTTCTCCTGTACTGGGTGTCCTACGGTGATGAACAATCTTCAATACACAGAAGTGCTACAGCCCTTCCTCTGCTATTTGCTCTGCTACTTCCACCCCAGTCAGTCCTGCATGTTCCCTTTCAGATGAATTTTCATGTTTCATGTTCCAGTTACCATGTCCCACAGCTGCAGGGATCTACTGAAGGATGGAAGATGCAGAAAGGCAAGAGATACTTTCCATCCATGCTGCAGCTGTCTGACAGAATAAGAAAACCACAAAGCTAGTGACCAGTTTCCCAGCCCAGCAGCTGATGTACTTTCTTTTCCCAAATTTTGTTCAGGACAGAGTAACAGAGCAGCTCCTTGCACCTACTCAATACTTTGCGTGCACGAAAATGATTGAGATTCCTTTGCTGGTTTGGATACTGACTGGAGTGAAACCAGGCAATGTCCTGTGAATTCCAGTGGCAAAATATGTTCCAGGACCAAATGTAATGGACCAAATCAAATTTCCCCTTGGATTTCAGGTCCCCTTCCAGGTTATTATAATAGTCAGGAAGAGATCCAAGCTCCTGGGATGCACATCCCTCCTACAACAACCTGGGGCATCTGCTTCTATTTCATCTGTCCCCTCCGCTGGGCACAAAGATCACAAACACACGTTTCTGCTAAATATACCAAAAAAAATTCACATTATAACCTGTGTAGCTGAAAATGATCATTCCTCATTCCCCTGCCAAAGAATAATTATGTTGGCAACAATTCCCTAAATGAAAGTTGATTTGCAGCAGAAGATACAGGTATTGTTCATCTGCATGGCTCTTTTCTTGTGCCCAGAAAATACTTGGCTACTTGATAGCACTAAACTGTGTGGTTCAGGGTATGGGATTAACACAGAAGTGTCTGGTCATAGTTGTTTACTCTCTGCTTACCTGCATAGTTTCTAAATTGAAAGTTTTTAAATTGAAAGTTTTAAACACAATACTCAACAGCCCTAATTACAAGTAGATTGATTAAAAGTCATAGCCTGGGAGCTCTCACAGCACTGAAGCCAGAAAAGGAACTTCCAGTAAGTTGTAAAATGGTATTGTGTAGTTTGATAGAATTCAATATGAAAAATTGTATATAAGAGCTTTATAAACTAATATATACCTGAACTAGTGGCAGAGATCCCTGCTCACCGCAGAAGAGGTGGAAGACATGACTTTTAAAGGTCCCTTCCAACCCCAAAACTTCCAATGATTTGCAGCTAAAAGAGGAAGTGTAAATAAAAGAATAATATAATGGTAGGGCAGAAACATTTGGGCAAAAGCATTGCCCCTCTGGAAAGTTCAGTTAAGTCCTTGGATTTTTGTAGCTCAGAAGCAGGAGCTGCTGAGCAAGACTTGTCATTTCTTTCTGTTTACAAACAATTCATCCCATAGAGGTTTATTTTACCAGTGTGTGGCTTCCCAAATATTTAGAAAATACTCCTTGTCACTGCATTTGATCTGATGGAATATTTTGTGTGAGCAATACCAACACGTTATCTTCCAAAACTTAATCTTACTGTGAGCCTGCATAATTATTAACTAGTATAGCTCCACCTTAAATAAAAGTTTTAAACCCCTCAGATTGCAGAATTACGAACAAGGACTAATACCCTTCCCCATGGCCTATTCAGCCTATTTTTTCTTTTAAATATGCTTGTAAACAGCTTGATTTCATCAGTATAGGAATATTCAAAATGTGAAGCCTATTTTAAAAGTGTGCTATTGTTCTCTCTTCAGAAGCATTTTGAAAGGCATAGTGGCACAAAATGAATTCCACTAAATACTTTTATCACCTATATCTTCTGCTACAAACAAACTTAGTTAGGGAATTATTTGCCAGTGTAACATAGGCACAACAAACAAGCCAAACTTCTCCTTTACAATGGTTCTTTCTCACACAGAGAACTGTTAACAGAGCACATTCAGAGTAATTTATGCATCTTCTCCAAGAAACTAGGAAACCAGGGGGGGCAGATTATGAGCTTCCCTACATATCCTCTGAAAAATTATACACTCTGGTCCTCTATTCTCATCAGGTTTTGCAAGAAACTAAGAAATTAAGTGGTAGATGATGAATTTCCCCACATTTCCTCTGAAAACTAATATACTCTGGCCCTCTATGCTCATCAGGTTGCTGTCTCACGTGGCTGCAGAGACAAAGCTTTACCCTCTAGCCATCCTGGCTGGCAGCCTACATCAAGCCTGCCCATCTCTGACCCTGGGACCTCCTCCGATTTCTCAACTTGTACAAATGACTTCACTGAAGTGGATTCACCTCCATAGCCATGAAGCAAGAGGTACCTCAGGCAGCCTTGTTAAAATCAGCCATTAGAATTCTTCTCAGCTGCACTAGCCCAGAGGTTGAGCTACTAATCCGGGTTAACAGCTCTTCATTTTGTTGGAAGTAGTAAACAAGGTGATGGCATTCACCAGGCATTTGAGAGGCATCATTGGAGGAAGACATTAGGCAGAGCACAGCTTAAATTAACTTTTTTGTCATATACAAACTCGCTTTAATAAACTTTCAGCTTGTCAAGATTGCAGCTGGAACACTTTTAAGGTCCAGCACTTCAGTGCAACTAATATTCTTCTTGACATTTGATATATTATATGAGGAGCTTCAGGTGTAAAATGCACTATAGACAAAATCCTTTCTTGCCTCTGGAAGAAACTCATAAAATGGTTGAATTGGCCAGAAAGTGACAGCCAGTAAAGGACAAGAATGCAAATGGATTTAGAGCTGTGGGAGCTCCTGAAGGACATGGGCATTGAGTAAAGCAGCAGTCTGGAAACAGCTCTGGAATAACGTCCTCCTCTCCAATGAACTCTCATCCTTGATCACACTCTACAGACCACAAGGCCAGCAGAAAGGCTTCAGCCAAGGGAAAAACTAAGCCAAAGGAGGAAAGTACAAGCTGTTGACTCAATGTATGGGAGCTGGATTGCTAGAAGGGTTCAGTTCAGGAAAAGCTGATTGAAGTGCATTCCTTTGTACCCCATCTGAGCTTTGCTTAGAGAAAACAAGGATGTTAAGAAACTCAACTGGCATTTGTGCTAGCACAGAAATTAAAGACTAGTGATGCATGCACCGAGTAGCCCTAAAATCTAGGAACTAGCATTTTACAGTAAAATGAAACACTCCCTACCACTTAATCCCAAATACATTCATATGGTGGTTGGGGTTCTTCCCCATCATTAGCTGCTTTCCTTGTTTTCATTCCTGGGCACCAAAGATAAGAAAGAGCTACCTAGGCTCCTCTGGAGTACTACACAGGCATCCACTGATTCAACCCTCTCTGATCTTCAATCCCCCAGTTATATATTCAGAATTTCCCACCCTCCCCCAGACTGTTTCTAACAGCCTTTGCTGTTCTCAAACTATGCTTACAGGGAATACAGCTGCCTTGCCTCACATCATCCACCACTTCATTTTGTGCATAGTGAACCACACTGGAGGATCCTCACAGTTCCCAGGTCCTAGGACCTGCTGCTTGTCAGTAAACCCGGAGGCAGATCCCTTTAGGAGCTGATTTATTTTTTTTATTGCCCCTGGTCTAGCACTTGTTGCCACAGCTCCTATAAGAAAGTCAGGATAAGCCCTTGGCTCCACATTGATGCTAGCTGGCTATCATATCTGGCTACCTAATGTACCACTGGCCTTCAGACTAAATAAACAGCAATTTAATACTCTGACATGCTTATTGACTCTAGATCTACCCAGGCTGCCAGATGTATGTCTGGGGGTGGTGGGGCATCTGGCACAGCAGTGACAGTCACCAGTAGCTCCCTTAGGTGGGCACACACACTATCACAAGATTCAAAATCAGCTTCTCTAAAAGCCAACCCCAATTACAGAACAGAACACACCCATTTTCCAAAAGGGTAAGTAAAATACAAACCACAACACACTATCACTTCTTAAAAGCACAATGCAGCTACAACCCTGTGACCCAAAACACTCATCACAAGCTTTGCTGCAGCTCTTCAAACCCTTTCCACACCATGAACCCCATTCTCTGCTGAAGCAGGAGTATCCTAGACACCAAACTCTGTTTCCTGTGCTTTAACCAGCCTCTTCTGATCATAAGATCCTACTGACCCTAAAATCATGAAGGCACATTAACCTGAAAACTCACCCAAATTACCAGCCCAGGTCCAAAGGGAGGTAAATATGAGCCTAGCTGCAAATGACTGCAAAATGCTGCTATGGAAAGTTAGCCCTTCTTCAAGCCTCCTCACACTCAAACTATTCCTGTGAGAGGGCACCAGAAAGGATCAGTTGTTGACTGCACAATCTTTTCCATCTCTTGAAGCTTCCTGCTGTTTCTCGCACTTCACAGAAAGAGACATGTTATTGCAATCTTTAACTCATTAAATTCAAAAATAAAGGAGGAAACAAACAACTTCAACTGACATGCTCCAATTCTAAACATAGGCTTTCCCAAGAAAGGATATAAAGTTAGGCAGCAAAAAGACAAGACTCTAAAATCCTATTATTAAAGTCAAGCAGTGAAAAGCAGCTGTTCTGGCTCAAGTACACAATAGCACATTCAAATATAACTCAGCTTCACAGGTAGAGAACAACAGCATCTTCTCCTCTACTTTATAGCAGTGTACTCCTCTCTCTCTTAAACAACTCCAAAAATTTTAATTAAGCCCAGTTTTCCTAGATTTAGAGGCTTTCCTCCATAAAAAATAATCATAAAAAATGCAATCTCTTACCTTGAAAGCAGAGCTCCCCCAAGAGATACTATGGAACAGAAGAACCAAAACCTTATAACAATCTCAAGCTGAAGGCCCCAGGATGAGCTTATATAGCACCTCAGGGCTGTGGGTGGGGAGGAAGGGGGGGAGAAAACCAGGTAGAGCTGCTCAGGGTCATTGAGACAATTAGCACATTCAGGGCTCTGACACATGCAGCCTGTGGGATACAGCAGGTAGGGATTGCTGGGAGAGCTATAAAAGCTGGAGGAAGTTAAAGGAAGATTTTTTTTTTATCTTCTTCATCTCTTGAGGACAAAGTTAGATGGGGGTTGTAGGGAAGCTTCTTAATTCTTGAACCTTTGTGCGTTTGGTCAACTGCACCACTGTTGATGGAAGGTCTGAAGACTGTTTTTATCTTATTTTTTCATGTGTGACAGGTATGATTTTTTTGTGGAGCTCTTATTCTAATCTTGAGTATTCAAAGTATATTGAGCCTCTTTGCTGAGAGTGCTTCTTCTGCCTGTTGCTTTTCCACTGGCTTCAGTACTCTGTAAGAAAGGGGTGGTTTCCTTTCTACTTAAAACTTGCAGTCATCATATAAATGTACATGTGGAAGTAAATAATTATCAGATGAGGTAAGAAATGTTTTGCAGTTGTGTCAATAAAGAGAAATGTTAGTTAAAACTTTTATTAGAAATAAGGACTGCTTCAAACAAGGTGATGTTTTAAGACTTCTCTGCCACTTTGGTTACTTTTCTGTTCTTTGTAAAGGTTTTTTAAAGCTCCTGAAGCCCCAAGACTGCTAGTAGTAACATGTGTAAATGTTTATAGGTTATATATGTATGTGTCAATATACGTGTGAGTACCATGCACTCATGTCATGCTTTTGAGCCATAAGCTTACTTAGTATGTTGTCATTTTAAAGTCATTGGAGTATACACAGAAGTTAGAAAATAATTGGTTTTGAAAGTGAAGTTCTGAATCCATAATAAGCCATCAGATTTACCTGCTCTTTTCAGTTGAACAGGCATGAAAATATAAAAAAGAAGGCTATAAGGAGCAGGTGTTCAGGCACTACTCTTAAGCACTGCTAATACACTTCAAATACCCTTTTTCCACTCTAAAAATGGTGATCCTACTGAGGCAGCTCTGTCAGCTGCACAGGCTGCTGGCTAATTCCACTGCTCTTAAGGGAAGAAATGTAATTTAGCAAAGCAGGATGAGTTGCTGTCAACCTAAAAAGAGCTGCCTGTCTGTTATGGTGTTGCCTGGTACTTCAAACCCTAAAGACTGAGCAACCTGTTGTAGTGGGAGGTGTCCCTGCCCATGGCAGGGGGGTTGGAACTGGATGATCTTGAAGGTCTCCTCTAACTCAAGCCAGTCTATGATGCGCAAAAGCAAATTGTTGGCTCTTTGGCTGCTTGCTCAAGCCAGATGGAGTCCCACTTTGTACCCTTAATAAGGAAGGATGTAACTGTTAGCTGGTGGCTTGCTTTCTCTCTTTGCCTCTCCCTCATTTTACTGAGATTAGCATATTCAGCAAATAGCAGATGTTCTGGTGTGGTACGAGACATTTAAGTGCTAATCTGCCTTACCAGCCTTTACTCCTGTGCAACTTTGTTAGACTAACTACATTTCACAGAGCCAATTGTGAAGATACTGATGTAAAGAGCCTTCTTCTGATACTATTCCTTAATGAGCTAAATAATCCCTTCCAACCCAAACCGTTCTACGATTACACGGCCAGCAGGTTGCGGGAGGTTCTTGTCCCCTTTTACTCTGCCCTAGAGAGGCCACATCTGGAGTATTGGGTCCACTTCTGGGCTCCCCAGTTCAGGAGACACAGGGAACTACTGGAGAGAGTCCAATGAAGGCTACAAAGATGATTTGGGGACTGGAACATCTCTCTTGTGAGGAAAGGCTGAGAGCCCTGGGGCTGTTTAGCTTAGAGAAGAGAAGATTGAGAGGGGATCTGTTCAGTGCTGGTCACCACCTAAAGGATGGGTGTCAAATGGATGGGACCAGACTCTTGTCAGTGGTGCTCAGTGATAGGATAAGGGGCAACGGGCACAAACTGGAATACAGGGAGTTCCACTTCAACAGAAGGAGAAAATTCTTTTGTGAGCATGCTAGAGCCCTGGCCCAGGCTGCCCACAGAGGTGGTGGAGTCTCCTTCTCCGCAGACTTTCAAAACAGGCAAGACACAATCCTGGGCAACCTGCTCTAGGAGAACCTGCTTTGGCAGGCAGGTTTGGACTAGGTGATCTCTAGAGGTCCCTTCCGACCCCTAACACTCTATGATTCTCTCACCTCCTCTATGTTAAACTATCCTTGCAACATCCCTTTTTTTGGGTATTTTCTCCCTACTTGCTTTGGTTTCCAGCAACCCCTGAGACCATCATATTAATATGCACAATTATACTAATGTGAACGCTTTATATTTGCCATTCAGTGTGCATTTCTTCCAACGTTGTGTGCTGTGTCAATGGCAAAAGCCTCTAGTTGTGTAGATTTACATTTTAACGAAAAAAAAATCTTCATTTCAGAAATTGCTTGCATATGGTCTGTGGCTCATGTCATGCCATAATGGTAGGTAGGAACTCAAGTCTTCTGTTTGTTGGGCTGTAAGATGGCTTTGGAAGGGCCCTGACACTGAATTACTGCTGTAATTTGTTGGGAAGCACCGTGCTGCAAAGCAAGTGATGACACAGTAGCAAATCAGTGTTCCCCTTCGACCTCTGCAGTACTGAAGATGAGTAAATTTGAATGTGTCAGGAAAGAGTTTTTATCAATTTGCATTAGAAATGAACACAAGTATGAGGACTGCAGCACCTTAAAGAGCAGGGTATCTTTTTGTGTTAATACCTGAGCAGACAATCTTGGCTCTTTCAGTTTGACTGTAACGAGACTCCCCCCACAGGGTGATGTTCTCTAATTGTTCTTTTTTCTCTGAGTAATTTGAAGAAATGTAAGCAGGTTTCTGCAAATCCTCTGGAGTTCTCTTTCCATCTAGACTGTTGCAGGTGTTGCTGCTTTCAGCTGACGCCTTTTAGTGCTGCACCAGGACAGTCAATAAAGTTATCCACTAAAAAGGTAATAAAACTGGGATTAACCTCAGAGACCCCTGAAGAATCGAGTTAATCAAACAGGGGTCAATGACACTGATCACTTCCCAACAGTTTACCTCAGGATCAAAAGTAATGAAACAAACAGTGACTTGAGCAGGATGGAAAGAACCTGTCTGTGTAATATACGGCGGTAGCCAAAGGTTTATGCTGGTTTTTTAAAGGTTGCAGCTGCCACTCCCTCACCCAGCTACACAATGAATCTAAATTACATCTACTTCTCAGCCCCATCTCTAAGGATTATTTGATGCGATATTTGACCACCAGTTCTCTGAAGTTCCGTGACGAACGTGACAAAGGTCATTTAGATTCTCTTTCAATCTTGTTTGTTTGCATAGAAAATGGGTTTGTACTGGTCAAATTGCCAGTAAGTTTTGCTGACACTGGAAGTAATATTTGGAAATGTTTCTTGATAGATTGTTGGGCTGACAACGCATCGGATTCACTTTGATTATGTTTAATGTTTGCTGAGAAGGACAAGCAACAAAAAGGTGTTTACAACACTTCTGACTAGATACATAGAGTCCAATTTGATTAATGTAAGAAAACCCTCTGAAATCACCATGGATTACATCTTAAGAGTACCCAATTTTTCCAGTGAACAGTTAGGAGTGCTTTGGGAACATTGAATGCTTCAAATGCTAGTGAAGAAGAAACTGTAGTTTAAAACACATGGAAAAGGACCTATGGAAAATATTACTACTGAAAAAGATAGAACAGTCAAATCAAAACAGCTTTTCCTTGAGGGTTGTTTCTTGTAAAATAAACAAAGATAAATTGACATAAGCAGTGCCAGGCTTACTCCTTGCTCAGGATTCTGCTATTCATTTGCTGTATCCAGCAAAGTTCATCGGGATAATTTGAACTGCTTCTGATTCCAGTGGTTCCTCATAAGGATACTGAAATCACCACTCCAGGCTAATTCAGCTTTGCGTGGTCTTGAAAAGAACAAATCATTCTGTTGCCCACAAGTGTGGCTGGAGGAATTTCTTTGCCTTCCAAACACTCGGAGTAAAGAGCATTAATTTACCCTCTGCCTTTGGGTACGGATTCTTGTTTATGATCCAGATACACCAGTAGATTTATTTTTCCCCTCAGCTGCAATGTTGGGTTTTTTTCCTGTGTCCTAGAGCCTTCATTGCCATTAGTTGCTTTCCATGTTTGAACAACCAGAGTGCTTCACTAAAAGACGTCTTCTAGTACCCTCCACTGTGCTTTGCCAGCAGAAATCACTCAAGCTGAGGAAGTATAGTCTGAATAATTTCCTCTGCAGAGCTTATCTTCTACAGCCCCAATTCTCAGTTTTCCAGGCAAAAATGTTAGTCTTTCAGCTTTTTAGGATAGATGTCTCTTACCCATTTGATTGTTTCTACAGAACCATGGTCACTGAATTTTCAGGTCTCATTTTCCAGCTAAACCACCTCCTGCTTGATTTCTAGTGCCTTTCACTATGGAATTCCTAGACCTGACATTTGTTTTATTTTTTTTTTCGGTAGGAAAAGGAGTGATACTACACCGAGACATCAACAGATGAACCTTTCTGCTGCACATGGCTACAGGAGTGCAAAAGATGTTCTCACTGTACAGGTTTGTTGCACCAGACCCTGCCTGATCTCCAAGTTTAGCCATGTTGTCGATTTGACCTAAATGGCCTCAACACTTCAATGTCATCTCAACAGCTTTTAGAACTGGCTTATTTTGGTAATTCCACCGTAGATGGATCTACAGTCTGACTCACTCTGACCATTATGAGCTTATAACCTGTCCCAGGCAAGATGCACTGTCAAAAACTAGTGCTTTGCACGTTCCCAGCAAATGGTGTACGTAAAGCGTGACTGCCCTTGCATCTTCCTGCTCCCTGCCCTCATCTGACACATGGACAAAGCCAGAAGGATCTCCAGCAATCCTAGACAATCTGTTGCCCTCAGCATAAATAATGCAGCCTGTTCAGATGAACAAGCAAAAATCTTGTAGTGCTTTACTCCTCTTTTGTCACACGAGCCTAAACTGCTCAAGTCATGATGGATACTTTACTGCCACGGCAATGACAGTGAAATAGCAGTTGCTTATTTGAAATGACTCAGCTGGGTGTTGGATTGCAGATTTCAAACCCGGCTGCAGTAAGAAAATCCTTCCAAGAAGGAAAGAAGGTTTCCTTACAGAGGTTTGTCTCCCACTAGTTTCCTAGATGCTCTAAATCAGCTTAACAAAAAGCTGTTAACTACTCCACCACTCACTGAAAAGGGGGTTTCAGGGAAACATTTGGATTTTGTGGGGTCCAAATAAGAATAAAGTAAGGAGGTAATAAGCTTTCATGGTTTTTTTTCATGATTATTACTGAATTATCAAGGTTCACTTTGTAACTTGGCCCTTTGTTTCGCTTCATCTGTCTTCAAAACCTTTAAAACGAGAAGCTGGTGCAAGTGGGCACCAGGAATGACAGCCAGAGAGCAGCTGGTGGGGAACCTCATTGTGCTCTAAGTCACCACGGAGTAGTGATACAGTCAGTAATTTGGAAGGTAAAAAGTGTTTCTGCTCTCTGTAAGCTGGATAATTAAACAGGAGGTTAAACGCAAACTGCTGGTGTCTCTTAACATAAACCTTGATGTGTCTTGGAAAGATTTGGTCTAATGAATCAAGACACCTTCTACCCGAAGTGGTATCACTGAAAGGGTATTTGTGTAAGACATCTGCTTGTGTAATGCCCCAGAATTAGTCTTTGGAGAAGCAGCTTTTCAAATTGGTGTGATGAGAGCCCTTCAGGCACTTTTTTTTTGTCTAGATCTTAAAGCCATTGCATTATTCCCGAAGGCTTTTTTCACAAGTAATACATTTGCATTTTGTAGCTTTGCCGGGTGTCTGCGTTAAGTCACTGAGCAGGGCAGTAGTTTGTTTTCTGAAGCTGAAAGAGATGGCAAGAAATAGACTGGTTTTACCTTTGCTTGGAATAAGGGAAAGAAAAAATGCTTAGGAAGGTTCTGTAGCTACTATCCCTCTAATCTTATTTTGCTATTTTATTTAAGTTGTTTCAGGTTTATTGCTATGTCAATACTTACATTAATAGAGACCAGCAGTTTGTATTTAACCTGGATATCAGAAGTAGTGCCTATTTGCATCAGCTTCTCACTTTAATGATTTTTGTGGAGATTTCTACTAGTAAACATGGTATCTCTGGTGTAATGCAGGGATTAAAAAAAGAAAATAGCCTTGATACTTACAGGACTCTTTCCTATAACATGTCTAAGCTTGAGCAGCAATTAAGAATAGGTTGGTTTTGGTTTTTTTTAAAAAAAAAAATCTATTTTCTAATGCATAAGCCTGTTTTAGCTCTTCAGCAAGGATGTGAAGGTACATGGAAATGCATCTAGAAATCTTAACTGAGTTATGCTTGTATTAGTGGTGACACCATAGGGGATGTATGGTAATGACTTTCAGCAGCTCTTCAGAGTATTTTCAGTACAAGGCTGATTAGGCCAACTTTTTAAAGTAGACCACATAAAGATTTTGTTTCAGTGAAGTGTTGTTTGCTGATAGAAAACGCGATTTTGTAAAAGCTGAAAGTTTGTAATTTCGTTGTTTGAATTCAGCTCTCCTCAGGAAGGGTCATTCCCAGGTCAGAGACATCTCACATCACAGCCAGTCCTGGGTGGATTAAGATTGAATTCCACCAAGGGTATGAACCTCTGGAAGTGGCATCTGGCGAAGTGTTGCCTTGAGTTTGGTTTAGGGAGTAAATATCTATGTGATTACAGATTTTAAGGGCATAATAAAGCGGGATCTGCAGAAGTACTAGAAGAGCTAACGTATTTGGAAAACTTTGGTGTCTGTTTTGGGCATACATGAAGTTTTTAGAAGCAAGTCCGTTATGTCTTTTATACCATTGCCAAAAGCAAGCAAATTTTCCACACTGTAATTTCTAAAGACCATTAAGGGAAATAAGTTCTTTACCAACTTCTTCAGAATATGTGCTTAAGTCTGCCAAAAGCTGGAACTGTGTATATGCTAATTTAATTACAATGAGGGTTTTTTTTTGTTTTTTTCAGTACAGTCAACTGTAATCAAAATGAGAGCTACATATTTAAAAAGCATAGCCAGCCAAATAAGTAGTTATAGTTTAGTTCAAATGGAGGCATAGACATTCAGAAGATTTTGCCTCTATCTTATTGCTGCTCTTGATGTTAAAACTTTGGAAAACCATTTTCTTTTGAAGAATCCCTGGACAGTGAACGGTGGGGTTGAGTGCACCCTCAGAGAGTTTGTAGATGACACCAAGCTGGTGGGATTGGATCAGATGACCTTTAAAAGTCCCTTCTAACCCAAACTATTTTATGATTTTCTGAATTCCTTTTGAGCCCTCTTGCACCCTTTGCTTGAAGCTGTTTATAGCCCGTATGGAGACTTCAATTTCCACCAGCTGACCGCAAAAAAATAAACAACAAAAAAAACCCCAAAACAAACAAACAAAAAACCAAAACAAAACAAGCAAATGAAAACAAAAAAAACACAACAAAAAAACAACCAACCGAAAAAAAACCCAACAGAAAAAGGTTTCTACAGGCTGGACTAATCAAAACCTTCTCAAAGTCAATTCAAATATTTCTGTGCTCCATTTCAGCAAGTAATTTAAACTACTTGTCTTTGATTTTTGAGTGGCAGGTAGGATTGTCTCTGAAAACTACCTCTTTGGCCGTAGTCAGATGGCAACAGAAAGGTTTCTAAGACAGGAAATGGTGATGCCTTTTGAATGCTACTTAAAATGCAATCATTAGGAGATGGGTACCTTGTCAGACAGCATCTGGAATGTTCTTTTTCATTTTGAACATTTTGAGAAACATTAGCACAGAAACGGTTCAGGAAAGAGCAGTTATGGGTGATTATAAATCAGGAGAAATCAAATTATAGTATATAAAAATGTTTTTAACTTGTCTGAATGAAGAAGCTGTGAAGAAATATATTTGAAAACTGTAGTGGGGCAAATTGTCCCTGCAAAGCCCATTCCTATATATGACTCCCCTTAATACTGAGAGTTCTGGAAGGATTCTCAGAAGCAGAGTTACTGGCTCTGACAAACCCTGAAAGATTTTGCCCAGCCTCTGAACTGTGGGATTGTAACAGGAAGGAAAATGCAGCTCTGGGAAAGATGTTGAAAAAAAGGCTCTTCAGAGAGGTCAGGGTGGCACATGGGACCAGGTCTTAGGACAGGAAAAGGGTAAGTTTGCTTTGGAGTTCAGGAGTAAGAGATGTAGTGGATTCCTGTGGCTGCACAAGGATCCCGGCCAGGAGGTGAAGAACCTTAACCTGACACCTACCGGCCCCTCTCTGTTTGAGAGCACGGGGTGGGAGGGTGTAGAGATTACTGATAGAACTTGACAAGTCAGGTGGATGACCCGTCCTACCCTCACCTCTGGTGAGGTGGGAGTGGAGAGCTCCACAAAAGCCTCTAGAAGGCCTGGAGTCCAGCTGGGGATAAGGACATCCCTGAAGGAAAGACAGGCTCTCAGAGAGACAGGCGTTTGAGTTGGTGCCCGTGGCAGAGAATTTTGTTGCTGTATACTCGCTCTGCTACCTCAGAAGAAGTGGTATTTTTGTATCTGCCTGGCTGATGAGTCACCTGAAATCCAACTGTCACAGCAGCCACAAGAATACTCGTGGATCCTGAGGGGCTGAAGGAAGAAGCAGGCACCTTGATCTGTCAGGATGCAGAGCGGTTTTAAACAAGAACCTACAAACCGTTGAAGAAGATCTCCCTACCAAAGAGAAAGAAAGTGCTTAGGTTCTACTGATGTAACGGTAAGGAAGAATTCTGTGGATTGCAAGGAAAAGCTCTCTTGGTGTTGATAGCTGGGGAATGTAAGATATTGCCACTGTAATGGTTGTAAATTGTATGGAAAGATGCTCTTATTGGCATAAACTACCGACACAGTCTGAGTGCATCTTTTCAAATCGTTCTGAGCATCCTTAGCCGAACTAAAATCAGGGGCTCAGCACATCTCATCTGCAATATTCAAAGTGGGGTTTTGTGGGGCTGCTGGGACGATCACCTATTCTGAAAATTTTGCCGTGTTGTTGCAAAAACCGTGAGAATTTGCCACGAGTCTTCATTACTTGATCCACATTTCTAAGCTATGATTCTTAAACGGGTATTTTCACTCAAAACAAAGCGTGTTTCAAACTGTATTGTTGCTGTGGTATTTTAACCACAAGTAGTCGCTTTTGCTTAATTTTAATTCTGGATTTCGAAGACTTCCGTATATTGAAATTAGGTTCATATGAATACAGGGTTTTGATGGCTGTTCAGATGAAGGAAAGATCCAATATACTTCCTAGAATTGTGTGTGGTATTGCAGTGTCATCCGTGCCAGAGCCAGAATTGACATCAAATTGAGAAAACATCACTTCATTACTGAGAAATGTCTGACTCAGGCTTCAAAGAAGGATTAAGTTTTTAAAAAAATAATTTTAACATATGTCAGTCAGTACAATAATTTAAAATAACATTTCAAGAAAAAAAACAAAACAAGCTAGGCATGCTTCAGTGCCACCCACAAACAGAAGGAAAGAGGATAATCATAATATATAATTAGTATCAAGAAGAGATACACTCATTACCTTCATGAAATGTAAAAAGAAGTCCTGATTAAGATTTATAATTAATGCTTTTCAAGCAGTGGTCTATGAATCCTACTGATTTTATGCAAAAATATTCTGCTTGGTCTTAACTCCTCAGTTTGTTCTTGATTCACTTCCATCTTTCTAGCTGGAAAATGACTGACTGTTAAGATGCAATTATTTTTTTTTTTTAATTTCTTTTCCATTTCACTAGTCCCTAGATTTTGCCATGGGGATGTTAGGAAATTGAGAAAGGAAGAATTGACTGTAGTCCCTAGATTTTTGCCATGGGGATATATAGGAAACTGAGAAAGGAAGAATTGACAAGATAACCTTGAAGTAGCGATTAGCAGATGAAGTATTTCTTAAACTTTTAAAAAAAACCTTCTATTTTATGCTTTAGATTTTACTTTATAAATCTGTAACTTGAGTGACCTAAATGTAATGATACAGAGATGCTTGATTCTAGCAGTTAACTTAAAGGAAAGCACTTTTCACCTTTGAAAGAAAATTCAGATAAACTCTATTTACTTGTCTGCATTTTCATATTTTTTTTTCTACATTTACTTGAAGCCAAGTTAGAAAATGAATTTAAGGTATATTTGTCTACTGAGTTGATATTTTCTTAAAGCTGAACAGTGATCCCAGCCTGCAGTGTTCTCTGGGTTTGTGCCATGGCAATGATGTAAAAGGAGCCATTCAGCTCAGTCTTCCATTCAGGTCTTAGGTCAGTCCTACCTTGGTCTTAGGTCAGTTAAAGGCATCTCTTTGACAGGAGTTGATCTTGAGTTTAAAGAGTGTTTAAGACTTCAGAATGATGTCTGTCGAGTACCACATATGCTGCAAATGGTGGGGAGGAAGGTATAAATACTGTGCTTGGAGTAGTGCTGAATCCAAAAGGGACAATATGTCTCGAATAGTTATGAAAGAGGATTTGTAATGCTTTGGAAAAAAAAGAGGAGTATAGTTTGGGGAATTCTCAGCAAACCAAAGAAGTTCCAAGTGTTTGCAGTTGATATTGCCGACATTACTCTTCCTCTCTGAGACGGAATTCTTTTTTTTTTGAGCCAGTAAATAAGGTACAACAAATTGGCTCCTGGCCTCCTAAAATTCAGTCTTTCCATGTTCTGAAGGCATTGTGTAATTTTATCGGTTATTTGCTTCCATTCATATTACGATCATTAATCTTCCCTTTTACAAATTATTTCACAATTGAAGTCGTCGTGTATGTGCCAGAGTCATTGGTGCAGAATCCACTAAGCTCCTGAAGGCACATCATCTCAGCAGCCCATGCAAAACTATTTATTATGCTGTATTTTACATGGAAAATTTACACTTTAATTGATCTGTAATAGATTGCTTTTGATAAATGACTTAATGTACAGTGGAAAGGGTACATAAACTTGAGATTACCTTTGCATTCTAACTGGGCTTTTCCTGGAAGGTAAAAATCAAAGAAAAATATTTTAAAAAGAAAAAAAAATGTTTTCCTTTTTCTTTCTTTATGGCCAAGATAATAGTACAAATAAAGGCAGGCAGTTATATGATAGGTCAGGTGTGATGTTTTTTGTACCCAGAATGAAGTTTTCCTTATTTTACTTTGGTGTCATGCTCATAAAAATAAGCAGATTTACAAACTGACATATTTATCATCCTGACGTGCAATTTTCTATGTACCTTCTCCAAAGCCACGAGGATATTTCTATTTGGAAAAATAAATTGATTATGATGATATACAGATTTTTATACAATTTTCTCTTGAATTCTAACCTTGGTCTGTGATATTGGAGAGACTGGAATTCCTATGGTTGATAGTAATGCACAGTGGTTAAGAAGAACTCAGAAGAATACCGACTGTCTTAGAGTCAACACAGACCAACTGTGGCAAGTTTGCAACTCTTTTTAGGTCAGTCTGCTCTGAACTACATCCAGTGAACTAAGGCAGCATTGCATTAGAAAGGGGAAATTGGCTTTATGAAAATAAGTACAGACCAGTAAAATAAATTAACCAGCATTGTGGGTGTCAGCTGAAGCACCTTAAGATTATGCTGACTACTTTTCAGTGACACTTGAGGGAAATATCTTGTTTTGTATCCCTTTTTTTCTTGGACTGGGGCAGGGTGAAGAAGTCCCGTGGACTGAATCAAGCTCCTGAAGAACCTGCAGAAGGTAAGGTGGGCTAACTTCTAACAATGACATGGAGTCAAAGAGGAAAGCTGGAGCATGACAAGGATGTTCTAAATGCATGAACCCAGACAGCAGCGAGTGCAAACAGGGGCAGACTGCAAGTGGAGCCATCCAATTCTCCTCCTCCTCCCTTTCTGGAGGACAGGAGGTAACTTCTCTACAAGCCATACAAAGCTGGCAGTATCATCATGCTATGTAGTCCCAACTTTGAAAGAAATGGTGAGCAAGAGTTAAAGCTGCCTTTTCAACCTCTCAGGTCATACCTCTCACTGGAGCTTGAAATAAATCGCTCTGTGGATGAACAGAGGACTCAATTCTCCTGGGCTGTCAGCCTAGTGCCCTTCCCAAGTATAAAGCTCACTACAATAGAAGACAAAGAAATCCAACAGCTGTAAGACCTGATGAAGTATTAGCTAAAATGGGAGACCTGGAGAAGTGCAAATATGATACAGCAAGGGAAACATCATTCTCCCATGAGCAGTGCATCATGTCAACTCGGCTACTGCCAAGCAAGCAGGTAAGAACACTTTGAAAAGAATAAAACAAACACCCTAATGTGAGACCCAGTCTCCTTCTTGCTGTTGTTGGTACAGAAGTTTTGATATAAAATCGAGGTTCAGAATAGGCTGATGGAGGGTCAGAAGTATTGACAAGCCTAGATGACTTCCCGCCTCTGTACCTGTGGGATGTGGATACCGCTGTAAAACAAGGTAGGAAAAAATTCCACCTATCTAGGAAAACAACAAGCTGACTTTATGAATATTATCAGTGGCGGTACAAGAAGAATAAAATCCTTCCACCAAAGGAGTGCATAGTTAAGTTGAAGTATAGTGAGCTGTGTTTTGCTTCGTGTTAAAGTAAAGAACCCAGTTTACTAACGTGAAACCAATTCTTTGGTCCATGGTGCAAAGGGAAGGGCTGAGCTCTAGAGCGTGGGAGTTGATGGACCTTCACCTTCTGTTTCCTCTTTCTGATGTATCTGCAGGTTGTAGCCTACTCCCTTGAGTACACAGACTGTCATCAATCTGTTGGCCTTCCCAGACAAAGCAGAAATGATCTAATGCTAATGTGTCTGTGAGAGGGTATAAAGGAGCTTAAATTTAGAAGCCGAGGTTAATGTCCAGCAAACCCATGACATAAACTGACTATCCTTGCAAAGTAATTCCCTTAAACGTTTCTAAGCCCTCAATCCTGTCAACATCTGCCTTATTCAAAACGGATAAAAATGTTGGAAGTGTTCAGTTCATTTAGGACAATAAATACTAGCCCCGCACTGATTTACAGGCAGAATAATTTAAAAAGAACTGACTTTTTGATATCGCAGCCTTCTAGTCAAAAGGAATTTACACCGACAGAGGATTCACTCCTAAACCATTTGAAAGCATTGCAAAGACCAAAAAGATGTAGATGGCGTCCCCAAATGACGTTTGGATCTTTATCTTTCCATTTCAATCTCTCTCTAAAGCATGCTGACATTTAGTTTCACTTTGGATGGCTGTAGCAAAGCTTTCCTTGCCTCTCGTTGCGTTCTGTCTTTAGCCAGCATCACTTAGCCTTTCATTTAACGTGACCAGTTTCTTCAGACTTGATAACAAAACAAAATGTTCAACTTTATGAATATAAAAATGTGAATTTAAGTGAATCTATTTAGAGTACCTATTTTAGGCGGCGAAGTTGAAAAGTTGATTTAATCTTTTTTTCCTTTAAGCGCTAATTCAGCTATCAGTTGTTTGCTGGAATTAGACTGGCTTCATATCTCTCAAATGAGATCAGAATCAGACTAATCAGCTTTTGAAAAGGAAAGTTCTATTTCCTTGCACACAGGGTTCACATATGCTGTTGTACCAGCATAAATGAGAATTAGCTGAATTTAAAAAGCAGGATTGGAATGACTTAATATGGGTGTAAGTAATGCCTAATACCAAATTTTTTCAGTGATTAGAAATATCTTGAGCAGCAGTTTGGGCTGTGTTGGTTTGTACCTGCAGAGCTTTGTCATTCTGCTTGTCTCGTGACTACATCAGCATTTCAAGGACTAAAGCAACATTGACCTAGTTAAGAGGTCAACCAGATACTTGAGAGGAAAAAGAATGAAAGGGGCACTTCAGGGGTTCAGTTGGTTTTGTTGTGTTGGTTCCTCCTCCCCACACTTATCTTTATTTTTTTTCACCACAGAAAAGTGGTGGGAGATCAAGCTCCATACGAATGGTAGTCGCTGTTCCACTAAATAGGAAGTTAAAATTGAGCACACTTACAGGAATTATGTAGTGCCTAGAGAGTCAAGAACATGTCGTTCCCTCAAGTTGTCGGTGCTTCTGTAGTAGTATTGGTGGTTTTGGTCTCCAATGTGCACCACTTTTTGAGAGGCAATGTTTCAGCCAACAGTTTTCCTAGAGAGTCCTCAAGTGATGACATAGACCATGGCTGAAACACTGAGATTGTCATCTTTCTTGAAGACAAGCTGTCTGATTAATTGTAGTGCTCCAGTTTTCTCTGTTCTCCTGCCAGATTCAGTAACCACAAGGATCTGAAGATAGTATGAAACACTTGATTACAATTTTCATTATTAAATGCTGTTTTCCTATGGCTTATTGTACATGGCAAAGAGACAAATTGCTGTTGGGTGTATAAACATTATTAATTAATTTCTAACAAAACCCACCAACAATACAATCTGCATGTGGAAAAAAAATGTTGCGTAGTATGTCGCATTCATAGTAACATCTTCTAATAACCATTCTGATAGCAGAGAATGACAGTTATTAAGCCATAGTGAGTATCTAGAAACAGCTGACATATAATGGATGAAGACTAATTACTTTGATTATGGTGCCAGACAGTACAGCCTTAAAAAAAAAAAGTGAGATGTTTCGGGTGATTAAAAAAAATTAACATGATGGTTTGAGTCAATGTGCTACATCAAGATTTCTTTGGCATTTAATCATAAAGTTCAACTTTAAAAAGCTGTAAGCTTAGATCATGTTGCCATTAATATTCCCTGACAATCAAGGCCCATTTTCAGAGTAAGTGAAAGTGGTGTTGTCTAATGTAAACATAAAAATGAAGAGGCTTTCATCAATCAGTTCTTCTACTCATAAGCTTTATTTTATTCTACAACTATTTAGCAATTCCTAGAACAACCTGAAATGATATGACATCCAATTTTTCAGTCTCTTTGCCAAATTTCTGGGTGACCTATGCATCCAAGCAGTTGAAATTCAAATTAGGTGGACATTGTAGCGATTTTGGAAGGGGGAAAAGCACCCAGCTTGACCTTATTTTTAACAGTTTTGCTCTTTCTTAGTCTAACACCAAATTTTCCAGACTAAAAATGTGGTTGATGTTTTTTTTCGTGAAGCTCACAAAATGAATGTTGATAGTAATGTTCAAGTCACTAGAGATGCTTTTCATAGATAAATCTAACCCATGCAACCAGCCTTATTAAGCTTCAAATACTTTAAGAACGTGCTTTAAAAGCAAAGGGCACGGATGACAGAACTTATCCATCCCGTCTGATTTCTCCTTGAAAAAGGTGGAACCACTAGAAAGGAAAACACAACTTTACTGGTGTCACATGTTCCAGGAGCATGTCCCTCAATATTTCTGATGCCACACTTCCAACTCCAACGATTCTGTGGTTCTGTGATTCAAGTTGCTTTCTTCATTTGCAAGATTGACTTGATTGTACTCTTTTTCTTTGAAAAAATGCTGTGCAGGCAATTACATTTGCTTTAAGACATCAGAGATACAGTGTAAAGAATGTGTTTTTATTCCACCATTTGTGATAGAAAAATGTACTCCTTTTCTTTTTCTATTTTTTTCCCAGATTCTTAGCCTTTATATATTCTGCTGAGTTTTTCATTCCACGAATGTATCTAGTTTTCTCGTCTCAATACTCAATGGGCTCTATCTGTCCACAGTAATCTTTGTCAATTTTAACTTTAAAATTCAACAATATTCACATCAAGCACCACACAACAGTGTATTATGACAAACTGTAGTTTCCTCAGAACTCATAGTAGTCAACAGTGGTTCACTTCCTAAGCTCACTTGGAAATGGTTATCTTTTCATTATGGAACTGGAATTATAGGCAGACACCCAGGTTAATGTTCCTTTCTTCTATCAGCTTTTTTTTGTTGTTGTTTAATAAACCACTGGCTATGGTATTGCTTCTATTTAGAGCCCAGCCTTAGGCTGAATACTATTGGGACAGTTAGTGCATTAGGGTAAAAAATACATGTATCAAGGAAAATCAGACTAAATGGATTTTACAAAACCACAAACTGCAGGTGTTATAGCTACATGATCAAGATATAATTCCCTTTTAATGCCTATTTTGATGTCCCCTGCATGAAATAAGTAACTACACTACATGTGCTGTCATGCTAGAATAGTCTGTAATGTTTTTTCCAAGTGAGGTTCATCTAACGGAGCTTTATTTTTAGTGTCTTCATTTGTGCTTTCTCATCCCCTTAGCGCAGAAAGGAACAGGCACATCTGGGGCATGGTTCATCTCATTTGAAAATAGATTTCTGAAATGTTATTGGAATTACTCCTTAAATGTGATTTCTCTGTTTCTAAAAAAACCAAAACCAACCAAACCTAAATAAAGCTTCTTTACACTGCCTGACTTGCATCAGAGGACATCTCCACCGTGGATATTTCATCTTTACCATGTCAGGTTAAATACCAGAACTAACCTAAACTACGTATTCTGTGAAGAGATGACAACTAGAGCATGTCAGGCAATGGATATAGTTCAGTTCAAGAAAAAAAACCTCTACTGAGGGAATCAGGACCTTCATTGAGGCTGAACAGAAGAATGTCTGAGAGGAACCTTGGTGGCAGTTTTAATATAGAATTTACTATGTAGCAGTAACGAGAAAGAAGAGCGTGATATGAGGGCAGAGGTTTGAAACCCATGTCCCTCCATGAAGCTATTAAGATATCCAAGGGGAAAAAAAAATGCTCTTGTGACTAGAGTTTTTGGGAATAGGACAATGCCTCCCAATATTCTGCAGCTTCATGGCTTTTAACAGATCCAGAATAGAGAACGCTTGCCGGTCCTTTCTTGCTCTTTTGCACACCAGCTAATGTAATCAATACACTTAAAGATAGAAATGTACTAATGAAGGAAAAAAAAAAAAATGCTTAAGTTAAAATAAGGTTACTTCTGGTGTTTGATTTGGCTGCCTTGTAGGTGTGCATCATAATGTAATTGCTGATCACAGGATGATAATCCAGTTTTCTGAAGGAACCTGTAATGCTTGTGGGAAGGAGACCCATACTCATTGTTTACACAACTATTAAATGTAGTCTTTTAATCTTGCCCTCTCAATCCTTCGCTCGTTCTAATTCTCAGAACATTTTCACTCTGAGGGTGGTGAGACACTGGCACAGATTGCCCAGGGAGGTTGTGGATGCTCTATCCCTGGATGTGTTCAAGACCAGATTGGATGGGGCTTTGAGCAACCTGCTCTAGTGGGAGGTGTCCCTACCCATGGCAGGGGGGTTGGAACTCGATGATCTTGAAGCTCCCTTCCAACCCAAACCATTCTACGATTTTAATTACTGCTTATTCCAATCCTAGAGCCATATGCAGAATATTTTGCAACATTTCTAGGCACTCTAGAGTAAGTTTCTCTTCTTCTCTTTGTTCTTTTTACTTAAGGTCTTGCTGCTACAATCCCTGCAGTTATTCCTGAACATCAGATGGTTGGGGCTGGTGTATGGAGTAACGTGGCATCTGGCTTGGCAGTACCAGAGCATCTGAGAGCTCAGGGCAGATCTTAATAGATCACCAATGTCTAGGTGTGGTTGTGGGGCTTTGTAGCTGCTCTTTCCATCAGCCCATAGTTTTTTTTCATAGTGCTTACTGAGATACGGACACTATTTAAAGTATTTTTATTGGTTGTGTGTGAGATAAATATTTACATTTTATGTATGTTTTTAGTGGAGGCTTTGGCTTCAAGCTTGTTTGATATTTAATAGTATTAAATGTCACTGAGATGGGTCAATCTCAGGGTCTGATATATGTATATGATACATATATGATATAGACTCCAATATAGGACAGAATATATGATATATGACAGATATATATTCTGAGGCAGAATATATATTTGCAAGTGGTGTTTGATACAGAGTCAGGGTGGTAGTTGCTTATGCCCTTCTATTTTCTACCAGGAGATAATTGGTTAATCACACTTAAAATGCCTGAACACGCCAGTAGTTGTTATATACATTGGAAAATGATTAAAAATTAACATATGGTTAGTCATGCAGTGGGATAACCTGCTGTAAGCTAGGAAGGGGGAAGCAGAGAAAGGTGACAAGGTCAGCAGTGAGTATAGTATGTGGTGAGAGAATTAACTATTTTTTTTTTCCTTGAATAAAGCTGAGCTTGCATTTTTTTCTTGAGTATTAAAGACTTGACAGAAAGCTTATTTTTTTGCTTATTGGAAGTGCAGCTTCCCAGATGCTGGGCGAATGCCTGGATTGACCTCAATCTTTGGGATATCGTTACGTTTGCATATGAATCAAACTGCTGAGAGAGTTTTTTTCAGAACGGAATTTGTGTAGACAACGGTCCCTCTGCCTCGTGGACTATAACAAAACATGTCAAAACTGGGATGCAGGGGAGAGAGCCGATCCTCCACATGCTTTTCCTCGGACTTAGAAGAAATCATTTCATTTTCTTGAGCTTTTAAATCTATCTCTGCAGATGTACACAGGTCCACAGACCTTTAGGACACTTGAAAAACATCCTTTTTCTCTCTTGGCACCTCGTGAGTTTTGTAAAGATTGGTAAATTCTTTTGATAGGTCTGGCAGAGTATTTTATGCCCATACTCTGCTTTCTTATCTGTGAGCTCTTACATCAGTGGTAGGGGCTAAGTAAAATTGATGTGGGCCTGAAAGTCACCATCTTGGATGGTACCAGACACTGAATTATGAGCTTTTCCTAGAGTAAAAGTCTTAGTTCCAATAAAAACTTAACTAGTAAGCTAGCCTGTTGTGCTGAAAGTCTAATAGGATTACATGATAATGTTTTGACCAGACACACATAATGATACAAAAATAGGGCCAAGCAGTTTCATTGTGTTTCGTCTTTGGTCTGGTATGTTCCTTTGAAAAGTATGGGTAAAGTGGTCAAAAGTTGTTCAATTCATGAAGGTAGGAATTGTAGAACTAATTCTGTGCCTACCATCTGTGTCCGTTAATGGAGTGGAGGGGAGCAGCAACTTGTATAATTGGACAACCTACAGAATCGTCAAAAACATCATTCAGGAGATGACTTATGAAGGACACAAATGCCTCAGGCAGATTTTTCATTTTCTCCTGCTTTAGATCCTACTTCTTTTTTTTTCGATGTGACAGTGTATTAAGGATGAGAGAAGGATCCTCACTGTGTGCCTGGATTCATGGCAATAAGTAAGTATGTGAAAATGAATACAAACATTGAATTGCTTATTTATGGAAAAAAACGTTCTTAAAAAAAGTTTTGGTTTTAAATTGACTTTATATATAAAATGGAGTACTAAATCTTGTAACTTTGCTCAAAGAATCCTAGAATGGCTTGAGTTGGAAAGGACCTTAAAGATCATCTGGTTCCAAACCCCTGTCCTGGGCAGGGACACCTCCCACCAGAGCAGGTTGCTCAGAGCCTCATCCAGCCTGGCCTTCAACACTTCCAGGGATGAGGCTCCGCAACTTCTCTGGGTAACCCATTCCAGTGTCTCACCACCCTCAGATATGGATGCCAAGTCCGGATAATTCATCTCTGTTATTTGAGACTTTTTCAATCTTCATTAGTAACCTGGAAACCTCAGAAAAATAGGCCACTTGATCAATGAGAGCTGAAATAATCATTAGTAAGATGGAAGCTTTCATCAAGAGCTTTTCAAATAGCTTTTTGTTAATGACTTCCTCACCAGCATTGGAAAAAGGAAGTTCATTTACACAGAAATGGCAAATGAATGGAAGGAAGGAAGTTTGCACAAAGCTTGTGAAAGTTATCTAGGCTTTTGCTGAAATGATTTGAAGGGAGAATATTGTACCATTCAGCCTCAGTGAGCTTGTTAATCCCTCCTGGCCATCTAAAACAAATATGAAGGTCCACACTGGAAGCTAAAAATCTCGTGACTGTTTGGGACAAATGTAGGAGTAGCTACTGTTAGAGACCAGAAGCTGCTCTTTATTCCATTTATTCCTGTTGGGTTTAGAGGTTGAGAACCTGCTCATTTGAAGCTGTTAAGCTGAATCAGATCATATTACCTCCTTTGGTACAATTAGGTTTTTTTTTTTTAAAATAACAAATGCATTAGAACATGTTGCTATTCTACCTCTTGCTAAATGGCACATGTTATAATTGTGAGGATAATTAGCTCTATATCCCCACTTTACAATAGGCATTCAGATGATGCCTTGATGCCTCATTTTTTATTTTTTTAAAATATGATAAATTACATTCAGCAGTATACTATAGACTACCACCATAAATAATTGCCACTCAAGGAGTTGGCAAATTAAAAACATATATTATGACACGTCTTTCAACAGAATTTGAAATTGTTCCTACCTATTCAGAGAGAACTTGTAAAGTGCTGTAGAGTATTTTGAAAGGCAAGATGTTGCATATTAATAATTGCTCTTATAATATTTTGGTCTGCCTATTACTAGACTAGATTTTTCCCGTAATTTGCCGGTGTGATATTCATGTCACACCACATCTTTACTTCTACAGCTCTCAGTTGTAGGTTTTAAAACATTCTTTAAGATTTACTCCTTTGGTTTTGCCTTTTAGTTGTACGCTGTTATATTCAATTAAGGTTTTTGTGGCATCTGCTCCAGAAGTGCTGTATAAATGTTATGTTTCACAAATTTATGAATTATAAATATTTAGCTCCAGCAAAAACTCAAACACAGAACTGCCAACACCTACACATAACTAGCAGAGCCATAAAATGCCTGAAGCTGAGAGTGTATATAACTTGGTTTTAAATGTAAAATTTTTCCAGGTTTTGTGAAACAAAGTTAGGAAACAGATTTATTTCTTAGGAAATAATTACCACGGTATAACACAATTTGTTTTAACATCAATGTACTGTTTGAAGGCCTCGTTCATTGTTTCCCTCTGGAACATGTGGAAATATCATTTCCTTCTTCAAATAGGCTAGGAATAAACTTTTTGCAAGGGATAGTGGTTGAACTGTTTGATTTCCAGGTACTCGAGTATTGTTTATCTACCTCTGTGTCTGAAATGAGAGCTACACCAAAGCTTTCTAGGATTTAAAAGCTCACAAGTAGCTTCAGATCTTGCACTTGGGTTGCAGTTTGTGATACCTGACTCCTTTCCCTGATTTTGCTGTGAAGTTCCAGGCAGATATTGACAACCATGAAGACACCCAATGCTTTTTACTGTATCATCCTATATAATCTGGATTTAACCTTCAGAACACTTCTCACGCCAACATCAGCAGCTGTGCCCATGCAGTAAAAAAAATCTAATAGAATGTGAGGGCTTAACACAGCAAAATCAGGGAAAGGAGTCAGGCCATCCATGTGCTTCATGTAACAATAATGAAGTTTTCAATCTTAATCTACCTTTTAATTTCAAATGTAATGATTCAAGGTAATTATTTTAACATATATATTCATTATATCATGGAATGAACTAAGTCTGCTATCCATTGACTAGCCAAATGCTTAAAATCAGAAAGTAACTGAAGTCAGAAGGAACATCAGGAGGTCTTTAGTCCAACCTAGCGCTCAAAGCAGGATCATCTCTGAGATAAGACCAAGTTGCTCAGGGCTTTGTTCAGTCTGCTCTTCAAGATCTCCAGGCACACAGATAGTACAGCCTCTCTGGGCAACCTGTTCAAATGCTTGAACTGTCCTTACAGGGGAAGGCTTTTTTTTTCCCCCAGTCTGAACCCAAATTGAAACTCTTGAAGATAGACAAAAGCAGTTGTTCTTTTTTGTATTTTTTATTTTTCTCTCCTGAATTTACTGGAAAAGAACCTGCCCAGGATCAGAGTGCACAGTGACAATTGGACAGCCTTATAGCTGAACTCATAAGGCACTTTGAGACAGAAACCACAAGCAAACCACATGGGCCGAAGCGAAGCTGCTTTACATACAGTGTATTTTTCAGTACCCTGGAAGGAGACAGAGTCTGCACTCACCTCCTTATCAACTTCTCCCGAAATAGGTTTAATAATAATGGAGTGTAATGTGTGACTTACTACATACATGTATCTCCATCTGCCTGAGTGATCGCTGGGACTGATGGCACAAAATCTTTTAGGGGAATATAAGAGAAAAAGGTCGACCTTCAGCAAAACCGATTTTCTGACAGCTAAAGCTCCACATTATTACACACCTCTGCAAAATTTGCTTATGCACGTTCAAGGGAGATTATAACTTGAACCGGTGTTGGGAGGGGCAATTAAGCTGACTGAGAAGGTAATGCTTATTTCACAAAAGATTATTAGCAAGGCTTGGCTTGTTTAGTCTGGAGAAATGGAACCTGAGGAGGAACTGATTTCTCTCTATCGATTCATCAGGAGAATAAACACAGAGAAGCAAAGAGTGACTGAATTTCACGAAGGAATTTAATATCAGCCTAAGAACAAACTGTCTGTGAATAAACTCAGGATGGAAATGAGAAGGGTTTTAATCATCATAAGCATAGCTTTCTTGAATGGATTTCCATTAGAAATAGTAGAGGCTAAGAGTCATTTCTAAAAAGACTGTAATAGTTTACGAAAGACTCGCTGGTGACTGCGGATGACTGGATCTGGTAAAAGGCTTCCTGTTTGATATTCTTAGTCCAGTTACTGACCTTTTTCCAAGTCTCTTAAGGCCTAATTCTCAGAAATGCTAAAAACAGTTCAAATTTGTTTAATCCTGCTCTTCCGAAAGCAGTTCCTTCACCTGTAAAATAGATGTGCTGCTTAAGTTGAATGAGCATTTGCAACCCTTAGGATAATTTTACAAAATCAGTTAAAATTAAGAATAAATCCTGAGATTTTCTTGAAGCAACATCGGACTGTCAGATTTCCAAGGTTAATTAACCTCTAATAGAAACAGGCAGCTAAATTGATGAGAATTTCAGAAAATCTTCTAATGCAGAGCTAAGTCTGAGCCACGGCATTAACTTCTTTCCGCAGGGGCTCTTTGGGTACTTGCGGCTGCTCATAAAGAAGTTTTGCTCACGTAGTACACAGCTCAGGAGCACACAGCAATTATTTATTGCTTAATGCTCCTAGGGTTAGTAATAACATACTACCAGGTTAAATATCTGCATGCTCATAACGGTGGCATGCCCTAAGTCTCTGCTGCCAAGGCAGTCGTCAGACAGGAGGTGAAGGCGAGTCCTTTGTTGCTCAAAGTGTTGTTGCGTTGGTGTGGCCAACTACAGGCTTTTTTTTATATTTCATACTGATGCTCTTCTGTCAACCTCTTGAGTTACTAACTGTTGCCAGCTCTGCTTCTTTCTTCGCTTACGTAGAATTAGCTTTTGTACCCTCTTAGAGCTGAGTGAGGCAAGGTCGTAGAATCATAGACTACGATAAAACATAGACTATGATAAAACACCTTCTGCTGATAGACTTGGCTTTTAGGATGCGATATAACTTGGCTCAAGTTACCAGCTACTTTCCACAGAACGTTTCAAGTTGAAATAGGAAGATTGTGATGGTGTCCCATGATGTACTTTTATTTTGAGGGATAGAGGGCCCAATCTGCAGATGGGGGAAGAGGGATTATGATTCACTTCAATGCCAGCTGATGATAATATGGTAAGCAGCAGATGACCTTATTCAGAAGACAGGAGTAAAAGGTATGTTCCCAGACTACTAAATTGGATACTGATACGTCAGATTCTAATGGGCTTGTGATTATTTTATCTTAATTTTTTTTGATTAGGGTGTTACTAGCTAGTAAAATTCAGATATTTGTCTTCCTTTTTTGTGAGTTTGTAGTGAGCATGCAGAAGATGGCACGAACATTCAGTGTTTATTTCCATGCTATCCTCTATATATACCTTAATATTACCAGTACAGAAACTCACAGCTTTATCTCTTGGGTGTAATGGTAACTCCAACAGTGAGTAAACTTACAAGGTGTGGTATATATGTGAGTGAGACTCCATTTTTGCTGAAGAAACGAGTGAACTCCATTATCTGTGTGTTACCTGATCCTATGCTACTGATTCTTAAATTTATTTTCCAGTTGCATAGACAGGAGATGCTGAGATTGACTGGTTCACCTAAAGTCACTCAGCAAATCTGCAGCAGAGCGGAAAACAGAGTCCAACAGCACTTTTCTCTAATTTCTGGGTAAAAATGAATTGACCCAATATAGGGCTTATTACTAAACAATTGGAGAGTCCCCTT
>VWZK01006482.1:49188-60750 GCA_013396935.1 Baryphthengus martii | reverse complement strand
TTTTTTTTTTTTTTTTGCTGGTTGTTTTCTAGCCACTCATTAATTTTCTTAAAGTAAAAAGGGGTATAAATAATGTAATTAAAAAGAATGGCATGTTAATCTTCTACCCCCTAAGCTTTCATTTAATTGCTTGAAGGGTGATGTGTTTGGATGTGCTACTTATTTACTAGGGATGATTGCTTAGCCACTTACCGTACTCATATTGACAGATGTCCCAGAGAGATAAGAGTTGAAAGCATATCAGTAGTTTGCAGTCATTTAATGTTAGCATATAATGCAACTTAATACGTGTTGACTTCCCCATTTAGCTTCTCTGGTGAACAGCAGAACAGCACGAGAGACTTTTCCAGAGTTATTTTCATCAAATAAATGTAAAACGACATAGAAATAAACGTGCTTACTAAAATTTTATGTTTTATTCTACTAATAGCGGGGGGGTATGAAAAAAAAAACATTACAGGCTAGTTTATCAGGTGTGTTTATAAAATAGGTGGATATGGAAAAGCTTTTGAACACTAATTATGATAGGAATTCTCCTTTCAAATGCTGTATAAAGTTCAGAGAATTGGGGGGCCACATTTTTTCCAACAAAATGTCCCTCCAAAAAATTCATGGGGAAAAGAAAGAAAAGATGACTGATAAATTCATTCATTCCACACCTACAGAGAGTGTTCTACTCTTCCACAATGTATTTTAAAGCATTTTCCAGTCTAGATACGAAAATATTGAGTGATTAATCTCTGGCAACCGCCCTTGACTGGTTCTCTTGCTCTCAAATGCGTGAAGAATTTTCAATACTTATTTTTGACCGTCAACAAAATGCAAATGTTACTCCTAATGGTAAAAAAAGAAAATGAAAGGAGGGAATGTTTAATGATATTTTTGAGGATTGTGAAACAGAATCTATTGTACAGGTGCATGTTTCTGCCACACAGTTCATCTGACAGGAGTTACAAAAGCAGTATGAATACATGAATATAATACCTGTCTTAACACGCATCCTTAGCAACTCTTCTCATGTAGTAATGACTAAATTAAAATGAAGTATTCTGAAAGGTATCCAGGAGCTTGATGTTTATATGACTCTTCATTGATTCCTATCGAATTTGAAAAATGCAGCTAAGTATGTCTAGAGAAGTTCATTTGTTGCCCAATTGGTGTTGTCTCTGACACACCTTTACTGAAGGACTTGTCAAGTTTTTGTCTTGTCTTAGGCAGAGAATGCAGGAAAACATTAAATATATGAATGCATCAGTAAACACACATTAAAAATACTCTTTATCCAGTGGTAGTGATAGCAGTTGACATCGTTATACAGGATTAGGGAACTGATTTACTTTTGCTTTACTTTTTGTTTGGCCAACATACTTCCATGGCCTTTTAGGAGGGCACAGACCATTTCAGTAGGCAGAAGCTACTCTGATGTACTGTACCTTCCTTCCAAATTAAAGAATCCCCATTACCTGGAGATTAAATAATAATCTTGTTTTGTTCACTGCAGTTCTTCACCTGTTGATACAAAACCGACAGCGACTCAGGAGCGGCCGTGAGTTTGCCTCATTGATGAAATAATATATCAAACCCTGTATCAAACTGCAGATGAACAGCGTGGGGTAAACGCCCTGAAGAAGTTGCGGGAGGGGGGAGGATGGCAAGAAGGGCTGGTTTGGAACAGGGCAGTACGTGAACAAATTATTCAGCAAATGAAGCTTTTTGGTTATTTGTGGATTGGAGCCCTAACCCTGTGAGCACAGACGGGAGTACGGACTGGGAGAATTTGGTAACAGTCAAGAATAGCTTGCCTGTTTATTACTGGACAAGAGCAAAAAATCTGTAAAATAATTACAGATTATTTTAAAATTATTCACTAATTCAAAATATAATCTGATTTAAACCAATCCCAGGAGAAAAACTGACTGTTCATTAAGTCAGACTGGAAAAATAGCTACGTGCTTCAAGCCAAGAGTTGCTTTCCTGTCTAACCCCCTGATGTCTGCCAGTACTTTTGAGCACCTTTGTTTATCAGGAATGAGAGAAAGAAATGACAATTTTAGAGACATGATACGAACACAGACATCCTCATAACAACACTCTCTTGTTATCCTCCAGCTGAGGAAATAAGTTCTTATAACAACGACAACAACAATAGGAAAAAAAAAGAGCCCAGAGGGAGGAACTCCTTCAGCTGTGCTTTTCCCGCTGAGAGAAGTCAAGGTAGTTGCCTTTCTCAGGAAGATGAAGAGGTCTCCCAGGGATTGGGGTGCATTTCAGACAGAGACTTAGGTGTGCTTATGACAGTACTGATCACTAGGGATGCTGACAGCTGGATGGTAGTTTGCAAACCACAAGAATCCTGATTTCTCGGTAGGAACTGGTATTTTTAACAAGGTGGTCTTCATTTGTATGCTGTGGGAAAGGGATATATTGGTACTACCTGGATAAAGAGCTAAAAGAAAATACCATGTAGGCTAAGATCTTTAGTTTCACTTCCCATGACTGAATTCTCTATAAATTATTCTCCATCCAAGAACAGGCCAACAGGTTGTGAACACAATGATTAAAAAACATGAAGACAATTTCTAATGAAAGACATCAGCACACCAAATCATTTTTGTCTTTTCCACTTCTTCTGTCAAGCTGTTCAGCCTGCAGATTCCCTATCAGCCTCCCGTGGATAACGGCACGCTATGAAAAATGTCCTTTTTTTTTTTTTTTTTCTTGTTATGGTGTAATGGTTACATCATTTAGTGACCTGCAGAAAGACTTGCATTTTTGACAGGATTGGCAGACAGCCCTGAAAGTCTTGGTCCCTCATCTTTACTCAAAACACTCAATCAGAAGGGCCACAGTATTTTTATTTTTTTTTAAAGCAGCTGGAAAGGTCTGGTCATGTTAAATCTGGCCAAGTTGGCAAGAACAGAGTTGATGTGAAGATTCCTCCTTTGCTTCTTTGTGTTCTCTCAGAATTTCATATTGATTTTTCAAAGGTTTAATTTCCACAGCTATTTCACCCTGTTTTCCTAGAGCATAATTATCTACACAAGGGGAAGAAACAAGGAGAAGATAAAAGTAGAGAAGATAGGCAACCAATACCTCCCTTCACATTGCTTATTTTCTTTTTTCCTTTTTTTTTTTTAAGATATTGACAGGTTCCAAATTCTTAACATTTCATATGAATAAGGAGTGAGTCCTCGCCATCAGAAAACCAGTAGGAGAAAGTATGTTGAAGGTAGTTCTATAAAATTCTTTAAAGCTGAAAAGGCAGGATTGTCATGATTTTTTAAAAATATGTAATATATATAGACACTAAATGGCCAGGATAAAAAAGAAACCTAAAACACTAACGGGTTAAACCAGGCCTAAAACATCTGTTGAAAGCTCTGGCTGCAGCTCAGTAAAGCATCTGAATATGTGCTCAACTATTTATTTTCAATTTTTATTCTGCCTTGGTTGAGGCGTGTTTAGTTTGAATTGTGAAATGTGTTGCTTGCTGGATGATTAAGTTCAATAAGGGAGAAAGAGCATGAAGATTATGAGTTTTACCGAGGGTAAAAAGAAGCTGAAAGCATTTGTATGGAAACTTTGACTTTTTTTATATATATATATGTATCATGCAATATTAAATCTTCTAGCTTTGCTCATAGAATGGTTTGGGTTGGAAGGGACCTTAAAGATCATCCAGTTCCAACCCCTCTGCCACAGGCAGGGACACTTCCCACTAGAGCAGGTTGCTCAGAGCCTCATCCAGCCTGGCCTTCAACATTTCCAGGGATGAGGCTCCACAATTTCTCCGGGCAGTTCCAGTGTCTCACCACCCTCAGGATAAAGAACTTCTTCCTAATGTCTCATCTCAATCTTCCCTGCTCTAGTTTAAAACCATAGCCTCTTGTCCTGTCCCCACAGGCCCTTAGAGAAAGTCCCTCTCTTGCTTTTCTGTAATAAATCAATTTCCTTCAATAAACTGATAATTAGTTCAGAAGAAGAATTTGAGGATTGTCTGTCCTATTTCACACTTTTTAAATTTTCTTTAGTCAACTGAACCTTTATCTTTGTCAATTTTTATCCGTCACCACTGACAGTCTCCCTCACACACACATTCTCTTGAACACGCTGCTGTTGGACCACCTTCAGCTACATCTGGTTATTAGCTTTTGCCTGGTGGTTTTTCGGGTTGGTTGTTTTTTAAAGCAAACAGCTTAATAAACAATTTTGAGCCAAGAAAACAATTTCAAAGGCAATCTGGTTAATGGGATGGACTGAAGAGAAACAAATACAATCACACCTAAACATTTCCTTTGGATACTGACAGAGAAAAAGGTTCCCATGAAAGTTTACTAACATGTTTTGGCTTGTGCAAAATATTTGGGGAAATATGCAATGCATTCTTTTGCTCAAACTGAGATGCCCTAACTCCAGTAAACTCAGCAGTTTCTGTGTTTCCAGTAAAGCCACCTTTGCTGCTAGATGCTCTCTTGCTCTCTTGCTCTCTTCCTTCCGCTTTCCCAGTTGCTTTCCAAGTGATTTTTGAATTGGTGGAAAGTGCTATTACAGCTGCTACTACTAATAGTAATAATGGATTACAGAACTAAGTGGCTATTGCAGGAAAAAACCCATAGCTGTCCATTATATATTGTGTGGATATTGTTGAATTATGTGCATGTTTCTTCATGTGAAATGCTTAAATATGTAGCCTAAAGCTCACCTCAGTCAAGTCCACTCTTCTTCACATTTTCTTATTAAGATACATGAACCCGCTATGAGTATTTAATTTTTCCAAACAGAAGGCGTTAAATTCTGCCTAAAAAAAGACACAGAAAGAAAAGTAGAACACCTCCTGGAGTTACAGATATGCGAAGTGTGGTGTGTTGAGAAATGGAGCATATTTATTAAATGAACAGAAATGACATGTCTGTTGTGAAGAGGGACTCTGTTAGATACAGGCAATTCCATTCAAACAGCTTCATTGCAACACTTAGGCTTAAATCTGCAGTGGATTAAATAGAAACACTTAAGGTTCTCAAGTCTCAGTTGTTTTACATGGAATGTTCTCGTGGAAAACAAAGAACAAGAGACTCAGATCAGGAAAAGACAGAGTTTGTAAATGGCAGCTTTCATTTTAAATGTAATTTTTTTAATTTTCAATTTTGATTTTTAAAAGCTGATTTTAGAACTAAAAGTAATACTTACGCAGTGTTGTATTAAAGGAACAAAAACATAGACATTGTATTACAGAGCAGAAAGTGGCAAGGAAAATCTTTTGATGGCTTTAAAAAAAAAGGTAGGAATGGGGTAGCCAAGTTGCCTAGTAAAGCACTGACGGAGCCCTGCTCTTTGTCATTCTATTCACACAGATTCCAGTAGCAACTTTACCTTCCTGCAGCAAAAAAATTGTCGGAGTTACCTGTTATCTGTTGGAAAATGTGGAATGTAGGATATGTGGCAAGTACTCTCAAGAAGTCGTATTTTATGCCATGAAAACTTTCTCCTATGAAGTGCAGCAGCCCTGCCAATGGGCTTGTGACTTGACTGTTGATTCCAAGCACTATAAAATTGATTTTGGTAGCATGTGATAGCAATTAGATCCCAATTTCGTATTGCCTTTAACAAAAACGTAAGAGTTTGCTCTGTAAACATGTTTCAATAGACAATAATTCCTCTGTTTGTTAATTGAAATCATTGATTCAAGGATTTAACCAGAAAGAAAAACTCTTTAAGGTGCAACTAAGCAGGTAGGTAAAATGAAACTAAGAATATTTGTGAAACTAAAAAAAAAAAAGGACAAAAAAGGAATCAACATTGCCTTTAAACCATCTTAGACTTCTTTCTACAATTTCAAACACCTTGAAAATGATTCATAAAAGCCAATTAAAAGCTAGCCCGTTGGCTCAGTAGGAGGGATTCGTACATCCCTTCAGCACAATCCTCACCCAGGGCTGATGAAATGGGGTGGAGGTAAAGAAAGAGTGAGTTTTCTAGACTTAAAAGTGACAAAGTATCTGGTTACTGCTCACAGCAACTGAAGGGGAAAAATCAATTATAATGTCTCTGCATCTAAAAATACGGCTCGTACCTCGGCACGGTGCATGATCATCAGAGCTGAGCAGATGAGAGAGCAAAGCGGGAACAGGAGACTGAGGAAAGTGAGCACCAGAGGATGCATTAGAAATTCAGCAAGCTGAAAGCAATTTCAGTTAGAAAGGAAGAAAGAAAAATGTTTTGATCTTAATCCATTCATGCTTCACCATTTGACTTGCAGTCAGGGCCACCTGCTTTGTAGCTTACTTACTGAGAGCAGGTAAGAAAAATAAATTATGCCTGATTCTGGTATCTCATCATGCTGAAGCCGACAAGGAATTAATCCAATAAAGCCAGCCCAGAAGTATTTAGATGAGATTAGTGTAAAAATCAGACCCCTTATACTCAGTGGTATTTCTGTGACATAAATCTGTAGGGTTTATGGCTATTTCTTTCATCATGGCCATTTCTTTCAGACACCCATTAATTTTTTTTGGACAGAATTAATAAATGTCATTCAGAGTAGTTCCTTAAGTAACTAGAAGCAGTTTCATCCCGGGCTACTGATTCTGGGAGTCAGGACTTTACCTTCCGTTCCTGAGGGGGAGATACTCATCTTTCAGCAAACTCTGTCAGAACTGTTTGGTTTGAGCTCTCGATGAAAAGGATCTTGGTTCTTAACACTTTCCAAGCAGGTCAGTCTGGCCAATTAGAGTAGAAAGCAAAAGGCCTGCCCCAATAATCACCCCCTCTTCTTCCCTACGATCACCTCAAGCTTTGCCTATGAAGGAACGACCGAGTTTCCACTCTCTCCACGCTGCAGTCAATCACATTTTGAGACAGCAGCGTCAGGACATCTAATACTTTTTATTTCTGCGGAAAGCGTCGGCATTTTGTACAGAAAATTCAAGCGATGCCATTCCCTGACGGCTACACAAGGCATAAGCAGTTATTTTAGAGACTGACACCTCGCCCGTTTAAAGTCTGCTTCATTTTAAGGATACTGCTAAATTAGTAGAAGATCTTGACGTGCTGCCTCTCACGTCTGGCCACCAGATTTTGGTAATGTTTCTTTAAAACTATCACCTTGCCTATGTTCCTCCGCACACTTCATTCACCTGCAACAAAAAAAAAAAAGAAAAAGAAAAACCCCAGCTTGTTACCTTCAGAAAATATAACTCGGAGAAACCCATTTTCTCTGTGAAGAAAGACAGCGAAGCCAAGGCCATGAAAAGGTTGAGTACAAGGCAGCAAAACCACAGCTCTGAAGAACCAGCGGCTGCCTTGAAATACTGCACTGCTGGTGAAATTGCTGCAAATGGCCGGTTTGCCGCTGCTTTAATTGGTACTTCAGCCAACCAGAGCGGGAAACGTTCTTTTTGTATTTTTTTTTTTTTTTTTCTGTTCAGTCACTAGGAAAAGATTCTATTAGCTGCTGTGATGTACCCCAAGCCTTTAGTCACTTAACGGGTTCTAGCAATTTGTTCAGTCCGTGAAGTTGAGGCAAAAGCAGACAGAAACCCGTGCTCCCTTTTGTGAAGCGCCAGAGCCGTCGACAGTAAAGAACTGACTCAGTGCGGCTGACTTAATATTTTGGACTTCATTACTAGGGCCAGAATGCAAGACACAAGGGTACCACCTCCACAGTCACCCTTGTAGCGAGAGGTATCTTCCAATAACATGCTTACAAGGCTTTCAATTCTACAATCATCATTTTTTTTTTCCCCAAAGTTTGTGATCTTTATGCTATAGAAAGATTAAGTTGGCATATGATATTCTAGAATATATTCTATAATATTCTATTGTAGAATACCGTTCAGAGACGAGATTTTGATCCATTGGTAGCAATGGTAGAACACCTCAGAAAGAAATAAGGATGCAAAAACCACAAGCTTAAAAGAAAAGATACAAGACAGTCTTTCCTTGACTCTTTAGTGAAAAGTAGGGCTAAGTACTTCTACTGGTAATTACTTACAAGAAACAGTATTTTAAAAGGATAAAGGTATCTGGAAGCAGTGTGAAACAGATGTAGCTGAAACAGATCCACCAGAATTGACATTCCTTCACTCTAGCTGATAAAATAACAAAATTGCACAACAGAAAGTGCTAGAAATTATACATGAAGATATATTTGAGGAAGATTTCTGTTTTTAAAAGCTCTAGACAAATGAGGTCTTTATTTAACGGCAACTATTGCAGCTTAAAGCCCTGTTGGGCTACACAGCATTTAGTGTAAAAAGACCGGATGGAGATCTTCTAAAATAAGACACTTCCTTGACCCTGGCTTTTGAATCACTTGATTTTTTTCCTGTGACAATTTTCTAGCTGCTGCTTGTCACAGGGGAAAAAAAAATAACTTCAACTGTAAACATTAACAGCTGCATGTAGGGGTGAAGTGTCTGAAATGAAACCATTGAACCCTCGAGCAGAGGCTGCTGCTCGCTGGCGGCAACTGGTACGGGCTGCTTGGAAGTTTTGAGAACGCCAGATCTAAATACAAGTGGCACGTCCCAAATCCTCCAGTTCACAGAGACACGAGGTGACTAATTTAATTCTCAACAAAGAACAAATTGTCAGGTGGTCTTACTCTGAATTTATCCGTGGGACTAGATTTTGCCAATCGCGCACACATTTAAACCTGGAGATTGGTAACAGAACGTCTGGAGTGGTAGATGAAATTCCACAATATCCCCATGTGGACTGAGTGGAAATGACCTGGATTGTTTCAACTAGTAAACAAAAAAAAAACAAAACACAACAAAACCAAAAAAAAGAAGGGAAGAAGAAATGCAAGAAAAGAAGGGAGAAAGGCGGAACAGAGGAAAGATGAGGAATAGATCACACGGAGGAACACGCTTGGAAGGTAGTCCAAGATAGATGTGTTTTCTTAAATTAGACAAAAAATGCATCTAGAAAGGGTGTATTTGTTGGCTAATTTAAGAAAATGGGCCATGATTCCATTAAGACCTATAAAAATGCAAGTCGACTTCTGCTCTGTGCCTTAACATATTTTCTCTGTATGCAGAGAAGCATAAGCCTTAATCATTTGATGCCCCTCAGTGTTTTAATGATTTCTTGCTTTCTTTCTAATATTTAATTCTTTTTTTTTTTCCTATACATATCCACTTGCTTTTTACTGTGGGCTTACTTGAAAGTGAAGACTGTGTTGATTTTTAAGTAGTTAGCTGTTAAAAAAAGTCTTGCTGGCAGTTCTGGAGTCTATAATTTTGTGTTTAACCAATAAAAAGAAAAAAAAAAAGAATTGTTTGTTTTGAAAAATGTGCTTGGAATTGCATTAGGTTTTGTAGGATCTTTTAAAACATGAGCTGGTCCAATGTGACCATTGCCATTTAGGACTTTTATGTCCATGAACATAGATTTCCAGTATGATCCCGAGATCAGGAACTTGAACCTCTCCACAAACTATTACAAAGGAAGCAAATATTAAACATTTTGTGTCAGAATCAAGGTGATTTAACAGTGAGTTTGCTAATGGCTCCTCTTAATATTTTTCTGTGCCTCAGAGACTAGGGATTTGGGTGCACTGCCTTTAGGGAGGATTATTTGATTTTTGGAATGTTAGCAGCTTCCTTCGCCGCCCCCCCCCCCGCCCCGTTGAGTTTAGGAAGATCAGTGTCCCCATTCTTAGAAAAGAGGGCAATCTGTTTAAATAATAAGCAGTGGGAAATTAGTTTATGATTCAAAATCAAGTTTTGAATCTCTGCTAGGGAACCAAAAGCTGATTAGATATATCCTTAACAGGAAATATTGCCATAGAAACTGAGGGAATCCTTGCCAGCTGTTAGAAGCACAGAGATAGGACTTATTTTAATTTGGGGGGTGTGGGTTTATTATTATAAAATCCTTGCGGTTTCAGCAGAAGCCATATCTATAATCCCCTGAGATTTATGCTTTTATTTTAAATTCCATCCTTCGTGATGTACTAACCTCTATAAACTCCCCCGGCCTGCAGAAGCTTTCTAACTTCAATTCACTGGTTCATCATAATAAAACTTATTTCAAGGTACATTAGGTTTCTGCAGGCAGAACACTAATATGATATGTTTGTTTCAAACAAACAAACACACACAAAAAAAGAAAACAAAGCACTGATGGGAAGGATGTCTCATTCAGCACTCTGTGATCTGAGACTGTCTCAAAATCTCTAGCTGGCTCCAGTTATGAACTGTGTTGCGCTCCTGCCCTCTGCTTTAAATGTATTGACAGAGTAGGGAGAAAGTGATTCGGGTCAGAAATACATCTCAAGAAAAAAAGAAAGAATTCTGAAAGTAAGAAAAAGGGAACAGGGTGAGTCTACCTGGCATGTTCTAGTTACTCTCCTGCTAATTGCAGGAACACATGGCACATATTATAATATATATACACACATATATATTATAATACAGTCAAAGGAATATATTGTAATTAAGCACATGCATAACAACAGAGATGACCTTCTTCCTTCTGTCTTTATATATAATTTTTCTGGTTTTGCTGGGAGAGAATCCTGGGCCAGCCATAATGTGCAGCCTGTTAGAAGCTTCCAATCAGCCAGCAGCTGGAGCTGGGAGGGCTACAAAGAAGGGCACCTGCCCTCAACTGCCTACAGGTGGGTCTCATTCCATAAATACCACCCTCAGGAGAAAGGGGGAAGTTTGCTGGGCGTACAGGCTCCTGCTCTGGCTTCTCCTCCTCATTTTCCTTCTACTTCTCCCCATCCTAGAGGAGTTTGCTTTTCATCCTGCTCTCGAGGACTTCTTTCTTGTTGGGTGTGACCTCTGTACTTTCAATAAGGTGAGTATAACTTTGGATGTTGATTCTAGTTCTGTTGTTTCATGGAATCCATTTTCTTTCAACCTGTGGGTCTCCTCACTTTTTCCCAATCCCCCTTCTTGCTTGGGACTGGGTGGTAAAGCAACTGCTACAGTTTAGCTTCTGTGTAAACATGTAGTGTATTGTTAACTTGAAGACATAGAAATACAGGCCAAAAAAAGCCACCTTTTTATCATCTTTACTATTTTTTACTTTAAAATCCCCAAACAATTAATTTCTTGTAGTGGATTCCAAGCATAGCTGCTTATGGGATAAAGGAGATACCTTCTGAGTGAGATTCTAGCATTCTGTTAAATGATATGGTAATTTAGGAGTGATATTTATCCTTAAATACTAGGAAATATGGTCTGTCGTTAGTAAGAAATTGAGGAAAATTAGGTTTTCAGAAGCTTGGAAGTTTTTCACCTGATAAATTCAGCTCATTTACCAGTAATTTCCTTTTAGTTAACTTTCACTTTTAGCTTCTCAGGAGACAACTCTTTACCCCCCCCACCCACATACTCGTGCTAGAAAGTTCCATCTCCTAACCCCTCAGCAACTCAAAGCCACCCCTTTAACCGCCCGGCTTAGATTACTAGTGAAAAAGAATCTTAAAAGAAAACTGTTGCGGTTTAAGGGTTAACTGATTGTGTGTGGGAGTACAGAGGTGATAGTCCCAAAACGCTGAGGGCTCAGAGGGCAGCTGTGGTTCCCTCCCTTCCGCACCAGGCTCCA
>VWZK01006482.1:0-49127 GCA_013396935.1 Baryphthengus martii | reverse complement strand
TCTTCGAGCCCGGGCTTTCCTGCTGGGCCGCGGCTCGGCATGGCCGGGTTCGCTCCGTGTGTTGTGCACAATCCATTGCCATCCCAGCTCAGGTTTGGTATAGAGTTGTGTATCCTTCTATCCTTAATATTCCTCGCCCATATTTCGTCTTCACTTCCAATTTTGAGGGAGGCATTTTCTTCCTTACTCCCCTTTTTATCCTCCCCTAATAGAAATCCTGCGCTGTTTCACGTGAGCTTGCCCTGAGCGTTAAATGCAGGCAAAATAAAACACAAAACTCTGATATTTTCTCCTTCCTATGTTGGCAGTAATTAAATTATCCCTTCTCAATCCATATGTCACCTCTCCCCTTGGTTCTTCACCCTTGCAAAAAATGCGAGGTGGGATGCCCAAGAACTAAAGCATAGTTTCTTGTCGGTCTATTGTCTTTAGCTCTTAATTTTGAGTGCATGATACTGTAGAAGCCCTTAAAAGATGCTACTCTGTTTTCTGTATATGCTTGAGTAAAGTTTTGTAAGAATTAAATGTCAATTTAAAAAAAAAAAGGAAAAAACGAGAGGAAAAGATGACTTTGCATGTGTATGTGACATGATTTCCTATCACTCCTACTGGAAAAAGAATCAGCTTTGTGTCAGTGATGCTTGCAAACTGTATCAGGTGAAATAGTGGTGAAAAATGTGATTTTTATTTCTCAAAACCGCAGCTGGTGGATCGTGGTGCGCTTGATAACTCGCAGTAATAGAGGAAAAGGAGGTAAAATGTTCTGTAATCACTACCTTAAACAGGTTGCCACCAACCCGCCGCTGTGAATTTTGTAGAAGACTGTTCAATACATGCATTACCTTCCTTATCTATGAAATGCAACCTCATTTTTGGTTAAAAAGCAAACCAAGGTAATACACATATGCAAATTCTCCCGTTGCTTTAATTGAATGCTGATGCGTATCGTTTCTCAGCGCTCTGTGCTCACAGCAAAACTCCTTTCAACTCTTGAGCTATGAACTCTGTTTCCAAAGACACTGCATCTTCACTGGGATTCTTCTTGAAAAACTATCGGGGTTTAATTTTCCCCCCTTTTTCTTCTCTTGCCCTGTGCAATGCTCCAAAGATTCTTTTTTTCAGCCTCCTAAAGAGGCAAAAAGAGGTTTCTCTATTTCTCGCTTCTCTCCTGCATTGAGATAAACTTGAGTGGCAGCCAGTTGAGGGGATTAAAATGGGAAGAAAATAACTTCAGATCAAATATTTAGCTGATATCTTTTTTTCTTAGATTATCAGCAGGAGATGTGAATACATGGTTTTTTGGGTAACTCACTCTTCAGCAAACCATCTGCTTTTGATTGCAAAGTGACTGCAGAAATTTTAATAACATGTAACAGCCAGAGACTGCACTTCAGAAGGAAAAAAAAAAAAATCTGGGAATGACTGACTGCTAGAAATACAGATAAAAAGTTGCTGTTTTTTTGTTTAAGGTTATGTTAAAAAATAAATGGCTCTACTTCTCTGTTGGTGGCATAGCGTGCAGAGAAGCCCTGACATGACTTGGGTCAAGCCACACAGCAGGAGCAGAGGCTGGCTGCTGAGATTTTTGTTTTGAGCTAACTGGCATATCAAGAGATAGAAGGAGTAAGATCCAAGAAGATGGATCTCTGACCGCAGCACTGGTGGTTGTTCCCTGTGGGGATGTGGCCCCACTTGTTTCCTGCACCAGGGTTTGGGTAGTGGGATTGTCGGCCACTCAGTGCTGGGAGGCAGCCCGGCTTGGATTGCCACTCGTGTGGCCACCAGGAATAGGGCAGGGATCTTCCCTCGGTACGTGGGACTGAGCAGACAGTAACTCAGATACTGGGGTCACTCACTCCCAGAAGGGCATTGAGGGGCTGGAGTGTGGCCAGAGAAGGGCAACGGAGCTGGGGAAGGGTCTGGAGCAGGAGTGTGGTGAGGAGCTGCTGAGGGAGCTGGGCTTGTTCAGCCTGGAGCAGAGGAGGCTCAGAGGAGACCTTCTGGCTCTCCACAAGTCCCTGAAATTCAGGAGCTTGGAGCTGGGGCGGTCGGGCTCTTTTGCCAAGTAACAAGTGATAGGACAAGAGGAAACAGCCTCAAGTTGCACCAGGAGAGATTTAGGCTGGACATGAAGAAAAATTTCTTCACTGAAGGAGTTACCAGTCGATGGAACAGGGTGCCCAGGGCAGTGGTGGCCTCTTCACTGAAGTTATTTAGTGTAGATGTAGCACTTAAGGACATGGTTTAGTGGTGGCCTTGGCAGTGCTGGGTTAACAACTGGACTTGATCTTAAAGGCCTTTTCCAACTTAAATAATTCTGATTCTATGACATGCTGCCTGGATTGCTGCTTTACAGTGGATGTTACTTCTCTGGGAGTTGGGGGTTGTGCAGATGCACGACCTTGTGATGCTTTGGTGGCCTAACCCATGTTGAAGAAGCTCTGTTGAGAAATGGCTGCTGCATTCCACTGGGTCTGAAGAGCTAGTTCTGTTTGAACTATCTCCACTTGAGCGGATGAATCTCAGTCTGAGTGTTAACTGCAGTTTGTGTATCTGTTAAAAAACACAAAACTACCAGGGAGTGCTACGAACTTCAGCCTGTTTCTTGACACTGATGAGCAAAGGTTTTGGAGGTAACCTGAGAAAACTCTGCCAGATCATAAGAACCCTCTCTTCAGAGACCATCAGAAGGGATTTTGCAAGTAGCTTTTATGAATTTCAGATTTTATCCTTAGTGAAAACAAAGATTATGATGCTTGTGGTGTTTGTTTCAGATGCTTATCTAGCAAAGACTTCTTTGTATATTTTTTACATAGCAGGTAAATTGTGACAGCACCACAGTCAGTGGGAGTTTAGTCAGTTTCTAGGGCTAGATTTTCACCTTGAAGTCAGTGGTTTTGCTTCCAGGGTATAAAGTGAATCACCTGAGTAAACCTAGGGAGGACTAGAACCAAATTTCTTCATGGTGCTGTAAAGTACTGGCTGGATCTCGAGCTTTTAGACTTTCCTGTAGCTTTTTTTTTGTGTTGGTTTGCAAGTTCACAGACTAGTCTCATGCTGACACTAAGGGCACCTTAGCAAACTTCTTGATTCAACTGTGAGCTCTTAAAATCATAGAGTGGCTTCTAGAAAATGACAGTTACACTGAATACTGTTCTTACAGTTTACTTAAATAGGCAGGTGACAAGCAGGTAAAAGATTCTGTGTCAAGTATGTGGCTTGGCTTGCTCATATTTGAAAAATCTATAAATAATTCACATTCTGAAAATGTGGGTGAATGGCCTAATGCCACTCATTAGCTGTCATTATTCATTTCAGAGGTAAACAGAATTTGCTAGATTTGTGCTCTTTTTAAGCTCATTTAGGAAATGAAATGTAATTTATAGAGTTGGTAGTAAAGATTTCCTCTGAGGGGGGAAAAAATCAAGATGTGGATCACGAATTTTGTTCTTTGTACAGAAATAAGATGTGGTAATTCTGTGTGACTTGTGTGAAAGCAGAATGCTCAGGTAGTGCCTTTAAAATAGCTGTACATCTAAAATAAGTCCAGGTTAATCACCTTTATGTGAGAATAACGATAGTAGACTCCTGATTATGTACTGTTTCACATAATTCTGATTATAGAATTGATGCCAGTTCATGTTTTCTCTTTGGTTTCTGATCACTGTCTGATCCAGATGTAGTAGTTATGCCCAGTAGTGTCCTTACCTATGCTCTTCAGCTGCAGTAGCTTCTGCTCTCCTCCATCCCTTCCCTCCCTTTTTGCTCATTAACATTATTCTGCATTATTAACAGTGTCTTTCCTATTAGAAAAACCAAAAACCCCCTTGATCTCCAGCAGTAGAGGTGACAAGCTGACCTAGTGAAGCTGGTGCCAAGAGGAGGGTGCAGACCAATGGCAAGTTGGCTGGCTTGTGTGTCAAAGTCCATTTGCCTTCTATGATCTTAGGCCACACAGTAAAGTGGATTAAGGAACTCGGCCATCAACAAGCGCTCCATCAAATCCACAGCCTGTCAGCAATTTCTCTTGCCTCAGCTGAGCTGAAAAGAAAGGAATTGATGGGAAATCAATGGTGCTCCATTGTCATATGCAATACTGCATAATGGCAGCAAGCTAGTTATGATAGTCCTTTGCTTTGAGGAGAGCGTAGAGGAGATGCACCTTTCTGGAAATAGGTTCTGATTGTCCCTGTTTTTAACAAGTAAATTGTTCTTTTTCCTGTGAGTTTCCCAATATGCATGAGAAGAGTGCTCTCTTGTACTACCTGAAATCACAACTGTAGAATTGACGACAGGATTCTCAGTCCCTTTCAAGTTACTAAGAGACAACTAGTATTTCTCTCAAGAAAATGTAAACACATTTAGAATTCATCTATGGAAATGATTGTGGGAGGAGGGACACTTCCCTGAACTGCAGATCATTTGTTGAGACTGTGTTTTCTTTCTTCCTTCTGATCGTATTTATCTTCCTGGAATGGTGTATAATTTTCTTTATCTATATAGAAATGGTCCAAGATAACAGCCTCCAGCCTGAAAGATGGTAGTAATGTGTACGTCTGCAATGTGATTGTGGACTTAGCCAGCAGAGATGGAGTTCCACTTTGCATTCCATCCTTAACTGCTTAATGTTTTGTTTAACTACGCTAAGGCTGAGGAGCTAAAGAGAAAATATTGTATTTTATACACTGTGGGGCATTGAGCTCTTAAAATGCCTTGGGCCTAGGACTTGTGAAAGAAGGACAGTGTAATAGAACAACGTAAGGAGAGAAGAAATAACAGCAACAATAATACTAATAAGAGAATGTGTAGAGCAAGTGATGCACAATGTAATTGCTCGCCCAGAACCAGCTCTCCCAGTTCTATCCTGTGCATGGTGTCCTATGGCATGGGACATCCCCTTGGCTAATTTGAGTCAGCTGTCCTGGCTCTGTCCCCTCCCAGCTTCTTGTGAAAATTAACTCTAGCGAAACCCAGACTTAGTGGATAAAATGGGTTTAGCTTCATTTCTCTGTCTGTTTTCCTGCTCTGGTGTTTGCTTGCTAATGAATTCAGAAGAAAATCTATCAGAATTTGGTTTCACAGAACATTAGTGGTCTTCTGCCTCTGAGCAAAATAAACTTCTCTTTTTTTTTTTTTTTACTGCTACCGCCACTTTAATTGGAAAACTGATTTACAGAAACACATTTTATTTCATCTGGGTTACCATAATCACTTAAGATATTCCTCTCTTTCCACTTCTTAGCTTTTTTTTTTTTGAGTAGCGGAAAAATGCAGCAAAGACAAAGTGGCCTTCACTGGCATAGCAAGTGAATCATGAAAATGTGTCTGAAAGATGTTTCTCTGTCTGTTGGCTGAAATTTATATGGATCCAAGATTTTATTGACCTAGTTCACTGTTATCTGTGGCAGTTTACTGTGGTTTCTCTGTGAGATATAAATTCACTGAATTCACACTTGAGTACCAATACTTTCTATGCAAGTTCTAATATATACATCAGATAAGATTTGTTGATGTGTGGCTTCCAATTTCTCATGTCTCTCTTCTGTTACAACACTGTGCCCTAGGTTGGTTTTTCTTTCTCTCTCCTTTCTTCTCACCATTGTATATTTGATTTGTTGCCTTGCTTCCTATCTTGGAAGGGGATTTATATTGATGGGTCGTATACCCAAATGGGCTTTTGTATAATATGCCATGATCAGTCATTTTTAGGTGCAAATTTCATGTCTTTTTTTACAGAAGATTTTTTGCTAGATTCCTAGTTCAAGTAGTGCTTTTGCCTGGTTTATCCTTTGATTCTGATAAGCACTGAAGAGGGAAATCTAATGAATTTCGGTTTTCTGAGTTAGCTATCGTGTACCAAACACAGAAATTAAATCCCCAGGTTTAATAATCCTACCAATACTATTATTTTTCTAGGATGCTGGCACCTCAATTTTCCACCAGCTTTTGGGAAAGGATACTGAATGTTGGGCTTCATTCCCTTTACTGCCCTTTCGCTGTAAAGCTCTCTAATAAACAGGAAAGAACGTAGATGTCACATGGTAAACAGCAGAACATCATAATTTTACATTGTGCAACATCCTTTTTGGTTTGTTTGCTTGGAGTCGCTTTACCAATCGAGTAGACAAAACAGAAAGTCCCGAAAATTTCCTTTCTCTGAATGAGTGCTGTCTCAAACTGGTTATTCACGGTGCTGAGTTTCAGTGCTGATAAAGATCTGATTCCCAAGACTTCCTCTGCTGGAGGGAGCTGCCAGATGCCATTGTCTGAAAGCTGAAACACTTCTCGTTTTCAGAATTCCTCCTCTTCTAATAAATGCTTACAGTCTGACTTTTAGCAGTGCACACATGCAGTACAACTCTGAAATCAGTGATACTACACCTTTAAATGGTGCAATTGCTTAGTGATGTCTTTTCATTTCAGTGAGTTTATTTTCTTATAGTTTAACCTTATTTCTAAAGGGAAATTATTATTTTTTTATGCGTAGACACGACCTGTCTCTTCATGCTATTATAAAACTCAGGAAGATATTTGCTCATCCTCATAGGTTTCCATTTACTTTTGCATTCAGATTAACATGTGACTGTATTTTATTGTTTTTGTGACATGCTTTAGCTTTGAATTTTCCTTCTAATTGTAGCAAATGAATGTATTAAGATAGCAGTACCTTGGTATATCCTTCTCTACTCATGACTGTACCATGTGAAGTGAGGTGTGGTCCAGTGGGATGTCTTGTTGCCATTGGTGTGAACTGGGTTTACGAGCTTTGCTCTTGTTTTTTCCATTCCATATGCCGTTCTGATCCATTTGCAATGGATTTTTCTGGAAGCCTGGGCAGAATGATCTTTAAGAAAAGCATTATAACATCTTTGTAGGCAAGATGGAGATAAGGAGATGATTATTTGTTAATAAATCAAACCCAAAACTCTGTGGATTAAACCCACCAGACACTTATCCCCCCTTGGAGGGGAAAAGAATGAGAAATGGATTGTCCTGTAAATGCCAATCACTATTTAAATATATTCAAATATTCAGACAAAGACAGTTAATCTGTGACTAAAATGAGGAAGAATACGCACATTGAAATATAGTCTGATGTTCCTCCTTTAATATCCTAAATGAGCTCAATCTAACATGTATTTTATGTATTGTATGATTTTATGTATTCTAAGTACCTCTTCGATTCGTATTTATACTCAGGCTTTCTTCTGAGAAACTTGGTTACCTCTCACCATCCAAATGTGCTTCTTAGAAAACCAGAAAACCCTAAACCTGGTCAGCACGTGGTGCTTTGTGTCTGTTCTAATGGTACCCAAAAGCAGGGTTTTTTTTCCCACTAAATATACTGAGTTATCTTCCTCTTAGGTGTATATAGAGGTTAAAATTTTCACTACCAGGGAGAGGTACTGTTTTCAAAGGCTGCAATTCTAACCCTGGTCTTTGAAGAAACTAAACCTGCCGGTAAAGTTTAAGGTGCTTTTCAGTGTGAAAAATCCAGGTGCAGCCTGTCTTATTGTGACAAAAAATAAATAAAATGGTGTGAAATATGCTTTACAGAGAGCAACAGGAGGAATATTTGTGTTGATCTTTTAAAAGTTTGGATTTTTTTTAATCCAATGGCTATGTTCTCGAATATCCTTTAATAGGATAATGTATTTGTTCGTTTTTTTTTTTTTTTCCCCTGTCTGTGGCAGGTTTGCCCACTGGTGGCTTGAGCTTTATTCACTGGTTTTCTTTCTTTCTACACAGCTCTAAGAAATGCATTTCTGTCATTTTGTGGTGAGGACATTGCAGCGTCAGCATGGCAATAAATTGCAAAGAATGTCTCTGCAAATGGGTTATTCTAGCACATCCCACCCGTACTTAACATGCTTGAGTGACTAGAGCCAAACACTCTTCCTTAGTCATTATGAAATCCCTGTTCCGACCTCTTATGTAACTCTAGCTCAAGCTACTCCTAATTCTGAAGTTGGAGTAATTTCCTTGAAGCAATGACAGCGGAACAGCAGTGATTCACTCTCTGGTGTGCCTGTGCAACAGCAGAAGCTTGCCAAGTTAAGACAGTGAAGTGCCCAAGGTCAGTCACAGTGCAGTGCAGAAACTTTCTTTGTGAAATGGATCTAAATACCTAATTCTGAAAAAGATCAGCAGCCAACTAAACTGGAGATGCTGATTTCTCACAGAATATGTTCCCTTGTTGCCCACGTGCTTTATTTGAGAAGGTCAAGGTGCAAGGGGTTTCCAGCCTTTCATTCGGAAGGAAGATGCTTCATCCCTGGAAGTGTTGAAGCCCAGGTTGGATGGGGCTCTGAGCAACCTGCTCTAGTGGGAGGTGTCCCTGCCCATGGCAGGGGGGTTGGAACTGGATGATCTTTAAGGTCCTTTCCAACCCATTCTATGATTCTGTATGGATAGTTCAGCAGGTTCTACTGGTCTATATGTCCTATATAATGAAAGGTTACCAGCTAGAAGATAGTGATAGGAAAGGAATATGTAAAAAGTGTATTGAACTCCTGTTTTTATTTGCAGCTGTGCCTTAAAAATGAGTGGCTTTGTTTTGAAATCCCCAAAGATTCCTTTTTCTTTGGCTAACAATGGCTAATTTAAAAATTTTTTTTGAATGGTAACTATTCTCTGACCTTAAGCAGAAGCATCATGGTCAGAAGCTGCGGGTACATTCAGAAAAGGAATGATTTGAATGTACTTTGATTTGCTTTGCCCGTGACTAGTAACATTTATAGCAACAATTTAGCCTGGGCAGAGAGAGAGACAGGATGACCTAATAGGTCTTTTCCATCTCTTAGTCTTATGGTTCTGCTCTTTCATAAAATACATTAAAAAGAGATTTGCATAACAGACTGGAACAGCTCCAAGCAAGCCATTTCAATCTCTCAGGAACATAATAAATATGTAATTTAAATACTGCCTAAAAACATATTTACTGATCTGTCTGCGTTTATTCTTCCATGGGAGATTACAAAATGCCTGTTTACCCAAGAACTCTCTCTAAATAATGTCAAAGTCTGTCGTCTTTGACTGAAGTCGGAGGGCTCAGACTGAGACTTTGTCCTTAGAGCACACCGCTCTCGTGCCTTATTTTTCAGACCTGGAAGAGTAAGTTTTCAGAGTAGCAGCAGTCTCCATTTGTTGATAAATTTTGACAGAAATCTCTTCAGCCTCAGTACCAGGCGTGGCTTTGAAAAAGGTGGTTTTCCGTTGCTTAGCTGCCAGTGTCAGATGAAAAGAGAAATCAACCATGAATAATGTGCACTAACCTTCTGAAAAGTGAGCTGGGGGAATCTCCACTTGAACCCTTTCCTTGATAACTAAAAGTCCTGTATTCTGGTGAGACTGAGACCACACCCTGGTAGGTGTCTCCTTGTTTGTTACCTTTGCCTCAAGCTTTCCATCATGTGATGTTCTGAATTGTTTTCACCTTCCCCTCTTTACTTGCCTTTAGTTTAGAGCTGCTTATTTAACCTTTCACCAGTACATAATGTCTTGGGGGCTTATTTGACAAAGCAGTTTAATCAGAATTTGGGATACCTGAGAAGACAGTATGGTGAGGACAGGCATGATGGGTACATGTCTCTGTAGAAGAGAAGATACTTTTTTGAGCTAACTTCAGGTGATACAGTAGGAATTATTGATTCAGGCTCAGCACTGATTGGTTCTTCTGACTTTGACCTGACTTTGGAAGAGCTATGAATTCCTACACGGAGTTTTCCAGCCCTACTTATCAGGTGGTAGTGTTGGCTTAGTTCAGCTGCATTGTCTCCACGAGTTCCTGTGGAGTTTAGTTCTCTTTGAACCAAATTTCACGTACAAACGACACCACAATGACCTAAACAGACAGATTGCAGCCCTCCCTCTTTGGATTGCTTCTGGCTCTGTACAGAACTGTGTACAAGAGCTACATAATTTAAAAATACTAGACAGTTAGTGGCTTACACAACCGTATCATGTAGCTATACCCAGCAATCTGCTAGGTGTTACATGTTCACCACCCCAGTAGGCCAGCTAATGAATCTCTCACCAAGTGGTCATTGATCAGGTGGGGAACAGTGACCCTTCTTTGCTCCTTGGATCAGGTTGAGCCTTGACATTGCTGAGCTGCTCTCTGCCTAATCCCTGCTTGTCACTCTGAGGCTTGGGTAGCTTTTCCTGATGGTGTTTTTCCTGCTGAATGCTTGAGCTGCTCATGATCCTCTGCTTGTCAAGCTTATCTGTCTTTGATTTTACCTTCCTTACCTTGCATGGCTCTGATAGGTACTTTCTTCCAGATCTGTCTTAGAATTTAGTGATTTTTCTTGAAGCTTGAGTCAAGAATTTGCAGCTGTGCTGTATCCCATCTGAAGCTGAGATCCACGTAGCTGAGCCACTGAGTTTACATTTAGTAGCCCTTAAGTTCAGACAGTGACACATCAACTTGGGCAGGTCCTCGGAACGTGCTAGACACCCAAGCTGGTCCTGCAGGAAGCCAGCAAAGGAATAATTGGATTCACTGACTCCTGTTGTTCTTCACACTTTAGGAGAACCGTAATTGTTTTGCCCTAGATGACAACTCAGATACTAAACCTTGTCAGATCTACTCAGACTCTACTATGCAGCCAATGCTTCTGGATAACCTGTCCAGGGATAACTGAAAGGTGCATCTTGGATAATATGATGCTTATGCAAGCCTTAGCGTTTTATTTGGTAATTCTTGAAGAAAAGGCGTTAATCTTTCCTCCTTAACACATGAAAAGGAGAATTCAGCAACAGGGGGCCGAACTACAGGTTTTCTTTTAGAATTGTACCATGTCTCATGATTTTTGAGTCATGATGAAATAACCTTCCTTTATCGAGCTCTAATTTTTTGGATTCTTCACAGTGGTAATAATTTCTTCTCTCCGATGGAAATATTTATTTCCGAGTTAAATATTTCTAACCTGACCTTCCGAACACTGAATCTTGTTATGGTTTTATCAGATTAAAGGGCCTCTTCACTAGATTTGTTTTTATCAGTTTTTAAGAAAGCAAATGATAACTTCTGATAACTGTAAGCTTAATTAGCCACTTCCTATTGGAAATATTAGGAGCGGAGATAAAATGTAAGACCAAAATTGTAAATTAGGAGTTTTCTGAGTCTATTAGAGGAAATATATGAGGAGAAAACTTAATTAATGAAGCAGGCTCTGAATTTGTGTTAGAAGGCTTTTATGATAGCAAGCAGGTCTGTCTGGTGAAAGGTAAATTAGGATGTTGACATTCTTGTGTAGCAGGAAACAAAGTCCACAGGCTGCTTCTGGTGGAGCACTGGGGCAGCTACGTCAGCATTCCTTGTTTTGCTCCTTTCTGGGGTGAAATAGTTTGGCTTCCCTGTTTGTGAAAATCCTCACACACACTTTGAAATCCCAGTGAGGAAATCTTACTCAGCTAAAGATTTTTACCCGGTCTCTTACCACGTTTCGTTCTGTTCACCTGGCTGTACGCAAGCAGAAGTCCAGTTCTGATGGCCAAGTAGCCCTCAGCAGAGCAAACTGAGGACATTGTGCTTTTTAATTATTTTTAAAGAGTTGTCGCTTCTAAGTGTGGTCCAAATACTTGATTTCATTCACGACACTTTCAATGAAACTGCATCCTCTTACTTCACATGAAATAAAACATGGATAAAAATAAAAGGAACTTTCAAAAAGGCTACAATAGTGTTACACTTCAAGCAGGTACCAACTCTGCTCCACCAAAAACATCTCCATTGCCCACCTTTCTGTCGGTCTGCCTTGTTCTTTGACGATGGAGAAAGACACTGGCAGACCCTCTTTATCTAAGGATTGAAGAAGTTAGTAAAGAGGGAAGATCTTTGTGACAAAACGATCTGCTTTGGCTTTCTGTTCTTTAGAATATATGGCAGTTGAAAGGAAGAATTAGAAATAGAAAAAGAATGAAGACTAATCCTCAGTGTAGCAGCATGAATTAAAAAAGATCATTTTCAAGGCCTGTTACTTTTCATTCCAAAGATCTGAATGGCAGCGTCTCTTTCCAAGGGTGACCCTTCTTATCATTGAATAAAGGAGTCTGAGTTTTTAAGAAAAAGAAGCAGATACAGAAGCTTCAGTAAAGTCATCAAAGAACAGGCTGTTCTCATACAAATTAGAAGAAAAAAAAGTCTTTATATAAATCTGGCCGTGAAGAAATCTGAATTTTAACAGAGACTGGGGGCTCTTGTTTGGATCAGGCCTAATTAGAGAAATGGTCTATTTAGGATGGTTTAAAATGATAAATTTCTATATAAATGTAGTTTCCTGTGCTCTTTTCTGCTTGCTTCTTGTTATAGTCCATGAAACATCTCTGCTGCTCTTGTGCTCACGGCCAACCAGTGATTTCAGAAAGTAATGGGTGACAACCACAGAACTCTGCTGCCAGCAGGTCCTTCCTCCTTCCCTCCTCCAGGTCAATGAACTTCAGCATCCAAAGACCAGCAGGAGCAACGCACCGCTCTTTGGGAATGCTTTTACTTGCTCAGTTGTGCTGTGGTGGTCCAAGTGATCTGGATGTCCTACTAACTAATCTTACGTTTCCATTCCGTGTTACTGGATGGTGCTGTTGATTATTTCTTTTTTTTTTTTCCTTCGGTTCCCTGTAATTTAATTTTCGCATTACATTTTTGTCATTAAACAAATGCCATCGGAAGCTGTTTCTTTAGCAAATCTTAGTTTAGTGAAAAGTGGAAGCAGCATGGAAAGAGATTTCCCCAGACAGCTCAGGCAATAAAAATAGAATGTATCTCTTTAAAGAGAGTTTCATTCTGGATTCCAATAAAACAGACAAATTCATCTTTCTCTCCTTTTTTCCTTTTTTTTTAAACTTTAATAGAGGTTACACTAGTGTGGTTTCAAATAATATCAGAGGATCTAATTATTTTTGTTAAGAATCGTGAAACACTTCTAAGCTGTACTTTATTACATTCCATTTCAAATCACATTTAATTATTATCTCCTAAATAAAAGGAAGGAATGAAAAATTATGAAGCCTGCACGGTCAAAGTATCTCTATTTGAATTCACTCCCTAAGCCTTGAGCTGCTAATTTGATTATGAATTGAAACATTTGTGGGGACTGCTCATTCCATTGCAGTCTTCATTTCAAATGGCTCTACTTCTCTGATACACTCTGCAAAAGGTTATCAGATGCCTTCAGGGTTGTTTGGTTTTTTTTTAAAAAAAAAAGACTAGTTTCTGACCTCAAGTCTGCACTTAAGACCTCAGCTGAGAATGCTGAAGTCACAACTGTGTCTTCATTTCCTTCCGTTGGGTGAATTTCTTCATTTTAGTTGAGTACAGGGCCAGGAAAAGACTGTTACAGGCAGAAAGGGGACAACAGTAATTGCTGGATCATTTGTATGTGCATCCCAGTAGCTGAAATTAAATTAATTCTTCTCTCTGTAAATGTTTTGGAAATTTCTAGCTTGGTTTGATGACTAAATTTCAAGGAGTGGTTTCTATTTTTTTAATTACTATTATTTTTTCCCCCCTTTTTCTGGTAGATCATTAATCTGTGTGTGGTGGGTTTTTCTTTTTTTAAACCTCTCTCCCCTACTCCACTTCAAACTGACTGCAAGTTGAGCGAAATACAGAGTGAAGAACTTCATGTCTAATCTAAATCTACCCTGCTCTAGTTTAAATAGTTTGTGTAGTTTGGATATTGTCTTCATGGAGATTGTTGCGATGGGAATGAAATGACTGCAATTGCTCAGGGAAAGGAAGGGGGTGCTTACTCCACCCTATTCCTTCAGAAGCGTGTAGTCTCTGGTGGATGATACCTTCATTTCCCTCCAACAGTTCAACTCATCTTAGACTTGTTTATTAGGAGATTTGAATGTTGAGCACTGAAGTTTTTTTGGGTGCTCCTGTCCAAACAGACTGAAAAATGCAATGAATGAAATGATGTAGGGTTCTAGGAGGCGCAGGCTGTTCCAGCAGGGTGCAGACAATGGGGGATCCTCGAGATGCGTCGCACCTTTAAATCTTTACCGTTTCTAACAAACCGGATGAGTTGCCTTCCTGAAGTCCCTCTGCAAACAGGGGCAAGGCAGGGAATATATTAGACTCGGTATCTCCATGACAGCGCCTGTATTAAAAATGGATGGACAGCTTCCGAATCCCCATTGTTTGCTGTCACCGCGGAGAGGATTCGGCTAATGAAACAGCTAATTAGATTTTTGTAATCCTGTCGTCATTGTTTGAGAGGTGACACTTCGCTTGAATTTCTCATGTGGGTCTGATGGGGAAAGAAGGAATCTTTTTTCCTCTGGCCAATTTGGCTCTTGTCGCTTTGCTGGAATGGCAGTTCCCTCTGTTGGTGTAATGAAATCACTGCCTTCCCAACCCCAGCTCTGTCACTCGGCGCGGAACCGGCAAAGAAGAGGAAAATGAGGATCTGATTAGTCAAACAGGCCTGTGTTCCAAATCCATTTCTGAAATCAAATAGTAGAATTGGATTGAGTTCATAATGGAAGAATTATTTCGGTATTATTACAAACCGTGTTACATATTCATCGACTTGCTGAATGTGCCTGGATTTGCCGGGCGTTCTCCGCTTTCCCACTCCTCAATTTCTATCCAGTGCAGATGCAGCGAAGGGGTAGCAGGCGAGTTAAAAGCTTTCTAAATTAAGGAGTGATTAAGACATGTTTGGGTGGGTGCTGGATATGAATCTCTCAGGCCACGTTCTTCTGCAAAGTAAGAAGGTGCAACTTTTACCGATAGCTCTCCGACTTCAGCAGTGCGTCGTGAGGAGACTAATTCATGAGAGAATGAGTCCTTGAAGCTTAACTGAGACAAGTGTTGGGTTTGTTATGTGTGTGTGGGGTGTCTTTGTTGTTTTGTTTTGTTTTTTTTTCTAAAAGCCTCCTTGCTAATAGCATTTCTGCTGGTATTGATTTCTAATGGGAGTTGGGAGCTTTATTCCCATAGAGATTCTTATAAAATCCATGCAATTAGAGGAACAAAATTACACTGACCAGGAAAGGTATATTAATTGGGAACTCAATATAGTTTGACTCAGATCATCTGCGTTTCTGCCTGGGTGGTCCCCTGCCATCTCCAGGGCTCTGAGTGCTGTCTACAAGAAGCTCACTGGGAAGCTCAAATTATAAACAGAAAAGTCTTTGTGTTAAGAGTACTTAGGTTTGCTATTCTAGAATAACCAAGTTGAGTGAATCGGTGTGCAAGTTACCAACTTTGAGGACAAATACAGCTTTGTGATGTCAAACATTCTCCAGACTAATAGTAAATATTGATATCACTCAGAAGTGTTTATAGGAAGCTATATGGCAAGTGACCTGCGCAACTGACTGGATTATGGGATTCTCGATCAATTATCTTGTCTCCTGCTATTCTGTTACTATTTGGTGTAATTACATAAACCATAGGATCAATGGTTTGAGTTGGAAGGGGCCTTAAAGATCACCCAGTTCCAATCCCCCTGCCATGGGCAGGGACACCTCCCACTACAGCCGGTGGCTCAGAGCCTCATCCAGCCTGGGCTTGGACAATTCCAGGGATGAGGCTCCACAGCGTCTCTGGGCAGTTCCAGGGTCTCACCACCCTCAGAGTAAAGAACTTCTTCCTGATGTCTCATCTAAATCTATCCTACTTTAGTTTAAAACCATTACCCCTTGTCCTGTCCATACAGCCCCTTGTAAAAAGTCCCTCCCCGGGTTTCCTGTAGCCCCTTCAGATACTGAAAGACCACAAGAAGGTCTCTCCAGAGCCTTCTCTTCTCCAGACTGAACAGCCCCAATTCCCTCAGCCTGTCCTTATTTCAGCCATTAATTTAAAACAATTGGTTTAGAAGTCCAGATCTTTCCAACTTGTGAATTCTCACTGGAACGGCATAAAGGAGGTGAGGAAAACCAAGCAAATGAAAAAGAACAACTAGCGGCCTTGAAAGTTTCAGGGTTTGTAGCAGGAAGTTTGTGGTTGTGTCACCTGGGAACAAAGGCAGTACTTGCCCTTATAACCTGTTTCAGAAACTCAGCAACTTCTGTTGAGCTTTAGGCACTGAAGATGGCTAAATGTATTCCTAGGTAGCCCTGCGCTCGCTCTCGCTCTCCGTTTGCCAGGGCTCCGACTTCTTGCTTTCCGGGAGATGTTGAGGAGCGATGGGAATCTCCGCCTTAGGCGTCTGCTGCAGTGATTAATATTTATTTGCCAAGAACTCTCTTAGGAGTGGTCACCGGGCTGTGGTTACAGCAGCAAATGTGCCCGGCTTCAATCCCAAGTGGTGAGAATCATGAAATTACCTTCTTGTAAAAACTGCTAGAGGGCCAGTCGCCCAAACTCTACTTGCTGATCTTCTCTGTACTCGAGGGGTTTGCTTCAGTTGCCTTTTCCCTGATAAGAGTGTCTTTCAGAGGAGCAGACTTTATCTCCTTGTCATATATTCTGCAGAAAATATCACAGGGATATTTTTTTCCGGTGTTAAATACAAAAAAACCCACCGTGTTTTTCCATATTGAATTGTTTGAAGGTGTTTAACTTAAGGGAAGGGGGGGGGGGAAAGGCAAACTATCTCATGGAATATCCTAGCATTCTGCTGATACTGTTCCATAGAATGGTTAAGGTTGGATTCATAGAAATCCATTTATTTTTGTTTGGAGCCTTCACTTATGTGTTTTAAGGTACTTTCTGAAAACAGTCTTTTATTCTAGTGACATAATTATTGGTCAGAGTATCTCTGAGGATTGACAGGCTCTTTACTAAGCACATTTTTAAAGACAGATGCCTGAATAAGCGGCTTTCTGTTCTTTCTGGAAATGCACTTTGAAGAGGATTTTTTTTTTAATGACTGTTTTGCTGGGGGGGATCTGTCAGGTCCTTATATTTTGAGTTCATGAGGAAGGATTCATAACAGGATTATATCACTGCCTAATTCTTTTCAATTTGTCCAAGAAAAATGCCTCTTATCTGTAAAACAGAAGTGAAAGTCATGGTTTAAAGGAATATATTAAAAAAAAATACTGTGCAGAACTTTTTTGTCAAGATGTACTATAGAGGTGCTTGCTCTTAAATATAATTATAAGAATAATGACAATTGGTGCCTGACACGGGACAGAGAAAACTTGGAAGCAGTTTCGTTGACAAGTGTGGACTTTCTTGCTTGCACGCTGAGTGAACAATGCCCTCTGCTGATTGTGGGGAGAAAAATTGCTTAAAAGCTGGAAAAACGTAGCTGAGACAAAACTTTCAGATAAAGTAGAATAATTCTGTTGCTGTTTATTGACATATCCAGGGCTCTGCCTGTGACTTGTTTGCTTGCTGCAGATTATAGATATAAGTGATTAAATATGTTTGAGGCTACGCTTGCAAAGTCTTTGTGCATCTCTGCAGTCGTGTGAATTAAGCTTTTGAATAATCTAAAAGACACCAGTGTCATTGTATTTATCAGACTAGGTGGGCAGGAGGTTTTTTGCCCCTTGTCCCATCGTTAAGATCCTAAAAATGAATGGCTTTTGGGGAGGCTGGAAATGCTGCTAAGATCTAAAGATAAACCGAAGAGAACAGGAATTGTCACTGCATGGCTCAGTACCCCCAAAACTGTAATGGCAAGGAAAGATTTGGCAAGAGCAGCCTGAAGAAGGATTGATTTCTTTTGGGGGTGTCTCTAGGGAGGACTGCTCAGTGATGGCTCCTGGCTTGATTCCTCCCTGCTGCTGCTGCCCTTCGTGGGCTAAGGCCATTCAGAAAGATGCTTTTGCTCTGAGGTAGAAGATGAGTAGGAGGAGGCAAGAATCAGAAGGGACTGTGAGGAAAGTACTCTAAAAAAGAGGAAGGGGGCAGCAAAATCTCTTGCAAAAATGTGGAGTTAGGATTTTTTTTTTTAAGTGTCTGGCGTGTTGTTGGAGAAAGCAGCGAAAGGCTCAGTGGTGTATTGTCCCTGCTTTGGAATCTGGAAGAACTTGACTTAAAACATGTCTGGCTAAAAGACTAGAGATGTGCCAGTTAGTTTTCTTGGAGGTTGATGAAGGGAAGTACCTGGAGAGGGACTTGTTATAAGGGCATATGGGGATAGGACAAGGGGCAGTGGTTTTAAACTAGAGCAGGATAGATTTAGATTAGGAATGAGGAAGAAGCTCTATCCTGAGGATTGAGAGACGCTGGAACGGGTTGGCTAGAGAAGCTGTGGAGCCCCATCCCTGGAAGCGTTGAAGCCCAGGCTGGGTGAGGCTCTGAGCAACCTGCTCTGGTGGGAGGTGTCCACGCCCAGGGCAGGGGGGTTGAGACTGGATGATATTGAAGGTCCCTTCCAACTCAAACCATTCTGTGAAATATGTTAACTTAGAAATTTGGAAGGAGTCTGGAGAGAAATGCCTAAGTGGGGGAGGGGTGTGGGTTTTTTTCTGGTGCTGATAACTTAGGTGAGTATCGTCTTTGGACAGACAGAACAATACCTGCTGAATAATATCTGACATGGCCATGAGTTTTCTCCTCTTCTTTTTACTTCTTTAATTGCTGAAAGTTTTGGTCTGTCTTTGAGAGAATTAGTCAGTATTAGAGCTCTGTGTAGGCTGCATATCAGTAATAGCATTTTCAGATTTTTGAGGCACACAATTTAAAGTTATACCTTGCCAGAGGAACCAAAGCCCAGTTCCTCATTCAGTTTTTGGTTTCTGTTTTTAGAAGCAAGAAAATACTGTGATGATGGACTAATGATTTTTACTAACAGCATGCATAGGAATATCCTACTCTAGGACGTTTAAAACAAAAATGAAACAATTTTTGTACAAAACGAATAGAAACTAGGTACCACCACTTAAAGCCTAGATTATGTCTTGCCCAATGGATTTAAAATTAAATTGACAAAGGAATTTTATTTTCACTTCATATCTTGACTGTTCCTGCCCCTAGTGTATGGTTGCCAGATATATCAAAAAGATTTAATCTACATGTGTAATGATACAAAGAGCTAGAGAGTTTGAGTTTGGAGGAAAAGAAGACGCTAAATACATACTAGCGCTGTGTTTTGCTAGGTTTTATGAAAATAAACACTCTACGTTAATTAGTGTTCTAAAACTAAGCAATCCTACAAAGAGAAAAGAGGAGATATTAATAAATTCATGGAATAAGACTGTTGATAATGAGTCTCCGCTGCAACATGTACCAAGAGTAGTATTAATGACCAGTGTACACTGTAGTATACCAATATAATTTATACTCAAATATTATGGTAATGAAGATGCTGGGAGCATCTTGAAAAATTCCATATAAAGCTGAATTTATTGCCCAGAAGTAAATCTTGATTCAGAGGAGCTAGGCTGGTGCTGGGGTCTATAGAAATACAAGCTGAAAATTCTTTTCAGCTTGCAGAAAGTTGCCTATTTGTTTATTCACATACTCCTTTTGAGGTGCACATTTGTTGTGTGCTTTTTTTTTTTCCATTTTAGAATGGAAAACCATGTTCACTGTGCTAGAGGCACAGCAAGAGAGGAAAGGTTTCTTGGTGTACAGGATTATGAACCATCGTGAAGATGTGCCAAGATCAAGTTTAATGTTATTACCATGAACACTACGAGTCTCTCCGACTTGTCTGCCTTTTCCCCGGTCGGGGTGGAGGATGGGGGTTGCTGCTAAATCAATTCTTCCACTTATTTCTTTTTGCCAGGAATTTTTGCTAGTGTGTAAATCATTAGAAGACTGGAAAAAAGGAAGGAGAGGGAGGGAAGGAGGGGATCACTGGAGAAAAGCGAAAAAACCCTATCTGTTGCCAACCCTGTTGGGAATGGCTAATTATTGTGCTTTTTTTTTTCCTGGATCTCTGTTTACATCTTTCTAACTCTTCATACAGCATTTTGAAACTGGTATTTGAATGACCATGCTCGGAAAATAAACAGTACAGCTGAGAAATCCCTTAATATCCCACCACATGCATGTGGTTTTTTGGATGTAAAAATAGAGCACGCAAGAATTACAACTTGAAACCTTTTGAGACCGCATCCAAGAGCCATTTCAACCCCCCTTTTACGTTGCCACCACTTACATCCTGCCCACCTTTTAACAATTCCTCTTTTTTAGCTCATGTCACTGAGCACTCTTAAGTTGTTTTAATTTTTTTTTTCTTATTAAAAAAAAAATCTGGAACCTGCTCCCAGATTTGCCCCTCTGGTGTTTTGTATCATTATTTTTCTCACTTCTGTGGTTTAACCACTCCAAATTTTGTGCTGGTTTTGCAGGATGTTGATAAAAGCTGTGGAGAAAGTTGGCACCTCGGGTACTGCCTTTTTGAATGCATTTTCTGTACCTTAACTTGATTCTTCCTGGCACTGCTGTAAACCAGTAGAATGTTCTATTAAACCACTTCATCACACTCAGGCTTCAATTTGTACGTCTGAAAACATACATATTTTGTTCTATGTTTATATCTTTGTGCTTGCTTTCCACGCTGTAATGAATCAATGGAAGTTTTCTGGGATCAGCAGTTTCAGGAGAGTTATAATGAGCAAGCCTAGAAAGCACAAATTTGTGCGTTACCACGGCTGAGTCATAGGTGTTGGAGGCCTTGTGTGTAAGGATATTTTTTTATCCAAAAAATATCTAATAAATGTAATTGATTAGAGTTGTGGCGAAAGGAACAATTCATCTTCTGTAGGGGCACTGAGTATTTGTAAATTAATGCATTTATCACTTGGTGCATTGGTTTGGGGTTTGGATCCAAATGATTACTTGAATTAATAATGCCTTACAGAAGTTTGGTCCACATTTTAGGGCATTCTTATTTCTCATGTGGCTGCGTGCCTGGAGACCTCTGCAGGAGTCTAGCTGTGCTGAGGACTGGATAAAATCCTACACAAAAGCCTTTTTAAGGATCAGTATATGGCAGATAGGCTTAAATCACTTCTCAGAATTAATGATTCAAGTGGCCAATAACAGCATGAGCCGGGCTGGGAAAAAAAAATAAAAAATCACAGAATCATAATGACGTGAAACTTTTATTGCACGTCTGCAAACACGGAGGAGGTAGTGCTGTGGACTTAGGAGTATGGAGAAGATACACCTTTAAGAAACCTCCCAGCAAATCTGGTCATCTAGACGAGCTTTTCCCAGGTTGTGTGGACTCCACAGGGCGTATACACTGCTGAGAGGCGCCGTTGACTCTACTGAGCTCATTTGCTGTGGGTTTTTTTAAGTTCTGTATGCCTAAAGTTTTATTTGGAAAAAGCAGAAGCAATGCCAATAGCCAGAACTTGCATTTGTGGCTCAAAAAGGGGGGATTCCACTGGGAAACTTTGGAGGGGAGGAATTCCACTGGGAAACTTTGAGGGGGGATTCCACTGGGAAGTTTGGAGAACTTTTCTTTCTGGCATACTAGTGCATGAGATTTCTGTGAATAGCTTTTCAATTCCATTTACCATTCTGCAAGATAAAAATACTTTGGTTGTAGACCAAAGGAAAAAAACCAAACATTTCCCTGTGGAAGCAGAGTTGACTGGACCAAATCTACCATTCTAGCCTCCTATTCTCTTTTCGTTGGAACAATCTCAGCAAAATGCAGTCATGATTTTTTTTTCGCTGTGCTTGTGCGAACACTTCCTTGCATCCCTACCCCTAATGAGGTGACCTTTATATGATCCATCTATTTCTTTGCTTGATTTTGTGTATCTAACCTTCCAAGAATTTACCAGCAAGTGTGTGGCTGTATATAAAGTGAAATAAGTTAGACATCAGCAGTAGCTTCTATTATTTCCAGTTCAACAGAATGGAGAAAAAAAAAAAATAAACCAATGTCTGAAAAAGGCTATAGGAGAGGTCAGCAGTTCATAACTACAATGATTTAATTACTGCATTTCACTAAAAATATTGTCAGCCACAGCAATTCCACTTAGTGGGGAACTGAGAAACGGAGCATCTACCCTGACAGAGCTTGAGGTGAGGAGTTAGCTATTTGCAGAAGTAGTGAGTGGTAAAGCTAAAAAGCAGAAAAGGAAAATAATGAGAGGATCTATATGAGCTTTATAATCATCAAATCGTGCTAGGAATGGTCAACAGCAATGCTGTCAGCTGCGAATATTCCACTCTCTCATAGAAGGCTTAGTTTCAAGAGTACAAAGTGTCAAGACAAGTAGTCTTACAGGTGTCCACAACTAAGAAGTTATTTTAATATTGTGCAATTGTTGCAGAGGAAAATTTGCAAATTTTTAAAGCTTTATTTTAAAAAAAAGACCAAAACCAACCAACAAAAAAAAACTCCAAAACACCTCAAATCCTTTTTATAAGCTGAGTTGAAGAGACCTCTCTAAAGAACCTGTTTTGCAGAGGCCGTAAGAACCAGTTGCTGAACAGAGTAATAAACACTTTGGTCAAGAAGTGAATGTTGAACATCACTTTCGTGTAAAGTTGAAGTCTTCAGCTGACTTGCAGGGTAGCACTGTAAGAAAATAGTTTAATTTCAGTGATGCTTTTGGGGTGAAGCTTTTTTGTCGTGTCTAGAAGCAGTTCACCTGAAGATCTGGTAGCCCTTGTGCAAGTAGCTCCTGGGATCCGTAATGAAAATCCTTTTAGAAGCGTGATTAAATTGTTTGTTAAATATTAAAGCTCTACCTGGAGGAAGGACTACGGAGTGCCACAGGGCTTGGAGAGAATGGAAGTTGGTTCTTTCTGAATGCTTGTGTTTCATACTGGGGTTTTTAGACAGCCTTTTATCCACTCGGCAAATGCCTCAATGGATGGCCTTAGGGTATGACAAAGTCAGTTAGTGTTGAGATGCAATGAAGTTCCACCAATTATTTGTGAAAATCACCCAGTGTGTTCTTGCAGTCGCTGACATATTGTTTGACATTTTGAGACCGTTAAGTAAACTATAGCCCAGTTAATCACAAAGTACATAATACATCACTTTTTCATTATGAGGCCACATTCAGTCTCGCTTTCTCTCGCATATATTTAGGAATTCTTTGGACTACCTGGGGTGGATAACACTAAAATAATTAGCAGGCTATAGAACCCTTCCTACTGAGTGAAATCACATAAATCACATTTCATGCTTGAGAAATAAAGCCCTAAGAAAATCAAATGTGAAGTGCTTGTCGTAACAACACAGGANACTGGAACATCTCTCCGATGAGGAAAGGCTGAGTGCCCTGGAGCTGTCTAGTCTGGAGAAGGGAAGCCTGAGAGGGTATCTGATTCATGTCTACAAATCTCTGCAGGGTGGGGGTCAGGCAGAAGGGAACAGACTCTTTTCCGTGTTGACCTGGAATAGAACAAGGGGCAATGGGCACAAACTGGAACCCAGCAAGTTCCACCTCAACATGAGGAGAAACTTCTTCGCTGTGAGGGTGATGGAGCCTGGCCCAGACTGCCCAGAGAGGTGGTGGAGTCTTCTTCTCTGGAGACTTTCCAACCCCCCTGGATCTGTTGCTGTGTGGCCTGCCCTGGGTGATCCTGCTCTGGCAGGGGGGTTGGATTTGACCGTCTCCAGAGGTCCCTTTCACCCCTACCATTCTGTGATTCTATACATGGAAGATGATAGTTCTCTTGCCTTCTTCTGTGGAAAGACTGCATACACAGAGTTGCAAGTTTCTCTCTGAAGCGGTTTTACTAATACAAGTTCAGAATTAGTAAGTTATTTCAGAAGTAAACTATAAAAATGATGAGGTACAGAAAGAAACGTCATTGAAGGTGAAATTGTAGGCAGGCTGGCAGTGCAGGGTGGTGACTTGATAGCCACGTGCCCCTTTTAGGGTACAGACACGAATGAGGAAGTTTTTAATGTAACAAATGAAGAAATAGGCTGGAAAAATAGGATGGAATTAGAAAGGAAGTTTTCTGTTAACTGAAGGATCAGTTTATAGAATCTGTTTTGGGAAATGGTGAGTTTGGCGTTGGGTACGTTTTAGCTGGGCTGGGAAATTAAAAAATGTAGAGCAGCAGAAAGCCTGGCACTGAAAGGAAGTGTTTTGCATAAGCTCGATTGCCTCTTTCATCTTTTTGAGTATTTAGTTCTATTTCTCACTTGAACTGGCCACTTTGGACAGGCTGTGATTATTTCTATTTTTGCTCAGCTGATTTTTAGCTTTGACCATCTCTACGCTGTGTCAGCGGAAGCAACGCCAACAGCCAAATACTGGCTCTCTTTGGAGTCGTATTTTTAGATCCCGGCTGATCGAATGAGAACTGAGCTTTGCCACAACTTTTTACTATAGCAGCTGAGCCTGCTCCGTGTTGCCTTTGAAACTACTCATCAGAGCTAGAAGAGTGTGTGAGGTCTGAGTACGGGGATGAGCCCCCGTCTGCTGGCTGGGGTGCTCATCCATCACTGGGCAGATGCAGAACGCACCCGTGGTGTCTTCTCAGCGAGCAACCTTCTGCTTACTCAGGAGGCAGGCTGGGTTTAAAGTGTAGTTCGCAGCAAGCATATGATGGATTGGAAGGCTGTGCTACTCCGAGTACTGCCTAGAGACGTGTATTTTACTCTGAGTAAATATCTGTGTAGCAATTACCTGCCAGCAGTATTTGCTACCGTCTTGTCAGCTCTCACACATTAGTCAAACTAAATAATAAAATCTTGATACGACAGTTTTTATTATTTTCCTTGAAATTACCTGTAAAGAAAGTACCAATATAAATGAACTTTTTTACTTTATGGCAATTTTGTCTTATTTTGTGCTCTATGGAGCAAACCTTCCTTGGACAAAGCATTCAGATCCCATGTGCAGCTAGCTTTGTGTATCTTAAACCCTGCAGGAATATTTGGAGCCGGTGCCACTTGAGAGGGAAAATGAAATATTTTCTGTGTGAAAGTTTCTTAAATGAGCGTTGTACGTGCACTTGATACAGTCTGGTCACACAAAGAGCAACTTGATTATCCATTATCGGGCTCTCAGAAGGCTTGGCACAAAGTATAGAGGTGCCACTTTGGGTGTATTACCCAACTTTTCCAAATTCGGTGGAATTTTGTTTTTATACAATCTCTTTGTAGTTATAGCTGCGCACAAAACTCCGGTAATCGTGTGTGATACAGCTGGTTGTTCACATGTTCCACTTATTGTTTATATTTGGGAAGAATTATTATTTTACTTCTTTATATAGATGTCTTCACAAGTACCGAACGCTCACTTGTCTCCAAAGATCTCTGCCTTAAGCGTTCTTCACTTTTCCAGAATGTCCTCGGATTTGGGCAGCCCGATAGGTGAGCAGGTTGTCGTTTGCAGCCTTTCTGCATTTCATCAGCAATTTATCAAAAACAAGCTGCTTTTGCAAAAAAAAAAAAAAGTAGTAATCATTTGGCCAGTGAGGTTTTTTTTTTGTGATGAAAAGCTTGATTTCATCAGAAAAATACTGTTTAGTTCTATTCTTTATAGTGTGGGAGAGACAAGACAGATGCATTTCAGTCTACTCATTGCAGAGTGACTTTCTATCTTGTTTCTGTCCTCTTTCACAGAATTGTCGCGGTTGGAAAACACCTCAAAGATCACTGTGTCCAACTGTGAACTCACCCCTGAGAAAACACCCCAAAACCCCTCACCATCCCACCAGAGCATGTCCTGAACTGCCTTGTCTACATATTTTTTTTTTTTAATACCTGCAGTGATGGTGACTCCACCATTTCCCTGGGCAGCCTGTTCCAGGGCCTGACGACTCTTTCAGTAAAGAAATTCCTCCTGCTATCTCCTGCAAAACTCCCCTGGTGCAAATTGAGGCCATTTCCTCTAATCCTGTTGTTATTTACTCGAGAGAAGAGGTCGCACCCACCGCACTGCAACCTCCTGTCAGGGAATTGTAGAGAGCAAAGAAAGCATTTAAATTGTGCCCTGTATCTAACAGGACAGTTGTGATGTGATGTTTATTAGATGCAAATACAGCTGAAATATGTAGCTTCCTAGTTAGAGTAACTGAATAGAATAAACATCATCATTTCTGTAATATTCAGTGTTAGGAACACAACTTGGGATTCCCAGCAGTGACAAGGCCTCAGAATTAATTATTTTGAAGACTTCATTTGGTTTACTGTGTGTTTTCTTTAATTAGGATGGGGGTTTTTTTGGTGGGAAAATACCCTTTATCAAAATGAAAACATTTAAAAAAACATCTCAAACTTTCTAAAACTTGGGATCCCCCTTCCTCCTTCTTTTTTTTTTTTTTTTTTCTTGAGCTATCTCCCCCAGAATAGCCATTACCTGTGTGTTAGGATGCTCTTGAGGGACACAAACTGAAATCCAACCTCCTGCTTTGCCCTGGAAACATCCCCACTGTCTGCAAATGATCTGGTCACCTTGAGGCACAGCGATGTTGTGCTCTTTCTGAAGTACCCAGTAAAATTTCCTTAATGTATTGGTGTTGTCACCGAAAGTTTGTGCTACAGAGCAAATGTATAAGAAAATATTACCTTTTTTTAGGATAAACAGTTGTCCAGCTGGTGTAGAGACACTTGCTGTAGCCTGAGGGCAGCTTTACACAATCACACCTCTGAATAACTTTCAGCCAGCAGTGCAGAAGGAACAAGAAATGAAGATTCCCAAGTGTTGTTATATTTAAAGAAACTGAGAAAAAAATAATATATAGAGGAATAGCTCTGTGAAACTTGATAAATTGCTGTAAGTCGAGAGGTCTGACTTACCCATATTTTCCTTCAATCTAAAGCCTACTTTTTGATTTTATGCACTAAGAAACAATAAAAAGAGCTTTACCTCCTGCTCTCTGTTGCTGATTTGTTGGTGTTTCCAATAAAAAGCTGAATTTGTGGGCTCATTTTTTTCCTTAGCCTTGAATTACCAGGGAGTGAAACATGAAGAAAGAGAAATACAAAGGGAAAGGGTGAGGGAAAGACAAGTATGGCTTTATTAAGACTTATTTTCTTTCTTTTCTCAGCTTTGGAACCTAAATTTACTTCTTGGATGAAGCATAAAGACTGAGGAAACCAAAGAGGTATTTTATCAAACAATTCTCACCCTTTCTACTGAATCTTAGGTGTAGGCTTTAATCTTTAATTCCTACTTTATGGCAAAAGCAACCAAAGGATGCACTGGTAGGAAATGAAAGGTATTTTTATTTCCCCACTTCAGTTTAATTCCTGGGACTTGACTTGCGTTCCTTTCCTGCTTCTAATTTTCCTGCTAGAAAACTCAAAAAAAAATAAAAATAAAAGCAAGTTATAGGACTTGGTTATAATGAAAGATATAATTTAAAGGTGTAGCTTAGTTGCCTAATATACCTATAGAAGGTGGTGCATGAGATGATAGTTCAGCGAAATATAATAAACCTTTAAATTAGCAAACTGTTTACTACTGTTTTCTAGTTCCTCCTTTGAAAATTATGCAAACTTGAATTTCTCTATGTTGCTCAGTAAGAGATACTTAAAAGGTTTTATGGTGAATTACGGACCTCTTACATTTATGCTAAAATTGCAGTTCTCTGCCCAGTCAGGAATCCAAAAGGAAAAAGTAATTTGTTTCATATCCATGAATGGGATAGTTCATTAAACTTCAGGCTTCTTGGGAAACAGTTTAGTATTGATTGTGGTTAAGACCAGAGGACTAAGAATTGGGAGGCTTGGGTTTCATATTAAATTCTCTCACAAATCTGCTTGTGACCCTGGACAAACGAATTTCCTTTTTCAGTCAGTCACTTAAATCAAAAGAAAAGGAATTTAATTTCTTCATATTTGGAGTATAACTAAATCTGGCTAATGTGGATGAGAATTGGTACTGCTGGCTTGTCTCTCTGAAAATAAATCTTATTTATCAAGAACCTAAATATGGCTACAGATATTAGTATAAGGCCTCAGTCTTCAGAGCGTGAGAGCGTGCTGTTCTGAGTTAACGGCTTTTTATTGGAGACTGAATACTCTACATTCTTTTAAATCTTTGACAGTTATCACTTTCCTAAGACAAAATATTGATAAAGGTTTTCTGACCTTTTCGGAAGCGACTGCAGCTGGCTTAACTGAATTCCACTGCAGCTAGCTGCAATCTTTGGAAAATCTGACAAGCATTTTAGCTGTGACAAAAGCTTTCTTGGGCAGATTTTGTGTTGGTTTGAAGTCTTTGATTTTTGGGGTGGTTTTAATTCTCGTGGAACACTGTAAAACAACTCTCTCATTTCCTGAGTAAAATAATTATTTAATGATTGTTCTGGTTTCAGCTGGGACAGAGTTAATGTTCTTCCTAATAGCTGTTATAGGGCTGTGTTTTGGTTTTAGTGTGAGAATAGTGCTGATAAAACACTGATGTTTTACTTGTTGCTTAGTAGTACTGATCCTAAGTTGAGGATTTTCCATTTCCCATGCCAGTCAGCAGGTGCACGAGGAACTGGGAAAGGGAGCACGGCCAGGAAACCACAACAATAATAAATACGCGTGTTCCTGGGGATTCCTTCCCTTGAGATGTGATATATTCATACATATTATTCAGAAATCCAGGGCTACTGTGAACTCTGGTTTATAGCTTTTTATGAGGTTCTGCAGTATATAGATAATAAAAGCTTTGGAGAATTTTTGTCTTTTTCTTTTTGCTGTCCTTTGTTTACCCTTTTCCCGATTCCATCCGATTCTGTGATAGGTGTTGCCTCTACAGTTCTGTTAGGGCCTTCACTGGGTTTTATTGTTAGAGGAGATTTTAAAACAAGCATGTAAAACCTACTGGTGCTGCAACACAGAAAAAAATGTTAGATTGAAGTACTTTATTTTCGAATGTCAGAAAAAGGGATGCAAATCAGATCTTAGAGTGATGGAAAGCTGAGCATTTGTCTCACAATGACAGCCAACATCTTCACTACTTGTATGACACAGGAATTACAAGGAACATGAGTTCCACAGAAAACTGTGTCCCATTTCTTAAGAAACATATCAGCTAAACTACTCCCGCTAACACCTGAAATAGATTCTCTGCCATTGATCAACACAGTTCTTCATATTTAAGTGTATATAGAGGGATTTTTGCAATATGTAGCAAGAAAATATCTTCTGGTTTTAAACAGCTGATAGATGAGTCATAAAAAAAATCCATCCATCATTTCATCCTTTGTCACAGTCTTCTGGAAATCTGAGTGGTATTTCTGAGAGGATTGCAGAGAGTAGGGAGTGTTGAAAGAGCAAAGCCCTTTTTTGGGTATGTTTTAAGAATGGAAGCATGAAAACAGGAACCTCTACTATTTGCTGGTCAGAACTAATAAATTAAGAAGCATTTAAAACAACAGATTAGCTGGGCCGAAGCTACTGCCAACATTTCCATCTATTTTAATGGAGCTGAGATTTCATCTGAAATGTTCAGCTTTCAATTTGTAATATATTTTCACGTTAACTTGGTCTACAGAGGAAAGCCCTCCTGGCATTCTTAATCCACGTATCCCTTGCATTGTGGAGTATACTTGGGAATGGGATCATGATATCCAGAAGCACTAGTTAGCTCCCAAGACACAAACTATCCATGAGCTTTCAAGAAATTTCAATGTTCACCCAGATTTTACGGCTGAGGAGTTTCTTGATGAGAATTTGGAGTAACATGATTGAGATTCAACATCTTTGGACTTGTAAAGTTGTAAATTCTTATAATAAATTCTTGTTATTCTTATGTCCAGTCTTTGATAAAGCCTAGTTTGGCTTTGAACAGTTAGATGGTATTAAAATTTTGTTCAGGAACATTGGTGAGGTGGCTGTTCAACCATCTTCCTTGTGCCTTTCTGTAAAGGTTCCCTGCGTTTTGCTGCATATCTCCCTTCAAGAGTTCATTGTGTAATTGATTTGATTCATTTGAACACCGAGACATCTTTTCATAGTCTGTTTGACTACCGCTCGGTCACAATGAGTTAATTTCCCGTCGTCTTTAACTGAATTAATATCGTTCATGTATGTATCCATCACTGCACATTCAGCGCTAGCCTTTTTAATTTATTGCCTTCAATCTTGGGTTCGTGGGGTTTATTCTCTGCAGTGTCATCCATCTGCCTTGGGTCTGCATCAATCTCAGCAGCTCAGAATGGCAGTGACATGGTCTGAGATGACAAGTTGGGTTCTCTGTGTTCCCTTTCTTAGGCATGTCCATTGATTCCACATTATATAGGAGTTGCAATGTTCTGGCTTAATGGAAGCCCCTATCGGAGTTTACGTCTTTTGAATCTGAGCGGTGCTTGCTACTCGTGCCGCCGAGATTTTCCATTTTATAGAACTATTTTATAGTAGTTGCTGTTTAATTCCCCTCTTTGTAGGCCCATGTCCCATCACTTTAGATATAATTAAGTTTCTGATTGAAGCCCATCAAGTTAATTTACATTCAGATGTATCTTTAAGGTTAATTGTTCCATATTCATTTTCTATACTAGTGCATTTGCCCAAGTTTTAGACCAATTAATCTTTGAATATTGTTTTTAGAATATCACAGAATTCTTGAGACTGGACTAGCCTTCTGAAATCATCAAGCCCAGCCTATGACCTGACACCACATCATCAGCTAGACAATGGCACTAAGTGCCACGGCCAATCTTTCCTTCAACCCCTCCAGGGATGGCGACTGCACCTCTTCCCTGGGCAGTCCATTCCAGGGTTTAATCCCCCTTTCTGTGAGGAAGGGCTTCCTAATATCCAACTTAAACCTCTCCTGGCACAGTTTCAGGCCGTGCCCTCTCCTGTCACGAGTTCCCTGGGAGAAGAACCTGACCCCCACCTGACTACCACCTCCCTTCAGGTAGTTGTAGAGAGTGAGAAGGTCCCCCCTGAGTCTCCTCTTCTCCAGGCTGAACAAGCCCAGCTCCCTCAGCCTCTCCTCGTGAGACTTTCCCTCCAGTCCCTCCTCCAGCCTTGTCGCTCTCCTCTGGACCCGCTCCAGCACCTCAAGATCTTTCTTGAAGTGAGGGGCCCAGAACTGCCCCCAGGATTCAAGGTGAGTCCTCCCCAGTGCTGAGTACAGAGGGAGAATTCCATCCCTGCTCCTGCTGGCCACACTATTCCTGATCCAAGCCAGGATCCCATTGGCCTTCTGTGCCCCCTGGGCACACTGCTGGCTCAGTAGTAGTCGTATCATTTCTTATGGTTTCAGAGCTGATTAACCTGTTCCTGTAGATTCAATTTTTATCTTTCATGGAAAAGATGTAACATCAGGAGCTACTCAGCTCTTCACTTTATTGTTCATAACTGTAGTTAGTTCCTCAAACACTTTGAATTTCTTTTGTCCTAGACATCTTTACGGGAAACATGAGTTTTGTTCTTTAAGATGTTCGTTGCAACACTGGAATTTGCCTCCAGCTTAGGTTAAATCTGCTTTCAGGTCTGCTCCTCTGTATGGGAGTATAATTCCATGGTTTTACAGTACATAGTCCAAAATAAACATCTGTTCCACAGTATATTATGACTCAATATTGTTCAGATTATTTTAATTTTTTTAAATAACAAGTCCTTTCTGCTCTTCTGTCTTAATGTAAGTTTTGCAGTGTAGGTGCCTCAGGGCAGAGATTAATTCTTGCTTGAAGTGCAAGCACTTGAATATTAGTTTTGAGACTGCGATGGGACTTTAGGGATTCTGCTAAAAAGAAGCTTCCAGTAATAATATTTTGTGAAATCTTGTATTTTTTTACAATTTTAAACTGTATTATTTTAATTTAATAGTTTTGTACTACTGAATTCAGCAGCATAGCGTCATTAGTTCAAATTAAGATAATTCCCACTAATGAAGCATGAAATATCCACCAGCCAGATTGCAGTTAACAGCTTCACTTTCTGTATTTTGTTCCAAATAGAAGTCAGTCTGCTTGCTATGTTTGCCTCTTTTTTTTACATTAAATCTGTTTTCTCAAAATGCAGCCAATCCTCTAGCTAAGACAAATTCATTCTCAGGTGAAGGCAGTACCAAAATTCAAAGTTCAGATTGCAAAGTAAGGAATTTATATTGCATGTGCCTCTCGGAAAACCAGGCCTCTTTCTTTGCGTTGCCCACGTTTGTGAAAAGCTGTTTTAAGCATTTCAGAAAAACTTCTAAATTTTGTGACTTAATTTTCGTGTTATGTATTTGATATTAAGTGTAAAAATTCTGCAGAAGGTATGGAGTTGTACATATGCAGGGAGGAAAACGTATGACAAAGAGTCAAGGAACTGTGTACTAAAGCAATGACACCAGTCCTTAGGTTATGATATGGGATTATTTTGTGCAGAATTTCCAGTGCTGTAAATAGAATGTGTGCTTCAGTGTTTTAAAGCAAGGGATGTGTGGCACAAGTGTATTTCAAAGAAGTGAATATTGACAGAAGAGAACTTTTAGTCGTATTGGCTGAGGAACAGGGCTGGTGACTACTTTGATGACACCAACTCATGGCCCGTGCCCTGAATGCAGCTCAAATGATCACTGATTAATGTGTGAAAAAAATAAACCCCAGAAACTTCTTTCCTTGTGCCCAGATTTCCACAACTAAATATATCACAATATATATAAGAAAGTACTTAGAAGGAAATAATTTCATTACCAAAGACGCTTGAGCTTATGCTTTATAAAACTTTTCTGTTTTACCTGCCTCCTGAATTTATGAGATACCAAATGTGGTTAGGAAAGTAATTTGAAGTAATGCTATGGCCTTCATGCAAAGGAAGTAGTAAAATCTGTATTAATATCAGAGGCAGTAGGACCAGTGTGACCTTCTGTAATGAGCTGAATAGTGGTGAAACTTTTGTGGATCACTAAAGTGCATTTCTCCTTTACACTGAAATATTTTCATTTGGATACTTTAGAGCAGTGTTATCCATCTGCTGATGTTTAACAACTCCTGTGTAGCCACATTGAGCCCTCTCACCATTTTTATTTTTTTTAAGGCAGATGCCTTCAAAAATAGTTGTCATAGAATGGTTTGGGTTGGAAGGGACCTTCAACATCATCCAGTTCCAACCCCCTGCCACGGGTAGGGACGCCTCCCACTTGACCAGGTTGCTCAGAGCCTCATCCAACCTGGTGTTGAACGCTTCCAGTGATGGAGCATCTGCAGCTTCTCTGAGCATCATGTTCCACTGTTTCACCACCCTCAGATAAGAAATTAGGAAGTTACTTCACTCTAAAACTACCTTTTTTCCGGTTTGAAGCCATTACCCCTCGTCCTATCACTGCAAGCCCTTACAAAAAGTCCCTCCCCAGCTTTTTTGTAGGCCCCTTCGGATGCTGAAAGGCTGTAGTAAGGTCTCCCTGGAGCCTTGTCTTCTCCAGGCGTTCTCCAGCTTTATACAAAGCTCCATTGACTATGTAGATACAAGAACACTTAACAACATGGTAAAATCTGTTTGATCACTCAGGTAGAAGATTTCTGTCTTTGCTGTTATATGAGTAAACTAGTACTGTGTGATCCTCCCTGGGCTACCTGAAGAACATCAGAGGGGCAGAACCACTCCCCAAGTTATTAAAACCGTGTGTCTTATCAGAAAAGGCAGAGCACTCTTCGTGTCCTTCAAGGGCAACAAATCCTCATTAGCCCAGTCTGTAACCTGATGAAAATCTGTGGAATTAATCAGGCTTTTTTTTTTCCAGTAGGCTTTTCCCATTTTGGATTTTGTAGCTCAGATTTTACCGTGAGCCTGAACAAATTCCCTCCATGACAATAGCAGCTCCTAATGGTACTCGAGTTTCAGTAGTACCCCAAATTATAGACATGAACCTGAATTTCTTTGTCTTTGCTGTAAAAAACAGGCTGTCCTTGCTCAAACTGTATCTGATTCCTGTCTGAAATTAATGAATATAGGTTTGGATGGGCATCTGCTCCAGACTTGAAATAAAAATGGAACTAATAAAACATCTGCAGTTGATATTTGAGACCTAACCTTGATTAATATATGTAAGATTCTCATAGAAGTGGTGTTACCAGGACTTTCTCAAGTGATGACTCCATCCTCATCCCACATTTAGTATTACTAAACTTTCATCTGAAGTCTGACTTTCATACCCTTTATTTGTGATTATAATTTGATGAGGAAAATGTCAACAGAATTAAATCAAGGTACTTTCCACAGGGGAAAATAGATGTGTCATACAGTTATTTTTATTACTGTTTTCTACAGCAAGAAGCTGAATCTTTGTGTTGTGGGAAATCTCACACGTAATGTTTTGTCAGCCAAATAACTCCTCAGGGGCATTGAGTAGCAGTGATATTTAGGAACATGCAAACTTTGAACAAAGATGGGTTATATCCAACACCCTGCTATCTGCCACCTACTCCTAATCAGCTAATTGTGCTCATTAGGAGCACTACCAGATATTTATTAGAAAGAAAATTTATTAGAAAGGAAGAGACTGGGTTAATTCCCACTGCTTCTGCTGATCAGCCTGCTGTATTTTTATTTATTTATTGACGAGAGCAAACCCAGCAGTGTTCCTGTCTCTGAAAGTGCTTTAGCTGTCAGCACATCTGCAGACAGTTGCTCCATCTGCTCCTATTAATTTGGCTTTAACTTTGTACTTGTGTAAGATTTCTGTGCACAATCTTTTAAATGACAAGGAACATGGGCTAGAGAATAGATGGTACTTTTTGCATTGGTATTTAAGAGACAAAAGTAGAATTCTGCTTCACTTCACTCTGCTTAGTACCACTGCAATCTGTAGCAGTGCTTGAAACTAAAGCTATATAAATGGTGTGAGATTGATGAATGTATTTAAAAAAAGACAATATTTATTCATTGACAGTTCATTGGGACTAAAGGAGGTTGTGAAGATGCTGAAGTTTGCTCCTGCAAACCAGTACTGGTCAGCAGCTTCTCCTGGTCACCATATTCTTCCTTATGCTCTCCAGCATGATTGTTAGGGAGTGCTCACTGTCCTGTTATTGTTCCACTTTATAAAGTATCTGCATAGTTAAAGCATTGCCTTCCTTTATTTAGTGACCTGTGATGGGGGAAAAAAAAAATCTCTGGATTTTAAGAATAATTTGTTGGCCTGTAGCCATAATCTTATTTGGGGTCGAGGAGCAGTGGACCTTCTAAATGACCTATGTAGCTCAAATTAATGTTCACGTTGTGCTGTTGCCTGAAGCTGTCTGTCAAAACTGAGATGCTCACCAGGTCTTACATTATGATACTTATCATAAGAACTTTTTAAACTAAAAAGTCTCGTAGTACTGAGCAGACCACGGGTAATGCTGCTTGAGCTGTAGGAGGTAACGCAGTTTTTTCCCTAAAGAAATATTTCTTTTAATACTGTGAATCACCTGCACAAGGACAAACCTTGAGTGGAGAGGGGAAAAAAAAGAGTTATAATGAAAGTGTAAAATCAGTTGTAGGAAGGAAAGAAGTCGGTTTCTATGATCTAGCAGAAGACACTGAGATGTGAAATTAATTTACATTTTTGGTTCACTTCTGCAAATGAATTGTGGGATTCATTTAATGAGGCCTTTCTGAAACTTGAAGATTGAGCATAGACTTAGACTAATAAAAGAAAAAAAACCCACAATCTTTTCTCCTACCATAATGGTGTCCTATTATTAACCTTCTTTCCGAAGCTGTCACTTCCCTGGATGAAAGTGCAGGCAAGAAAAATGAAGCCGAGCACCGTATTGTGCACAAAGTGATTCTGCTGGATTATTCATAGAACTGATGATTCAATTAGGAGAACATTTTTCTTTCTCAGGTGTGAAATTTCCTGCAAGTTGAAAGGCAGCCTTAAAAATAGTAATGGGTACAATTCTATTTGGAATGTGTCAGATAATCATGCCATTTTTCAATAATGAATTAATTAGTAGGGTAATATTTTTTTGTAGGCACAGCGTAATTGCTTTCCTCGGAGGATCTCCGAGTGCTACAAACAGTACTTAATTAGGCATCTAAACACCCATTTGAGGGAATCATTGTCTTTCTCTACTCCTAGGAAACTGAGGTACCAAGAGGGGAAGTGATATTCCTGCTAACACATAGTGAGTTAGAGGAAAATGAAAGCGTGGATATTTTTCTTGGTGGTAGAACAGAAGATATTATCATTTGTAATGTGTAGTGAAAAATGGATACATGAATACATAAGAATTCAGTCTCCACTCTAGAACAGCCAGTGCATCTCTTGTAGTAGAAAAAGAAAAAAAAATATTAAATTGAACCATGTATGAGAAGGAAAACTTTTAGGCTTCAACAGACTTCTTAAGCTGAACAACCCTAAAAGAAATAATGACAGAACACAGCTCTATTCTTAACAGAAGTCGCTGAGCACTTTCCCTCACCTATAAAATTTATTCATCTTGTAATTTCTGATAACCACTTTCTTCTTTGCACAGGAGGTGGGGAGGGGGAGAACCAGCAAAAGGAGAGGTGAAATATTCAGAGATAGGGCTTTTTTTTTTTTTTCTATAGGAGAAAGAGGCCATTTTTTATGTTACCTGTTTCTTTCTCCCGTTGTCTTGGCGTGTAGCTGAATGACCTTGAAAATACAGCTTGCAAATTTTTAATATGATGAAAAAGGGAATCCAAATTCAAAAGTCTCTGTCACAGGACTGGTGATCAAGTACATGAGGGGCAGATACCCTTTAGTCATAAACCACATGTATTTTATGGCAATTATAGGAGGAATATTGTGTTTGCTTAATGTTACTAATAACATCCACTCAGTCAATTCTCCATTACAGTTTCTCGTACATCTAGAAAATGTACCTGCTCGTGCATTAATAAGATAATGACCCAGTGGTAGAGAAGACCTGCGAGCTGGCTCCACAATCACTGGTTTGCAGGATGACTAATTGAGACACCTCATTTCCTAATTAGCAAGGAGATTCAGCTTGGCTAATGTCCTCCCTGCCTGACACATTATTCCGGCCTGAGTTTTTTTTTTAGTTCTTCCCTGAGCTCAGCAATCCTCAAAGGAGGTTCATTCTCCTACTCTAGACCTCTAGTTTGTGATTCTTTTTATTTTACTTGAGTGTGACCTCTGGGACTGCTGTGGTACATGTATCTTAAATATAATTGTAAGAGCTGATGAAATAATCCCTATCTACACAAAACCAATTTTTTTTAATAGATTTTTTTTTTTCTAGCCATTGGACTCGACTATATGTCACTTTCTAAGAAGATGCCTATGATAAAAATGCACACACTATTCTGAATTCTCCAATCCAAATGTAGCCGGGGGGGTTGGAACTGGATGATCTTTAAGGTCCCTTCCACCTCAAGCCCCTCCATAATGATGATGATTCTATAGCAAAGATTACAAATAGATTCTTTGCAGCAAAACATCTATACAAGGGCTATATCTTAGTTGTTATCCTGATGTATAAAGAATCTAAAAAGATATGTAGGTTCTCCTGCCTGAGAATGCCAGTTCTGTTTAGCTGTATTGTAAGACTTATTTTTGTGTGAGAAGAGAATAAATGATACTTAGGAAAGCTGAGTGCTTCAGTCTTCGATGTTTGAGTACTGCAGGATCTCAAAATCTAGAGGTTGTCTTCATTTAAAATGATTTTGAAAATGGCAATTAAAAATACCAGTGAGACTTAAATAGAAGAAATTCGTAGAATCTGGGCAGCCCTAGTATTTTTCCAGCTAACCCCGATTACTACCAGGTTACCAAAAGCCAGATGACAGAGTAACATTTTAAGGGCATGTTTTGTTTCTATGGTTGGTGATTCTATTCACCATAGTTTATAACTGGGTATTTATGTTTTCCACAGCAAAGTCAAATGTTTCTTCAGCTGTTTTTAAGATTTTTTCAATTAATCACAAGTAATTTCCAGGAAAATTGAAATAGTCCATAATATTAACAACTCATTCAACAGCTTATTAATGCAGTTCTACCTTTTGATGTCGTGTTGTTGATAAAATGCAAGGTGAATTTAGCCTGAGTGCCAACTGATTTAAGTAATTCATTAGCATTTTCAGTCCAGATCATAGGCACTGCGTTCAGTATTTTTACTGTGGCTGTAATTTTTTTTTTTTGGGGGGGGGAGGGGAAGGAAAAAAATCTTTACAGCACCAGAAAGATGATTTATAATTACAAATTGAAGTAACAGCAGAAGAAAATTGCAAGAATGATCAAGTGAATGGCAAACTTGTCTTAGAAGAGGAGGCTAAAAGAGTTTGTGGGCTTAAAAGTGGAGGAGGGAAGGAATTTGATTACTCTGTGGAAATACAGGAATAAACAGCAGGATGCATAAAAACTGAAGCTGAAGGACAGCGTTGAAGCAAGAGCAAATGTGTGAAGTTAAGCACAGGTAAATGAAGGCTGAAAATTAGATGATTAATTATCAGAGAAGCAGTTTTCTTGGAATAGGTTTTGATTCCTACTACCAAGATCAAAACTGAAGAAAGTTACAGTTTACGAGTCTTTGAAACAATGACATGGTTGCCCGTGATTACAGTGCAGCAGTACTTTTAAATCTTTTAAATGTTCAAAGTCTCATCTTCTTGGTGATTATTGTGAAATAATATCAAACAACACAAAATTGGAATCGTTTGTTCGCAGCCATGAGTAATTTATTCTAAATGATGAGCAATTTGTATTTCATTATGTCGTTCTTAGGGTGCTTTTTTTAATTTCTAAAATAGCAGTAACTATAGTGAAAGGCATTGAAAGCATTGAAATGTTCTCAGATGACAGTCAAGAAGCATTTGGATTTTTGGGCTGAATTAATTATATATTTTGGTTAATTTAAGGATTTAAAAAAACCCTCAGAAGTGTCTTTGCAAGTGAAACTCCTGAGTTTTGTTAACAAGGAAATATTTAAAGGAACTTCTGATGCTGAAGAGCGTCAATATCTGGCACTAGGGGGACATTAAAAGCAATAAATTTTGATTATCGCTTACAGTAATTTACACTAGTGAAAGTTCAAGCCAAATCTATCAGATTTGTATGTCTTAATTACTTTTTTCCAAACCAAATTAAACTCTAGGCCAATAGAATCCTGCCTTTAACAGTTCCAGAAGCATTTGATGGCCCTGTAAAGGCAATAGAATTTGATGTGGATGTTAAAAGCCACTTCCTGGGCTGCTTCAAAAAAATGTGTGGCCAGCAGGTCAAGGCAAGTGATTCTGCTCCTCTACTCTGCTCTTGAGATCCCTCTTGGAGCACTGCATCCAGTTCTGGAGCCCCCACTATAAGAAAGATAGGGATCTGTTGGAGCAGGTCCAGAGGAGGCCACAAAGATGATCCGAGGGCTGGAGCACCTCTGCTGTGAGGACAGGCTGAGGGAGTTGGGGCTGTTCAGCCTGGAGAAGAGCTTCAGGGAGACCTTCTTGTGGCCTTTCAGTATCTGAAGGGGCTACAGGAAACCTGGAGAGGGACTTTTTACAAGCACTTGTAGTGATAGGACAAGGAATGGTGATTTTAAGCTAGAACAGGAGAGATTTAGATGAGACATTAGGAAGAAATTCTTTATCCTGAGGGTGGTGAGACACTGGAAGGGGTTGCCCAGAGAAGCTGTGGAGCCTCATCCTTGGAAGTGTTGAAGCCCAGGCTGGATGAGGCTCTGAGCAACCTGCTCTGGTGGGAGGTGTCCCTGCCCATGGCAGGGGGGTTGGAGCTGGATGATCTTGAAGGTTCCTTTCAACTCAAACCATTCTATGATCGGATGAAATAAGCAAAGCTTAAGGAAGAGCTGATGTTACATACCCTCTATCCCATTCAAACAAGACATGATAGAGAAGTTGTGAAGTACTTGAGAAAGGAGGTAAGCGACAAACACAACACCTTGCTAATGAATCTCCTACTGAATGCCATTAAAATCAAACTAAGACCCTGCTAAAGGACACCAAGAATAACAAAAAAGCAATTAATGTAAGCTTTGTTCTCATTAAACTCCCATAATTACACTTTCAAGATGAAATGCATTTCTGTGGGGGTCAATCCATTTTATTGGAAGCGTTGTAACCTCCAGATTTCTGTCGCTGAAGCTGTTTTAAGGAAGGTCAGACTGGCCATCTGAAACGTTAACAAAAACACATTTGCCTGGAAACAAACAAAAAGGGCCAAAATTACTAGCACAACTCCTTTCAAAAGGCTTCCAGCCCGGGCTGCATTTTTTTTCTTCCTACAGTGCTGAATATCGTTTGCATCCATTAAATTTTCAGCAGATTGGAAGGAAAAAAAATACACGTAAGAGGAGAAATAGATTCAGAATTTAACTCGCTGATGCTCCCAGCATCATCCTGCAGTTGAATCCCTAAAAAAAAGCAAGCCGCTCAACTTTCTTGAGTCGATTTTGCTGAATGAAAGATTAGATTCTGGTAATGGGCCGGAATTATGGAGGGGGCATTTCAGACTTGGCTTGTAGCTGGGGAGTAGATCGTTTTCAGAAGAGTCAATCTTATCTTTCATTCAGTCTTAAGAATTTGTGGCTTTATGTATTTGAAATGAAGACACAGGGAAAAGATGCTCTAGTGTTACAGAGGGGTGCTCCTGAACTTACAAGTTCATGGTTCAATTAAAAAAAAAAAAAGCCAAACCCAAAACAAAAAAAAAAGAAAAAAAATTTTGTTTCTCATATTTAAAAAGATCTGTGTTTTTCTCCACAATTTTATTATCTTATCAGTACAACAGTATGATGGCAGGAGAAAGAAATGCAAAATAGCAATTCCTATAAACAATTCCTATAAAATATTATGAGTTTCATGGTCTCGACTGCTTTCTAGTGATGCAAGTGAACTAACTTTGTGCGCCAGAGCGAACCACACAGGCAATCGATAAAGGACAGGAAGGTCTAAGCACCACAGGGGCAACATTTTCCACACAACAGCTCTTCCATCTCTGACTTCTCCAGTCCTGATTCTCAAGGGAACCTTTATAAATTACTTCCGAAAGGTGAACCTGGGAAATGAAGCTTTTATGAGTCTGCAAGCTGGAAATCTTGAATTCAATAGAATTAATGTCAGTTTTTATATTCCAGTATAATTCTCTCTCTGATTCATCTCTGTTACACAAACTCTGAAATGTTCTTTCTTTTCCAGACGAGTTAATGATGTCTCAATTGATAACGTGCTTCTCTTTTCCAGAGTTGCTCTCCAATCCTTCTTCTCTCATTGTGACAGAGATTAAACTAAGAATGGTATGCAGCTTGGATTTTTCTTCTTGTCTATACTGAGAAAAGGACTGTAACCTTTGAAGCTTTTTTTTCCATCTATATGGATGTGTCTGGAAAAAAAAATTACCTTTTCTTCTGGCAAATTTTCCCTGTCTTATATCCATAGACCATTGTGGTTGCAAGATCATGACTGTAACAATTGAAAACTAGTATAACTGAAAAAAAAATCAGATTTATTTAATACTTTAATGGCACCGTGAGTAGTAACTGGAATATAAAAGTGCAAAGGGAAGACTGAAATCACCTAAATGTTGCTATAAGATCTTCAAGCTGATTTTTATTTTGATTTATTGCATGCGTTCGTATCTTGTGCCATTATACAGCGTGGAGTCTGAGGATTAAATATTCCTGTCACTGATGCCACTGAGAAATTAATTTTACTTCAGAAGTGTTACTTGAGTCAGAAGAGTATGATCACAAAGAAGGCCTACGCAAAATATTACTTAGTAGCATGATAATAATATTGAATCGTAAGTCTTGAAGGCATCTCAGAGTTTATCTGGTGCGTGTTTGCTCTGCCCCAAGGCATAATGAGCTCTATCCGTGACATCCTGACAGGGGTTTGTCTGACCTGTCCTTAAATTCCTTCACATTGGCGAGGCTAGTCCTCTAGTAGAGCTCATCTGCTTGGTTTTTGCTCCTTTAGCAGAAATTAATGTGAATATAGGGGGTTGTTTTCTTCTCTTATATTTCTAAAAGATATTTTCAGATTTTCCAAGTGAGAATTTGATGTGGCCGTGTCAGGGTAGTGTTGGAAAGGCCGTCCCATTCAAAAACAAGTCTCAAAGGGATTTGTTTTCAGATGTTGTCAATAGTGGCAGACTTATTTTTGAATACTTAGTTTCAGCCCAGATAATATTTCTCTTGGTTTTACTTGCAACTCCAGTTCAGTTGTGTTGTAACTAATTAGTGCCACAATATGTAGAGCACAACAGGAAGGCGTGTGAATGGTAATTGAAAAATAGGAGTAAATAAATGAGAAGAAGTTGCCTGATTTCGTAGGAAATGTTAATAACCTCCCTGGTTCCCTGCACCAGTACAGGTTGAGGGATTGACCTGCTGGAAAGCAGCTCCATGGAGAAGGACCTGGAAGTCCTGGTGGACAGTAAGTTAACCATGAGCTAGCAATGTGTCGTCCTGGCCTAGAAGGCCAATGGTCTCCTGCGATGCGTGAACAAGAGAGTGGCCAGCAGGTTGAGGGTGATTCTCCTCCCTTTTGCTCTGTCCTGGTGAGGCCACATCTGGAGTTTTGTGTCCAGTTCCGGGCTCCCCAGTACAAGAGAAACAGAGAACTACTGGAGAGAGTCCAACGGAGGTTGTGAGGATGATGAAGGGACTGGAACATCTCTCCTGTGAGGAAAGGCTGAGGGACCTGGGGCTGTTGAGCCTGGAAAAGAGAAGCCTGAGAAGGGGATCTGATCAGTGTTTATAAATCTCTGAAGGGTGGATGTCAAGGATGGGGCCAGACTCTTGCTAGTGGTGCCCAGCGATGGGAAAGTTGGCAATGGGCACAAACTGGAACATGGGAAGTTCCACCTCAAGATGAGGAAAAACCTTTTTCTTGTGAGGGTGCCAGAGCCTGGCCCAGGCTGCCCAGAGAGGTGGTGGATTCTCCTCTGGAGACTTTCCGACCCCACCTGGACAATATGATCCTGTGCAACCTGCTCTAGATGAACCTACTTTAGAAGGGTAGTTGGACTTGATGATCTGCAGAGGTCCCTTCCAACCCTTACCATTCTGTGAGATCCAGTTGTTTCTTGAAGTATTTTTTTTCTTTATTTGAGCTGTCAAGTTTTATCAGGTATTTTGGGATTTATCTGGATAGGTGTATTCCTGAGAGGTGGCCGTTACTATTCAGTCACATTCTTACATTGCATCCATCTTCATCTTATGTACAGTGTCAGTCTGGAAGTCAGGCTCTTTAAGATTGGGTAACAGCGCACAGAGCTTCGTTAAATGACTCTGCTCTACAATCTTGTCCTGTAGAGACTGACAATACCATTTTTTTTCTAGCTGCCTATACCTAAATTATATTCTAATTTTTTTAAGACAATTTGATTATTCCTTAATATAGTATAAATAGAATTGTCTTATAATATGCCAGGCTGTGTGGAATGAGAGGGAGAAAGAGAGGATATGACTGGGGGGAAAAAAAAGGAAGTAATAAACTAAATGAGAATAAAAGTATAAATAAGGATAATAAAAAGCTGATTAGTATCTTTATTTGGAGTGAGAGATCATCATCAGGATACCACTGATATTTGCATGAAGGCAGCTACAATTTCCAGACAAATCATTCCATCTTTCATAGATGGAAATAGTATTTTAGACTGAATGACTTTGGCTTATGCAATATCACAGAATGTGGAAATATTTAAGAGTAGAAAAAACCAGACAGATGGTTCAGTAAATTAATCTATAAGCAGCAACAGAGCGTAAGGTTAGTTGCTGACATTGCCTGAATATTGTGGAAGGTGGTAGAGAGATGACAGTATTAATTAGTAGCAAACATATGAAGGTGAAAAAGGATAATGTAAAAGGGGATGAGATGGGTTAGGAACCTGTCATTTAGAGGGAGGCTGGAATTTCACATTTGAGATTTAATATTGTACTTGAACTTCCCCACAATTCGGAACATTTTTACTGAAAGCTCTGGTTAGACACATTGTGAGAGGAGGAACCACTCTGGGGTTGATCTATATTCTTGAAACCATTTTCAAGTTTAGCATCATTTTGAGAGTGCTCTGATTTTTTTTTTTTTTTTCTTCCCCCGCTGGCTGTAATTATAATGCAGGATAATAGACCATAGTATTTAGAAAAGAGTTCAGAAGACGTTGTCCTGTTTTCAGATTACTAGGTCTTGGGGTGTTTCCAAGTGTAATACAGGTTTTGGAGTGCCCTCAATTCCAAATTTATAGCGATATATTACCAAAAAATAGAGTTTTGTATTTGTGGTAAACTGTATGCTGTGTTCCAAGCTAGACTGCATGTTTAGCTTTTTAGCTCTGGAACTCTAAACATCCTTGCTCTTTAAACTCTGACATTATTACAGCTATAAAAATGGCATTAGATATTTTTCAGGTATTTTAAACAAGATAATCCAAGTTCACTGACTTTTCTGGAGCTGTATAAACTCATGCCAGCTGAAGCCCAGACATAGAATTTTTAAAATTTATTTCACTCTTATTCCCGTGAACTTACTGAACCCTGATTTTGAAAAAATGCTGAGCACTGCTGCAGGTACTGGGTGCTGCTTTCAGTTGAAATTCTGCAATTTAAGCTCTTCCAAAGGAAGAATCATTGTAAAAAAAAACACAGCACAAGGATGTAAAAGAGTATTTCAGTGTATAATTTAAAAAATAATAATATTTCAAACTTCTGCTTTGTTTTTTAATTCTACAATAATCCCCATGTAGAGATCAGAAATAACTGATACAATGGTAACTGTCTATTTCCAGAACAGAATGGAAGCAATGTGCCTCTGTGCTGTTCATTATTTTAATATTCCGAACTAAAGTACTTTTTCCAAATGTATTTTGGTAATGCAGAAATGAAAACCTCCCATATTACGTGTTTGGGATTTATTAAACCTGAGGAAACCATAATTAAGCTTGATACAGCTACACTGGTGACTATAACTTAAACCATTAACTTGGAAGCCTCTCCTATAATTAGGAAGAAGTTCTTGGCTCTGAGGGTGGTGAGACACTGGAAGGGGTTGCCGAGAGAAGCTGCGGAGCTTCATCCCTGGAAGTGTTGAAGGCCAGGCTGGATGAGGCTCTGAGCAACCTGCTCTGGTGGGAGGTGTCCCTGCCCACGGCAGGAGAGTTGGAGCTGGATGATCTTGAAGGTTCCTTCCAACTCAAACCATTCTATGATTCCAGGGTTCTATGAAGTAATCTTGTGGATTACTTTCCTGCTGAGATATATATTCTAGATTTAGAGTTCAGAGAAGATGAGAGCTTTCTTTCTACAGTACCTTTTCTGAGGTAACCTGGATAAAAAAATGTTCTTTCATAGAAACAATAGTCTTGTTTTGGTTGTGTTTTTTTTAATTGAAATAGTACACTGCAAATTTTATGTCCACTGTTACAGAATATGATGATCATTGCAGTCCTTTCAAAATAAGTTCATCTTGCTTTTCCTAGTTTTGGTCTGAGTTTATAAACCAAGTGATAGAGATGATGGGGTTGCGGAGGAAGCCTTCCATAATATTTTCACTTTGAATTGCGACGTTTACAGCAATACTGGCCTCGCTGATCTTTAAAATGAAGAGCCCTTTACTATAGCAACTAAAATCATTCCAGGCTGTCAGGCAGACTTTTTAATTAATTTTCCTATTATACTGAATAAGATTGAGGAAAAAAAAAAAACCAGCAGAGGCTACTTGAAGCAATAGTAGCGATGATTATTTCATGACTCCAGAATGGATTTTTCATTGAATTAAGTTAAACTTTAGAGAAATTTTTTAACTAACTGCTTTGAGTGCATGAAGGCGGCTAGTGAAACTTTGCTGACTTACAATAATGCTTTTCAAAAGACCTAGTGGTTAAATCACTGTTTAAATGCTGCCTTGAGTTTTTCTGTCTCAGTGACTTTCTGTGACTTGAGTCTACAGCTCATGAATAAAGCATGGCATGTGTGTGAAGGGTTGTAGGGCTGCGAGTCAACTGGGAAACTCAATCTTTCTTTGATAAAAATATTTTGCTTTTGCAAAAGTGCTGGATTGAGAGCCCTGGAGCTGGAGCCTTCATTTTATTCATTTCGTTTTATTCAAAAGGTGGTGAGAGTTTTCCTCCTCCTGTGCTGCCAACTCTGCCTCTGTCCTAACCTCCACAAAAGAAACTCCTGGGAGGTAGGGTTATAAGGACAAAAGTACAGAATTCTTTCTACAGGGATGTGCCATTGCCTTCAATAGATGAGTTATCTTTTGTCGTTGTTTCGGAAAGACAGAATTACCTGAGTAAAACCTTGTTGGAATTGGAGGGAAAGTGAATTTTATATTATAAATATAATAGTTTTCCTACTTTGTACATGCATACAGTTTACATGAAGACGTAAAAGAAACAACCCCTATACTTCAGACGCCCTAAAAGCTTCAGTGATTTTACAGTCTAGTGAAATTTCAGAAGCCTGAAAGTATAATTCTTATGAGGTCACAAAGAAAACCTGGCACTGTTGCAAAAGAAGAGCTGTCCGTAGGGTACACCCCCAGTCTGCATATAGAACTCTGCAGATCTAGGATGCACAGATAGAAGTGGGAAGTTTCATTACTGCAAAATAATATGGTAGTAATTTACAGTCATGGTCAGACTGGGCTTGAAACCAGTAAACATCCTTCTCAGTCATTTGTCAGACTTTGTAGCACGTGAACTTGTATGACAGCTGCAGTGGAGCATCTCTCTCTTAAGGTTTTGAACTCTTGAGCACTTGCATATCACCAGTAATTTTTTTTCCTTATACTTTCAAAATTAAAATTCTTTTGTGTTCGCTTTTCTGGTAAATGATACCAAGCAAATTTTCTAGTTAGAGCCAAGACTGATACAGGAAATCAGAACATAATAACAAAGAACCACCGTAATAATTCACAGTGGAGGGTGATTCTGCAGTAACTTTTATTTGCATAATGACTAGTTACGTACATAGGTACATTGCAAAAAAACAAACAACAAAAAAAAAAAACAAAACCAAAAAACCCCCTAAACTTTCACATGAATCAACAAGCCCTGGTGAGTTTTCATCCTTTGGAACTGAAAATAGGGTGTTTTTTGGCATTTAGGTACTTTTTGAAGGCACACCTTCTCTTTGAAGCAGGGGAAATCTTCCTGGCTCAGTATAATAAAAAGATGATGACTTATTTTTGGCTGAATAAGTAATTACCTTGCTTTGTGTCTGTTTTAGAAGGAAAGTATTCCCTCACTTGTTTTCTAGGGATATCTGACACTGCTTTTCTTCATGAATAACCTAATGGTGACAATGTGTCTATTGGTTTGGGTGAGTAGATTCAAAACAAACAAACCAAAAAAATCAAATACTTTACTAAAAAGTAACACCTTTGACAGAATTCTTTGTCTGATGTCAGAAAGTTTGGTGTGCTGAATGGGAAACAGGGTCCCTTGAGTTCTCTTTCTTGAGAGATCTACCTTGAGTGCTTCCCTTTGAAGTCTTCACTCCATTTAGAGATGTCTCTATCTGAACTAGAAGAAAATACTTTCTTACCAATATTTCCTGAGTCATTAAAAGTGAAATGCGTTAGGAAGCTTAAAAATGTAATTCTCTTCTGCTTTAATCATACTACACCTCATTGCCCTTTATTCCAGATGCCTTATGAGTTGAGTTTATATATTTGCATGTTTTTCATTAGCTCGTTCCTGCTTCTGTACCAAGACTTTCAAGTTAAAAAGATTTTTTTCTTTAAAGAACAGAAGCAAGAAAGTAATTTCCCAGCCTCTTCTGAGATTTGTAGAGACCATGATTTGACCAGAATTAAAAAAAAAAAAAGCTTGGATCTCTTTCTGCTTGTCAGCTCTTTTATTTATAAATGGGCATATCATAGAAAAAAAGAAGGTGAAAATGTTTAATTCTGTTTATACCTGGTAGAGATGTTAATGTAAAAATAGTACTTGAAAAGACAAAAGCATTTGACACTGGTTCATCGGTGATATAAAATTTTCAATTTATGTATTCACATTTTTGTTGGCTGGCACTTTAATTTTGTGCCCTTAAATCCAACTTTAAAGTCTCAGAAGAATTTGGCATGGTCCTGGATCAGACAGACATGAGAGGAATCAATTTGCAGCAGAAGCTAGAAAGCAAGTATTTAGGAGATGAGAAAGGAGGGAGGTGATGGACTTTGGGCCGTGTTCCACCAAAAACCATTTGATGCTGAAACTCAGGTCCTGAAATGGTGTGTGATACTGAAAAAAAAAAAAAAGACTTATAAAAGAAGGGATTGAAGGCATAGTAGTGATTGGATGCTGATAATCAGCCTATAGAATGAATGATAGACCACAGTTCTGAAAGAAAATAATGTATGATTGCCAATGCTAGGATATTTTTCATTAAATAGTGATTGCTGAGCCTTCTAAAAGTGAGACTGGCTGCAATAAATAACTAAGTATGTGATAGCTTATTTTGTCTTAAGCTCATCTTTACACGTTCCCAGTTTTTTTTTATTTTGAGAAAAGTACTGAATTTAATATTTTACAGTGCACTTTTAACCTAAAAGGGTAATAGATTAAAAACATCACCAGGAGGGAGTTGTGTTTATTCTTCAAATAGTTTGCGCAGTAGTGAACATAACAGAGATAGTTAGCTTCCAGCCACGTAAGTATCTTAAAAAAACCCTGAGTTATCTTGAAACAAAATCAAAGTATTCCACCTTTTTCGTAGCTGTTAAGTTTCAGGTAGCAGAAAGGATGTGGAGACAACCAAACATTCCTGAGTCTCAGAAAGACAGCAGGAAAAAAACATGGCCTGTTGTGGCCTGAGCTGTGGCCGAGTTCAGCAGGGCCAGGAGCAGGTGTAGAAAGCTACGTCTGGGCCTGTGAATGCCAAAGCCAAGAGCTACTTAGGAATTCTTCAAGAGAAATTGCACTGACTTCCAGTGCACAGTGTTTGTAGACATTTCACAAGTGTTATTTGTGCTGGAGCATTGCCTCTGGAACGGTGAGAAAGCAGGAGTTGTTTACAGTGGAGACTTGTAGGCCCTCCTTTCTACGTGGTTACAGAACTGTCATCTGCCTGAGGTGCTGCTGTATCTGAAGGGGGTTAGTGTTGTGCAGAATACTCTGGAGCCCCCAGCACGAGAAGGACATGGATCTGTTGGAGAGGGTCCAGAGGAGGCCACAAAGATGATCCGAGGGCTGGAGCACCTCTGCTGTGAGGACAGGCTGAAGGAGCTGGGGCTGTTCAGCCTGGAGAAGAGAAGGCTCTGGAGAGACCTTCTTGTGGCCTTCCAGGATCTGTAGGGGCTACAGGAAACCTGGAGAGGGACTTAACAAAGGCATGTGGTGACAGGACATGAAGCAATGGTTTTAAACTAGAACAGGGGAGATTTAGATGAGACATTAGGAAGAAGTTCTTTATCCTGAGAGTGGTGTGAGACACTGGAAGGCGTTACCCAGAGAAGCTGTGGATGCTCCAT
>VWZK01006481.1:0-45765 GCA_013396935.1 Baryphthengus martii | reverse complement strand
AGGAGGTGATCCTTGAATGTTAAGCAGCTTTCCTGGGCCCCTGGGCCCCTCCTTCCCCCAGGACTTTATCCCATGGTACTCTACCAAGGAGATGCTCTGCTGAAGTCCAGCATTGTGAGCTTGCTGTGTGCCCTCCTCACTGCCCTAAGGATCTTGAATTCCACCATTTCGTAGCCACTACAGCCAGGGCTGTCCTTGAGCTTCACATTCCCCACCAGCCCTTCCTTGTCGGCAAGAACAGTGTCCAGCATGGCTGACACCAACAACCGACTCTACGGGTTTTCTTAGTTCATAATAGAGATGCTGGATGCCTTTCACACCTCAAAGGTGAATGGATTTTATTCCAAGATGTAACACATGCATTTCTCTTATCAAACCCAGCCCTTGGTGCTCACAAGCCTGGCTGACCGGGGCAATGGAGGAGTTGCACACTTTCTGTGTCAGCTGAAATAACAAAGACTAAGACTTTGTGACTTTTTATATCCTTCCCTACTTCCTTGACTTTTCAAATTACTTTGCAGTCTCACAAAGCTCAGTGTGCTGTGCTGGTAAGTTACTCAGGGAGTGCAGAAATGGCAATTTACCATTGAGTATTACAATTAACAGGCCTACCAGCTCATTGATTCATTAATTCAAATTGAACATATTCTTTTATTCTCTTTCTTTTTTTTTGTGGTTGCACATGGTTCATTTCAGACATATTCCCCTCTGCTTTTACCAACGTGAGCAAATTAACACTAGAGAGATTCAGAATCTATGAAAATGCACCCTCTGAGCATCTGTTAAGTAGATTTTTGTTATGCCATATAAATGAGGATCAGACCTAGGTCAGGTCAAGAGCTGTGAAGGACATGCTAAACATACCAATTTGCAGCAATCACTAATCTCTATTGCCTGCATTTTTAAGACACAAAGTAATAGCTTATTTGTTGACCCAACATGCAGAATTACTGATAGATTTAACATCTACAATTGCAAAAAGAGAAAATCTCTAGATTTTTTTTTTATTATTTAAATTTCTTTTTTTTTTAATTTAAATTTCTTTCTCTCACCTGAAAATCTGTACAGGCTTTGCTATTTGCAATTTTTGATGGAAGAGAACAGTGTTGGCAGAGTTTGGAAAATACAGTAGGAGTATTCTAAGCACATCCATTAAGCAAAATAAGCCTGGGAACCTTTCGAAAAACCAGAAGTTCCTGCTTATCTACATTAGCCTTTGCTTTTTTGCCTCAGCAGGGATGATGGGGATCTGAATAGATCAGGATGGCTAGAGAGACAGACAGACTGACCAACCAACCGAACTATCTCTGGCCCCCTTCTGCTGAACAGTTGGCAGCTTGCCGTTGTCAGGAGTCTACTTATTATAGTACAGCAGCAAAATAACACGCACAAGGCATTACAGAGAACGTGCATAACATCGGTGCAAAAGGCACAAATCTTGGCTTCTCTGCCATTGTCACTCCTGCAGCTCAATCAGACAACTGCTTTTGTTAACTGTTACCGTACTAGAGGTAAAGGACAAATTACTAGCTATGTGGAATCATTCTTAAAAGAAAGCAGCTTTTCTACAGGACTTCATAAAATGGTGAGCCGTTTCTAAAGTCCTTACACATCAATCTCATATCTAAACTGGGATCTCTGGCACTGCTAAACATTAACAAATTAAATTTGTTTCATTGCATTAGAAATAACTGTATATTGGTTTATGGCACAGACAGCTGCCCCCTAGGATTCTGGCCAAGACACAGAATTTCTTTTTTTTTTCCTTCTAACACTGAGGTGAATTTCCAGCAAGGGGCAAAACCGAGAAGCTGCGACAACACGTAGGAAAACAGAAGGGTGACAAGGGTTGAGTCTCTCAAGGACCAATCTTCACCTGATTTAATTTAGTGCTTCAATAATTGTCTCAATCTAAGAAAAAAAAGACTGTGTTGATTAAATATCTTTAATTACGTCCGACAAAAGGAGAAAAAAAAACCAAACCCAACAAACAAATAAAAAGTCCAACATTTAAAAGGCATCACAACTGTAAGACATAGAAATAACAGGCAGGAAGAGTTGCATGACCTTAAGAAATAGATTAATGGCAGCTGAAGTACGCTAAAGGACAAAATTATTCTTCTGGAACTTTGGATCTCTTTATAGGAAAGCATCTGTGGAAGAATGAGAGAATTACAGCTGTTTTAGGCAGCCAAGAGCTACCCATGTGAGGAAGGAAAGTGATCCACCTGTATCAAGTAAGATCCTCTGTAGAGACCACACCTGAAGCTTCACCCTGCATACAACCTGGACATCTAACATCGTGCAAGGCCACTTGAGTGATCAAAGATGGAAGAGAAAACATGAACTGAATTGACCTTGTTGTTATGCTGGAGAAAGTAGAGATACATTACAAACAAACAAATCAGGAAGATGGAAAAACGCCTACTTGAGTTTAAGACAAGTACTGGAACAATAAATATACATTATCAGAACTCAGTAAAGCAGCAGGAACTTTAAGACATGGAAATTAATTTAGTACTCCAGCCTCTTAAGTTTTCATGAAATGTTTAGGATGACGCCCACTAACTACTGTTGTTTACATGAAAAAATGTAACTTTGCTGTTACGATTTTAGGACTGAAAATGGAGACAAAAAATAATATATAATTAAGAAATGTGTTCTGTCCCCAAGTAGAAATTTGGAAAAAATCCATGAACACGCTTGCATTTAAACCAAAGTAAGTCCCTTATTTCCCTTCATGCCAAGAAAAAAAAAAATTATCAGTACACCAGATTTTCCCACTTCAAAGCATCTTTTCAGTGTTTTCTAAAAAACAAGACTAGAGACCAGTACACAGCTCAGATTGCATAAGATTCTGCAGTAAACAGTAAAAAACTATACGATGAAACAGGAAAAAAGTGCTTCTTTTGTGTGCTTTCTTTAATTGAAATAACTGAAAGCATCTGGGGAAAAATATTTTCATTGACAGCTTTACTCAGGCACCCTTAGTGACTCAAACTTTGGGTCAGGCCCTAAGATCACAACGGGAATAAAATTTTACATTAAACTACTTCCTTAAATGCAACTGTTTTATAAGAAGGGCCTCATTTCTGAGAGGATGTTTGCTGTAATTAATGATTTTGGTTGACTTTTGAAAACAAATTTTACAAATGCTCTTTGAGCAATAATATTTAGTGATACATTTCAATTCCATTTTACTTAAATGCTGAAACCACGAGGGCCAGATTGTCATTGCAGACCTAAACTAAGTTCCTTCTGAATCACTCAGTTTAACATTTTGCAGGGCGTTATCCTCAATTACCTACATTGTTGTTTGACAGGATATTTTTCTAAGGAAACATACAGTCTAGTGAAGACTTGACCAGAAAAATGAAGAGTCCGGCCAAATGAACAGCATCTTCACAAAAAATATTAAACTATGGTACTGAAAAGAACCTATAGATCTGCTAGCAATTTCCACAACTAGAAAAAAAAGCAGCTGTCTGAAGGTGCTGTGACTAATAAGTCACCAAATCAGCACTTCTTTTATGGCAGCTTTGGAGAGAGACCCAAATAAATCAGATTTGTCATAACTCTAAATACCATTGGAAATGTCAGCTGAGATTTCGAACTCAGTGTACCACAGCAACGTGTTTGTAAGCCTTGACTGCACTTCACAAGAAGCCTGTTGTTTTTAGCCATCAAGGAGCCATTTTCTGTGGGAGAAATGTTTTTCTGATCATCTTTCTTCTATCTGTTCACGTCAGATAAAGATGTTCATTCTATTCAATCTGAATGTACTTTCTTCTTAATAAACACACTGCTGAGTATGTAAAACTTGTTCTGTCAGAAGCTGTTTTAAACAATGCCGGCTTTTTATCCATTAGGTTTTCACAAAACATGGGTGACAGCACAGAGCAGTCATGTTGCCTGTACTAGCAGGCAGCTCATTTACTTTCCATGTTTTAAAAATGCCCCCTTGCCTCAGAAAAGGTCTTTATTCTTCAAAAGCCCTCTGTTGAAATGTAAGTGGTCATTCACTTACAAGAAAGCAGTAAGGGATGGGAGGGAATCTCACAGCAGCTTCTTTATGGCGATTTGGTTTTTGGTCATGAAAAATTGAAAGCTTAATCTGAAATAGATTAAAGTCTAATAGAAGAGCCATCAACCAAAAGGAAGAGTGTAAAATATACTGGACTGGATTGGTTCAGAGCACAGTAGCTGCACGTTACCTGATTTACCTGTACTATTACTTCTCTGAAATCATTCACTCACGGGAAAACCTGTCCACATAATTCATGACCACCAATCCTCAGATGTACACCACAGAAGTCAGGGACTATTCTAAATTAATAGACCACCAGTAAGCAACAGGGTGAAGGCAGCACTGGTTATACATCATTTTCCATCTACTATGCAGAGACAGCATAGAGGAAGGGCAAAGAAAGATCTGAGTTGGTTTTGTGACATGAAGAGCCCCCGTAGAGCTAGTCTGCCTTTATGCTGCTGTGCCAGCTTTAGGAACATAGCACTTTCTCAGCACAGAGAAACTGCAATTGAACGGAGAATCTAAATGTGAAATAATATTGAAGATGGTATTTTATCTCTTCTCTGATGGCTAGGACAGTTTAGGACCTTACATTGTCCTAAACTAAATTTTTGCTACTATTGAGACACCCTGAACTCATACTCAGGTATCAAAGTTGTGTTTCAGTTAGACTCACTAAAGGACTGAACATTTTCTACTCTGCTTCCAATGCTATGTATATGTATTTTGTCAGTACACTTTTTTTCAAGCCATCGATATTTTTGTATTTTCTTTGGAAAATCGTATGTTTACAAAGCCTTAGGAACAACCTAGTTTATACAAGAGATGAGCCTATTACATAAAGTAATACATTCTACCTTCACAAAACTCCCAAACAACCCTCAAAGGAACAAAGGCCACCATCACTGAAATTAAAAATTGTCAGTGTCCTACCCACCCTGGGAGATCAAAAATATTGTTTCCGTGAAAAATCTCACCACAGCACAGGAATAAGTGGTGCAGCCAAATAACTACCCACTCATGCGATCATTTTAAGATAACATTTTCAGATACACTTTCATAATAATGTAAGCCTATGAATCTGTTTTTAAAAGGCTTTATCCTTCATACTGAAAGTGAGGAAAGAATTCTTACTGCCTTTTTTTTTTCAGTCTTGTAACTCTTTATAACAAAAACAACATTAAAAGGGCTTCTCTGAGATTCTTTTTGAGAAAGGTATTTCTCATTAACTGATGTGAGACATATGTTATGACTGGGGAAATTATCCCCTGTTCTGGATTAAAACTCCATTGTGCACGGTGCAGACATTGAGCAAAGAGGATGTGCAGTCTATGTAGTGGCAGATCCAGAGAAGGAAGGCAGCTGGACAGAAATGTACTGTCAAAACGCTCTGCACTGACAAACCAGACCCTGCGTAATTACAGGAAGCATCCTGGGTAATTCAGGAACATTTAAACCTCTCTGCTTCTGCAGGCATTTAACTGAAAGGGGTAAGAATTCCTGCAGAAAGCAAGCATGGTACAGTAGCAGGAATGGAAAAGGGTCACTTACATGGCAGAGTCTTTCTCATAGTATCCTGTTCCACATTCCTCTTGCAAATGAGTAAGCATTTTACTTTTCTGTAATTGTCATAATTAAGAAAAATGTATCCATTGCTTTTGACATTTTTATAAAGATTTTATCTATATGCATGCCCTAAAAACTAGCGTAAAGGAGTACAATAGATTGCCTGTATACGGGTGTACGCCAAGTAAACGCCAAGCGTAAGATACACACACCTCCTAGCTACCAGAACTGCATCCAACCCTGACAGAGAGACGAGATCAACCATCACATGGAGAAGAGCTGTGAAGATGCAGAACTTCTTTGGAAGCTCCGTCTAAGTTTTAGGAGGCGAGCTCCCAGGCCCACAATGATTGCAACCATGACATTCAGAGGCAATTGGTTTTGCAACTTCCATATTCACGACTGTGAATTTGTTTTTTTTTCAAAGGCCACTAGGAGTCTATGTGTGATTTTCAACAGGTGAAATATGTTATTACAGTGTAATTTGCCCATACAGTGCTTACCCCACCAGCTGCACTGGCTGAGTGTTTAGTGGAAGTAGGAGAGGTAAAGAAGTTAGGGCAGCCAAGACTTGCTCCCATCATAAACTAAGTTCACCTTATCATTTATTTCACACTAACATAACACCAGTGATTTTTAGGAAAGCACTTCTGATTTACATTTGGTAAAGACCCGAGTTAAAATCCAACGGTTTGTGGAATCTCAGGAATGTCTTTAACACACATGATAAGAGGCTGTAAATGATATCAAAAGAGCAGCCTTTGTTTATAAATAACATATTGATTCTTTTTCTAACAGTGAATCATCAGGACAGGAAAAATTTATTTTTTGTAAAATGAATGCCTTTGTGTTAACTACTTAATAGTTTGATATTTTCTTAAGAATATTTCTGTTGAGGGTATAAATAATTCGGCTTCATGAGCAGTATGTCAAAGGTTGGCTTTCATCATGGAATATCAGGTTGTTCTTTATTTCCATTAAGATCTACTCGCCCCAATCTACACAGATCATATTTCCCCTTCTCTGTAATTTCAAAAAGGGTTTCTCAAAAAAGAACAGGACAGAAGTATTTTACACATCAAACCTCATCCATTTCTGAGAAATATTCTAAAAGCCCAAGTAGCAATTCAGTTTTGCAGATGTGTTTCCTAAAAATAATGAAAATGTTGATGTTTCCTCAGAAACATCATAACCTTTCCTGGATCCACAAAGGCAGCGTTACATAGCAACAGGATAAAATGCTCTCAGTTCCATCTATTCAAACACAGCCAACTTTTTTTTTTTTTTTTTTTTTTTTTTTGAGATAGCTAACTAAACTGCATTAAAAGCGTACTCGGTACCCTTTGCCAGTAAGTACATTTTCTTAAAAGTACTGTTGAGGCTCTAAGAAGTGAACTTAGAGAACTACAACCAGGAAGGACCTTTTGGATCATCAAGTCCTATTCCCTGCTGCTGCAAGGGCACCATGTCAAGTATTATCACTGCAACAAACTTTTCCAGTGACGTTTTAAATTTAGTTTTGTACCCATCTTCTGCTGGAGACCTGGTAGAAGCTCAGTGTTCTCACCCTCCTAAAACCCGGGAGCAGCAGTTCACTTCTACCAGAAATTGTGTGACCTGATGAGCTTATGAAGAACTGGAACAACCTTTTGTTACTTTTCAGCCTCCCTTCCAAGTCCTCTAAAAGGTGCTTCAGTTCTTGAATTTCCTTGCCCAGGTGTCAAGTGCTCCCATACAATCTTTCCAATAATTTCTTTCTGAGGAAACAGAGTGCTTTAGCACTTATTCGAAAACTTGAATCTTTCTTCTCCTATACAGTATCCAATTTTTATTTCCATCAGTCCATTTTCTTCACTGTGATAGTATTTTCTGCCATATTCTTATTTTTCCAGTCTTCCAATACATTGAAAATACATAACCATCTCTGCCTGCTTTCACATTTCTCACAGTAACAGAACTACACTTCCCTGTCTCTCTCTTACTACAACTGGAACAGATATATTCACTTCTAGTTCCATAAAAGTTTCTCCAACCCCAGTTATTTAAGCTAAAACTGCCACACCACATGCCTGCCCCAGTGTGCCCCACATGTAATTGATATTTTTCTTTTGCCTTGTTTAGACTGCTCATATTAAGAGAGAAAATAGCTGGTAAATATATAATCAAAAGGAGTAGAGAGAAGACGAATGCAGTGACAGGGATGCATAGAAAGGCTCAGGGAGAAAAAGACTGTTGTCCTCCCAAAAGAGGAAGGCCAGTCTAGTTGAAAGAGACAAGGGGAGTGTGGGGAGAAGGGAGCCAGGCTTTTGGCTGGGCTGTGGAAATGAAGATCTGGATGAGTGAGGTAGCAAAAACGTTTAACGCTGCTGCAGCACACACATCACCCGATCTTCAAACTGAACTCCAGAGTCCTGCTGCTCTAATCTCAGCAAAAGGCTGTTAAGACCCCTAGAAAGTATATGGATCCATGAGTGACTAGATACATATGGCAACTCTACAGATCTTACCCTCTACCTCTCTCCTTGCCCCCTCTACATCTGATGGATCAGTGAACGGAGCTGACCTCTGTACAGATGTGCTGAAAGCTGAAAGGGATACAAGCATGGAACTGATTCAGCAAAGGGAGCAAAAATGGGGCTGTGGTTAGAGCAGTGAAGGAACTGGAGGCTGCGCTGCACAAGGTATAGGATTTGGATGTCTATATAACATCACATTAAACAAAAAAAACAAACAAGGAATTCCAACTTGCCAGGGTTCTGGTGGCGTATAAAACACTGTGGTAGTTTATGTCACCTGACCCTGCAATGAAATCTGGGATTCATAATTTACAGTTACCTTCTGGTTTCCCACAATCAGAAATTTTGAAATAAGTTAGTACTATCATTAACCAAAAAACCCAGCTATTGCTACATTAAAAGGAAAACTAGACTTCTGATTTTAAAATCAAACCAAGAAATAAAGAATATAGCACAGGAATACTGTATTTCATTCATAGTTCATGTTTTCCCCTCACCTAGGCAAAAGTTGGCCATTGTTGATTTTTACTTAAATTGTATTTAAAAAAAAAAAAAGTTTCATTTCACTCAATGCAGGCAGTAACATAGCCTTCTGAGATGTCTTATTGAATATAATAAGAGATATAGCTGATAGCGAAATTATTCATAAAATAGATCTATAGATATAGATACATGGGCTGTACTGTTTCATTTTGGAGTTAATATATTGAACTACAGATTCCCTCGTAGGCAAAGCAAAGTCCTGTTCTTATCATAAAGTAGAAGTACATGAAGCAAGATAGTTACTTTCTTTGAAACCAAACTTTAAGGACTGCAAAGCAGTGTGAGAAGCTACTAGTGTGTAAGCGCTTTTTAACACTGGAACATTACTACTATAACCAGAGACAATGCAGGAGCATTTTGTAGCACAGCTAAACTTTTTGTATGTATAGACACGTATATAAATAATACTTAAGTGCAAATGGTTAAAGGGAAGCCTGTAGCATAACTACCTGAAAAGCAGTAAAATCTGCAAGGTAAGAAGAATATGTAGCACTGGCAGGAAAGATGGATGGTGAAGCCAGAACAGGAACTGTCTTCTTTTTCTTTCGAGGAGGGAGTGAGGAGCATAAACCAACAATGATAAGCATTTAAAGCTGGGGAAGGAAGAGGTCGCTCTTCGGCTTCAGCTGCCCTTACCTAAGAGGGTTGGAGCCTGGCCCCCCGGCCTCAGTGACTGACACCAGTGCAGACCACAGCCACCAGTGCTAATGGCACAGCAGCCGCACCGCTAATGTGGGATCCGATCGTTAAGGACCATCTGTTTGAATACTTAGTGATAATGACTGATAATGAGTAAGAGCGAACCATTAGCACAAATCACTAATGACCGTCAGTCAAGCAAAGCTCTGAAGTTTACAACCGGCCTGATTCATCCATCTTCCAACACGCCCTTCGCAGCCACCCCTGGGTCCCGGACACCGAGATACGCTCCCAGTCAGCCCTCCCGACAGTGATAGATTGATCTTCATCTCCAAATCTGTCATAACCAAAGTTCCCTACCACTCATGTTTACGTTTCCCCTCACATCATTTAAAATTATTTTATACCCAGAGACGGTCAGACACACGCACATGTCCACTGGCTATCTTTACTCCGCTCCCTGTTACATTTCTTATCTGTTATTGGACATCACTCAAAAAACCCCACCTCACCGAGTAGTTTGATTCATCTGGTTTGTGCTTTCTTTAGGTAAATATATAAAAGGACATCTTTTCCATCTTCCAGTAACACAGTGACAGATAAGCACTAGAATCAACTGCCGCAGGAGGGGAATGTATTTTCAGTTAATCGCAGTAACCACTGACACTACGTATCCATAATGACAACAACAATTATTTCCAATTTTTTTTTGCAGGTTCCTGCTCAATGTTAACATTACAGTGAAAAAGGTCAGAAACAGTCTCTTCAATTTATAATCTGGTTTCAGAGATATCTAAATGCATATCTTGAATTCCTAAGGTGCTACAAATGTACAGTTCCTAAAAAAAAAAAAAAATCAAATAATTTCAATGTACAATTTAAATACCTCCCTTTTACCAATTAAAACGTAAGAAAAACATACTCTAAGTACAGATGATATCTTTTCAGAGTGCTATATCAACAGTTTCAAGATTTCACGGATAGAGCTAGAGTGTGAGGAAAAAACCCAGATACATAGTGTGTTGAAAGAACATTATCAGTTTTCTGAGCTTTATACTATCTTGCCACCGTATCCTTTATGAGATTTGTTAAAAGAACTGATGCAAAATCATTGAGGAGTTCAGAAAGCTCTCAAAATGTGTCTGCTTTCCAGCAGAGTCCCACTGAGGTTGAGCAACATACTTTCCTCATTACTGTAATTACCAATGAAAATTTTGGACCATAAGTTTGGTTACTTCGTTGAAGCAAATAATGGCTTGGGGGTTTTGTTTGCCTGTTTGTGTGTTGTTTTTTTTTTCAAACAAGTTCCCTTGTCTACTTCCCTTACGCTTGAGGTGACAGGGAGTTTGTTTCAAAGAGAACGAGTAGACAGGTAATTCTGTGTGATCTAAACCAATCACAAAACCAAACCGCACAAGGTACTTCAGTATTTTTCAACTCAAAAAGGCGATAAAAGGATTTTTTGGTTGGTTTTCCAGCTGCAAACACCAGCAGAGACAACCTTGTGTTAAAGGCCAGTGTTTATTTTCTGTCCATGAGGATCTGCTCTTCAGGCAGAGACAGGCCTTTTTGAGAAGCCATGTCTTATCTCTGAAGACAAAATTGTTGCCTTCAGCGATGTGCAGTAGGGCAAAACAAACAGTTTACACAACTTCTGCTATTCTAAGGGAAAGTCTTTCTAATGGGAAGAAGATTAAGTGAGAAGAGCACATTAAAAGCCAGAGCCAGCTGCAACAGTCACCTTGCCTACTACGGCTCTCATACCGTTACAAGAGTATTTTGCTCTGCTCCAGTGCAAGCATTTACATGACTTATGCAAAGCTCCAAGTGGTTTACTGTATATTTTTCCCGTAGTTTTACCAGAAAACATTCTCATGTAAGAAGAGAGCCATGAATGTACGGTCCCATCTACCCATAGATTCAAAGAGCCTATTAAATATGCCAAATTTGTACCCACTAAAGTGAGTTTTCTGTAATGTGAGAATTATTTCTAAACTACGGAATCTGACATTGATTTATTTTATTTATTTATTTTTATTTTGCATACCAACTTTTTTGGTACACAAAGACTGGAAGTTGCTTACATTCTGTGCAACAGATCTTCTCTAACTGTGATTATTTCAGTTATCTCAGATTATTATTTGGCACAACTCCTAATTCAATCCTGATGTAGGCAAAACTATTGATTTCAGTGGATTCACTTAAAACCATTAGGCCACTAAGTTTGGGGTAGGACACATAGGGTGTAGTAGTGGCAGTGGTAGAATTAGATAATGGTCGTACTTGAATGTAAAGGTTTTTTCCAATCATAGAGATTCTATGACAAGAATCAAAGTAATGGCAATATCTGCTGGACCTCAGAGAACAAAACATCAAACAATTTCTATAGTAAGAAAGTATGCAGTACAGTATACAATAAAAATTTTATGCACCTTGTAGGAAAGTACAATTATTAAAATACTTGAAATATATTTCACATTGTGTATATGCTATAAAGTACTTGGTAGATAGTTTTTTTAATTCTATATGTGAGTTATTTATCACTACACTGATTTACAATCCCTGCAAATTCCTTCTGTATGTCTGTTCCTTCTCTAGCCATAATTAGTTACTACATAAACTAATTAGTAGTTTATGTATCTCTTCCGTCATCTAATTCACAAGCTAAAATATCTTTTCTTTGCTCTAATAATTTTTTTTGTTAGTAATTTATGTTCTACAGGTTGTTCCATTCATGGCTTTTCTTCCACCAAATGGGCTATCTACTAGCACCTTTACAGGACTTAAACATGTAGCTATTGCTTTGATGATTATGAGAAAGCTTCTTGACCATATTCTCTAATGTTTTTAGAAGTTCACCCCCAACCCAGCTTGTTCCAGGAGGATCCTGGTTCATCTAAATACTTAAATACGTATTTAATTTTAAGTACATAGGAGAATACTCTTGAAATCAGCCAGTCTTTCTAAATCAAGCAGGAGTTTAAGGACCTTGTCGAATTAGGGTATACGTGACTTAAGAGATGCTGAGATAACTACAGCTTCAAAAGCAGAAGCTTTGTGGTTTGTTTTCTTTATTTTTTTTTTATTTTTTTTAAAGTTCTTATTTGATTGCAGTATGTTTTCTAGAAATAGCAGAAATGTGACATCCATGCACATTTTTCACATTCATTATACTCAGTTTGAATAAATTGTGCAATTAATATTGCATTTCCTTTTATTTACGTGTCCTTGTTTCTAGTGTAGTCAGGTTTCTTTTCACGTCCTATCTGCTATAAGCACACTGGGCTCAGAAATGGCAGGGGGGGAAGACTCCATAGAGAAGATACAGACACTAAACAGTAAAGAAACTAAACTGCTCTTACTCAAAACCAGGAAGGGTGCTCAATGAACTAAAAAGGAACAGTTAGGAAAGACTGACATATGCATAGGAGCATATGATTTGGGATGGCACTTCTTAGAAGGAAGATGCAAAAATTCTTCATCTCTAAAGTAAGATAGGTCAGAAGTTGGAAATAAAGAGGAAGTAAAATACAAATAGAGTGACACTTAAGGAGAACCATGCGAAGAATCAACACAGAAGTAAAAGCATCTACACAAATGTTAGAAGGCTAAAAATACAACGGGGGAAGTGGAACATCTGTCTCTAAATGAAGACACTGATTTACTAAGCATATCAGAAACCCAATGACAGGAAAACAATCACTGGAGTACTGTAATGCCATGACAAAAATATTCAGTAAAGAAATAGTAAACCGTGCTGCTGTCAGAACAGATCAACATGTTTACAGCAGTCTAGAAGCAAGTCTCATCAATAAGCTAACCATCTCAAGAAACACCTGACAATCTGTATGGATTTAAAATCCAGGCTTACATAATAAGAATATGTGGTGGGTTGACCTTGGTTGAGCGCCAGGTACCCACCAACTCGCTCTATCACTCCCCTTTACTTCTCTCAGAATGACAAGAGGGGAGAGAATAAGATGGGAAGAGCCCGTGGGGTATGATAAAGGCAGTTTAATAGGAAAAGGCAAAAAGCAAGCCGCGTGAGCACAAAGCGAAGCAAAACAAGATTTTATTCTCTACCTCCCATCAGCAGGCGATGTCTGGCCTTTCCCAGGAAGCGGGGCTCTGGTACGCATAGCGGTTGCTCAGAGGACACATGTCTTCACAAATGGATGACCTGAACCCCCTCTTCCTTTTCTCTCCCTTTTATACTTGAGCTGATGTCACATGGTGTGGAATATCTCTTTGGTCAGTTTGGGTCAGCTGTCCTGACTGTGTCCCCTCCCAAGATCTTGCCCAGCCCATCTCATTGAGTCAGGCGGGGAGGGGGAAGATGTTGGAAAGAGCTTTGCTGCTGTGCGAGCACTGCTCAGCAGCAGCCACACCATCGGCATCTTACCTGCCTCCCAGCACAAAGCCCAGCACCATAAGAGCTGCTCTGGGGAACATTAACTCCAGCTCACCCAAACCCAATACAGAATAGAATAATGGGTTTGTGTTACTAAGTCGGATTATGACCCCAGTAAAAGACTGAATGTGAGGGCAGAAAATACAACTGTTTGGGGTTACTTCAGTGATCTTCATGTACTCAAGGCATATGTCACATACGTACATTGTAAAGGATGATAGGCAGAGGTAAAAAAGTTTACAGGTCAATGACGGTCCTCCAATGAAGCACCCACTCTTTCTTTTAGTATCTCTTTTAGTGAGCAAACCTCCACTACAGAATCTCCTTCAGAGAATGTACGGGGCCAACTTTTTTGGTACATGAAGATTAGAAGATGTCAAATGTGTCTCCAGTCTTAAAATAGGTTTCTGGGGTAGTGTGGAGGAACATGGCAAGCTACTGGACTGTAAGCTTGGCAAGAATATATGGCAAATAGGTAGATGCTATTTATAGTACAGAGATTCAGCTACTATATAGCTTTAGTTGACAGCTTACTTTCTGTTACAGATTTATTGACATTTGGATAAATACAGTAAACATGGGAAGACTTAATATGGCTTCTCTAAATAGAAATCCCACCTTACAAACCTCTGGAGACTTCTTTCAACAGATTTACGACCACACGGACAAGATAGATCCAGGCGATACGCTCTACTTAAAATTTAAAGCTATTATCAAATGTAATGAACAGCTTCCATATTAGGCGTGAATGACGACTGTCCTGTCAAGAAAAATGATGATGTTGTGGTGATACAGATATCTATTAAGTTTTGGATAAAATACAGGCTATGCAATAAGGCAGCAGAACTAGACTCAAAATAGACAGAAGGAGGTGGTTCTGCGCATCAAGTAGATGATCTCTGTGACAAAGGACCATGGGGGTGCAATTCATAAAGCTCAGAGGAAGACTGCAGAAGTAATGAGAAGAAAGATCCAGAGTGGACTACTAATTAAGCAATGACGGGGTCAGGAAATTTCTGAGCTGAGCACAGTTGGAGATTTGGAAAGAATGAGAGAAGCGTACATGATTGCCCTCTTATTACCTTTCCCTAGGTGCCTGCTTATGGCGACTGCCGGAGACCGCTTACCAGGTGGAACAGACCACCGGTCTGCACCGGTGCAGCCTGCTCTCGTGTAGGTAAGGACACGCACTCATTTCAGGCAGCTGGCGCTTCCGTGGGGTTCCTCTGCTCCTCCTCTGGAGGAATAGGAGTGCTGGTAGAAGAGCAGGAGAAAAATGGGTCAGTTTGGCCAGACCAACTAAGTGATGCCCCTTACTGAGGACATATGTCAGTACTCCACAGAAAACCTGGCATACGCTCCACGAGACAAGCAAAAGACCTTTTTGATTCTAATGAATAGGATCAGCTTTTCAAACTTATTATTTATTCCATAATTCACTGTTAATAATGTTTATTCATTTGTATATTAGCAACCACTTCTTCACTAATAGATGTTTTTGTTCTTTGACAAGTTGCAGTATTTGTTGTCCTTACAGCGGAAAAAAGAAAACATCAGCAGGTATTTTTCCTCATGAGAAAATAACAGGTATTTTAACTGATAACATAAAATTTTAATTAAATTTATTGTAATGAACAAGTGAACTGCAGCTATGACTAAGTCCATTGCCTTAAAAAATGAGTACACCAATCATTTCAGCACGTGAAATTTACTTCAGCTGCAATTTATGGTATATCGTTACAGTTCAGCATCTCTCTACTAACCCTCTCCCAACTTGTACTTTTCAGAGGGTTAATTAATTTCACGACCAAATGAGTGCAAAATATTATTTCTTTTCATTATTATTACCTTAGTAAGATTAAATTGGTAATCACTTTGATTCTCATCAAAAGCCATAAATAATCTCCTTGCCGTCTTTTTTACATTTTATTCTCTATATCATCAGACTGAAGTTGCAAGAGCAGACTGGGCTTGCACACTTGGCTGCTTCCCTTCTCCCCAAGCTCAGCAGCAGCCGATTTACTCCGTTTTTTAAATAGACTGGCAGGCTGAGCAACCACTGATGTTCAACAGCCAGCCTCACCTGTTCAACGTATTGCTGCCAAATTCAAAGGTTTGGATTTTTTCTCATCTTCTTTTTAAATAACGCAATAGTGGACCATTAAGGTTGCACAGAGTGCCACATTAAGCAACAACACACACGCTAAAGGAGAGGATTTGCATTGCTGAGAAACTAGAAAAATGGGTTGGGGAAAAAAAGAATTCAGTTCAAATAGGACCATTGAAAGGTATCATAGGGCCGAAATGATCAGCTGAGGAGGACGAGCAATGAGGCAGCAGTACCATGTAGACAAGCTGAACCTAAATCAACACTGTCAGGCCATGGTGTGAGACAAAGACCATGACTGGCTCTATGAACGCAAACAGCTGCAATAAACTCCAAATGATTTATTGCACCATCCAGGACCAGCAGTACTAAATTTAAGTACCATGCCTGGCTTTGGGCACGCTCCTCAAGAAAGATGCACGTGCATGGAAGGTGGCCTAGAGAAGAGCAACCAAAGTATTCAAAAGTCTGGAGAACGTGAACACGCATGGAAGAGCTGAAAGAACCAGCTTTTAGTCCAGAAAAGCAAAGTCTGCAAGGAAGAATAGTAACAGACTGTGAAGGAGTAGTGAGAAAAACATAAAGGAATGGATTATTCTTGAAATCTGTGAGGGACAGAACAGGCTACAAAATGAGCTTACATTGCGGCAAAGAAGATGCAAGTACATTTCCAGGAAAGCTTTCTATAGACAAGGACAGTGAACCAATAGAAGAGTTGATCTGAGAAAGATACAGAGCCTCCACTATCTTGCATTTTAAATAAAATATAGGACAGATATCTGTCAGCATCTGATCTTATTGTGAGGCAGAGGCACTAAACGAGAGGACTTCTCAAGATTCATCCAGTTCTTTGTGTAAACCGGGGTTTAATTCGCTAGTCTCCACATAATCTTTTCATAGATACAGATCCTTTGGTTCAAAAAGCACAGAGAACATAGCCTGGTGATCTTGTAATTTCTTGACCTTGTGACCAGGTGGCAGCCTTGAAACAATCTCAAGTAACCCCTTGGTTCTTTCTAGTTGTGCTTACAGCAAGCACTCCTCTAAAATCATTTCGGCCACTAGAAACTGCAAAAGCTCAGCAAATTAAGTTTTAACCTCTATTGTTCTCCTTTAGGAGTGATAATCAACTTTAAATTGCATCTTCCATGTCACAGGGGTCCCTCAGTTGCTTGCCTTAAGCGTGCCTCTGCACACCCCAAGTAAAGGGTCAAGCGCTTAGAAATTCCCCTTCTTGTTTATATTTCTACAGCATCTTACCTCCCAAAGTGCTTCATGATGCCATGTGGACACCCCACCGAAACGGAGTCAGTTCTGAGCACAGAAGGCAAATGGCAATGATCACTCAACACGCCGCGTGCTGTGGGAAAAGAGAAGAGCAATTCTGGCATGAAGCAGTAGCAAGGCTGAATCTTTGACATGCACAGTGCAGGGACACCCCCATTTGAAGGATGACATTCAGAAGAATTACTTACTTCTAAATGGATTCCCTGAATATATCGCTCCCAAAACCATGATTACACTCAGTGCAAATAGATCCCATTTGAGCTCTCCTAAAACTCTAATGCGTAACAGTAGGAAAGCAAACTGCATTTCCTCAATGTCAGAAAACTTTAATAAAGCCTGAAGAAGGATATGAATATACCTATCTTTTACTTGAGGCTGTAATTCATCGTTATCAATGACGACGTTCATTACTGAAACACAGCGCAGTGATTGAAGTACCTAATTCAAACTGTGTGCATTAACTAAAAAATAAATGTAATCATAATTCCATAGGCAGACTCTCTATGCCAGACTCTTAAAAAATGTAAATTATCAGCTGAGGATCTGGACTAGCCTTGCTGTATCTTCCTCCCAATTTAAAAGAAAATGTCATTAGTTGTACATAAGAGATACTGATGCTTCTTTTTTAATTAAGCACAGCAGGACTTTTACATTTTTTATGGCACTGCCTAAAAGGAGTTCACAGATCAACGCAGTCAAAGATTCCAGAGCGCTCACAGAGGACCTAAAGATGGAAAGAGTCATTACAAGTCCAAGATTAGTACTAATCACAATGCCAATGAATGCTGACACTTACAAAAAGAAATGGAACCTGTCTGTAGTACACATGAAAAGCCAAAAGAGATGCTTGGCAAATATAAATGCTAATGAAAAAACTTACATCTAAGTAGTGTCTGATGAGTTCATAAATCAAATTATTTCCCAGACTCTTGTATTAACGATCATTTAATAGCTTGGTTAGCGCAAGCTTGTTTCAAAGCTGTTAGAAACCATTCTCTCTATTCCAGAGTGTGCGAGGTTAAGTGATGTCCAGTCCCAGCGACTGCACATCTGATACGCTGTAGGTCATCATGTGGCGAAACAACAGCTTGCCTGCACAAAACACACCACAAAGCCACACACTTCTCACTTTACCAACCTGTTTATTTACCCAGACTAATCTGCTGCGAGTGCAGCTTCTCAGAAGAGTAACTGGGCTCACCGGCTCCTCAATCCATCCATCCATCCATCCATCCATCCATCCATCCATCCATCCATCCATCCATCCATCCAAATGGACAGTAAAGCTTATTCTGAAGTTCAACACAGCAGATTTTTTGAAAAAGCTGTAGGCCTCCAAATTACTCTGGGATGTAAATAAATTCACTGTGGTATCTCTGCGTGTTGCTATGAACAAGTCAAAAGGGACACTGTCAAGGTTGTTTGGCCAAGAAATTGTTAGGCACGAAATTTAGAACAAATAAAGCCCAGACATGACCCCCTGTGTAACCCAGTAAAAACAAACCTCAGCCAGCTCTTGTTTGGTGCTTGTTGCTTTTGTTACGGGTTTGCCTTTGTTGTTTTTTTTTTTTTCAGGGGCTGGGGTCAGGTCAGGTTTTCATTTTTGTTGTTGTTTGTTTGTGTTTGTTTTGGGTTTTAAAAATATTTTGGTTTGGTTTTAAATCCATGACCTTGAGAGATGTTGGCTTTCCAAATGAATACATTATAGAAATCAGGAAGACAAGATATATGCGAGATATTTTTTGGTAAGGATTTTATTTTTATCAAAGTTAAGTAATAGCTGTTGGAAATCAGATGAAATTTAAGCACGTCACTGAAAAAAATTAATCAGCATTCAGTCAGAAGGTATAAACCGGTGCAAGTCGTGAGTTTAAGATCTGCTAACTGTCCTCTGAAAGCTGTTTTACTTTTGTATTGCATCAGAAAATTGAAATTAATTATGCTGTATTTCAGTGCCCACAGGCTTTATAAATTAAAGACTACATCTTTAATCTCTTTCACAGTTACCAAAAATGATACAGAAAACAGCATCTCACCAGGTGTTTATTCTTTTCTTACAAAAGTCAAATATGTGGCCACTGTGTTTCTATTTGCATATTCAGCAACAGAAAAATCTCTTTAAGGAAGCACTAGAGTAACATTAAGTAGTAGAAAATAAAATGATATTTCTATATTTATTTTGACAAACGTACAACAGGACTGCTCTGTTTTCTGTCAGAAAAAAAGAATTAAAATTCACAAAATGCACTCAGATCCTTTCTCTTTTTCTGGTATATTTCAAAGACATTTTTTCATCACAAGTGAAACCCAACCTTATGGAAAATCAATTGCCACCCCTTTAATATCTACTCCTTTGGTTTCTGTTTTGTTTTATTTTGCTTTCCCCAGTGGGGCTTTCAATCTCAACTTAGTCTTCTGTATTAATCAATTTCAACATCACTACATAAACTTTTTTTCTTCTTGTGTCTATCTCAAAAGATCGCTGGTTTTACTACCCAAATGCACAAAAATATTCCCACCAACACATAGAGTAACTAAAAAATGCAGACAGACTATGCTTAATGCATGTGCACATTCTACATGGAGTTTCTTTGTCATTGCCTGGCTTGTACCTTCCAAACAGCCAGAATAGTACAGTTTAGTGGAAATTCTTTACAGGAGGAGTAGGTTATCTTGTTCATAAACTGAAATATGCACTACAGAAATCTTTATCTAGGTTATATATTGATTATTTATAAGTACCTTTTTGAAATTAAAAAAAAAACAACATCAAGATAGCTTTGTGGTGCTGTTTCATGACAGAAAATCACTGAATTTCTACTGCTCTAAAGGTTAAGATTGAGGCAACTTCTGTTTTCACCAAAATAAACATTAACATCTATGGCCTCACACCTAATATTTAAAACCTGACTCTATAAATGTTTCTGGTATATAAGGCATGCCTTCTTCAGAAACATGTTAGAAAACTACTTCTGCAAACATTAGAGCAGGTTTTGAGTGAATGGTAATGAAGAGATATTGTTAAAAAGACTTAAAAGACGGAGGAAAAGGGGGAAGTGTGTAGTTGGAAGATGGTATAAAATCTAATATCCAAAATTAGTTATGAAAAATTATAAGGCATTCTGAGAAAAATAAATACATCAGAAGACAAAACAGAGAATACCTGAAGGCTTCAAAAGGGATTATTAGACCCCCTAAAAAAGTATATAACTATTAATAATCAGGAAATTCAGGTCCTGGAAGTATTGGTCGAAATTTCTGGACATGTGGAAAGAAAACAAGTGACTTTTAAATCCTGCTCACTCCACACAGACAAGTTTGTGGAGGCCTCAGAGTACCTTCGTCCCTATTACCAGTAGTGGGAGCAGGCAGTATGACAGGGGTGACATTACACCCGTTCTCATGCATCGTTCAGCCCTCTTCACTGAACCTGCACCTCAAGTCTCAGAGAAGGAAAGTTTAGAAGAAACTGTACGTGGTTCATACATCTTCCTCCAGCAGCCTCACGATATCGTATGAGATCATGGGTGGGTGGTATGGCTGGAGCTCGGAAGACATAGATGGGTTCCCTTCCAACTTCCTAGAAACGCTGCGCTGCTCCTGTGTGGAGCTCCATCGGTGAGCTCTGATGTGCGGATCCAAGTCAAGACGGAACTTGAGAAACTAAACTTCCCATAGTTTAGGCTAAAAATTGGTAGAGAATGGCAAAGCACAAAGACAGGAAAGTAAAACAAGCAGGTGCACAACCGCCTGTTTCAGCAGCTCGAACTCACAAGGATAGAATACTTCTTCTAGCGGGAGTTGGCAGCTTTGTGATCATAATGGCGGTGTCTTAATTTGGTTGAAAACTTCCATGTTTGGATAATTCATTGTGTGCTGCCTTCCAGAACTGCCACTATGGGAGGAATACATTTTAAATGGAGATGAAGTGCACATTTAAACATATTCCAAAAGATGAGCTAGTAGCAGCGCAAAGAGGTTGCTTTAAACTTGCCAGATTTTACTTAAGCACTGATGTTCTTGAATGGAACGTGTAACAGACTCATCTGAGGAACTACTTGCAGCCTGATTTATTTCAGAGAGAGGACTAAACCCTACCTATATTTAGTAATTACTTAAGCGCACAGTTGCAGTCAGTCAAACCATACATGTAAGTGTGGAAACTAATTCTCCACACTTATATGAAACATACAGTCTTTATTATCCAGCAACCTTTGTGTAATCCCCTCAGAACTAATTGTTTTGACATCTGTAGGAGGACTGACTCATTCTTCCAAAAATACGAGGTTTGTAAGACTATAAACTCCTACTCTTTCATTCTATTTGTGGAGTCAAGGAGAGGAGCTGATTTTCATTTACAGAGAACTAATAACTTCTCACAAGCCATAGTTCAGGAATTCAGAATATATGCACGCATCTCCAACTCTCTCCACCCCCAAAAAAGGAATAAACTTCTTTGAATCTGAAGGATTCTATTAGAATATTTTCCAAAGATCTACTTTTTTTAAAAAAAAATAAAAAATTAATGTTAATTTCTTTCATCTTTTTCAGTAAAATAATTTCAGGACTTCTACTTCTTTTCCCCCTAATTTTAATTTTCACTATTGAAAAGAAAAAAAAAAACAAAACAAACAACAACTTATCAGAAAGATCTAGCTCTGTCTCTTTACCTGAAAAACTTTAGCTAATGTGCCCTGATTCTCAGCAAATGATAAGTGATGCCATTTAAGCGTTCAGATTTACAACTCTCTTTGTTCTGTGCTCAATTTCTCCCCTTCACACCAACATCAAACAAATAAGAGAACTTTAGTTGTTACCTCAGCATTTTGCCCGCCTCATATTTAGTACCTTCTTTATGGAAGAAAAAGCAAACCAGCCACCTTTTAAAATTAGGTTCAAATAGGTGACCTAGATCAAGTAGCTGAACAGTTTTACATCTATATTTATGAACCTTTAGAAACTGACAGTTGTTTGATCATATTTGATAGGAGTCATCTCACTTTGCGTTACAAAATGCTATGCATCTAGCAAGTCTCAGCCAGTTTTTCCTATTCCTTCCAGAGTCACTCTACACAGCACCTCACCCCATCCACAATCCACATACATTTAAAGTTTGGTTCTTCTTCTGGTGACTGGAGTTAATAGAGAGTAAGGTATTGATCCGTTGCTTCGACACTTTGCCCAAATTTCAAACTGTTAAGCACCCAGTCAGAATTTCCCCAACTAACCAGGCTTAAGGATTTAGAAGGATATGAGCTCTTTGTTTTAATTCAATGACACTGGCTCAGAGCCCAAATATTGCAGAGCATGGAGGGGACACGTCCCTGTTGAGGCTGGGAGGCAGGAGCTGCTTGTCAGGGGAGGTTTGTTTGATTTGCTGTGCCTTTTTTTTTTTTTTAGTTCAGACTATTTCAAATTAGCATTCAAAGTTCTTACTCAGAATGAACCAGGTCATTAAACTGTGGCTCCCACTGTGCTCACATTTAAGCTCATGTATGACTTCACCCACGTGAGTAGCCCTCTTGACCTCTCTCTAGGATCAGGCAGCAGAACTGTGTTAGCGTTTGCCTGTCACCAGATTGGGAAATAAACACATATAGTCTAGTTATGAGCTAAATGTATATTGCAAAACTTTCAATAAAGAAACTCCATCTTTTATATTGAAAATTAATAAAATTCAGTTTTGTCAAGACTTTTTCTAGGTTAGCATCAGATCTGAGAGAAGCCTGAAATCCTTCCAAGTGAGAATACTTTTTTGACAGCCCATTAATTTAGCCCTGCTCTCTCTGTTATTTTACTTGCCTTTCTGATCACTTCTGAATCGCTGCGAAAACAACATTTCAGAGTTATGTGGGAAGGTTTTCAGGGGCATCAAACTAAAAGCAAGATTACAAAAGGGGTAAGAGGAGGAGTTGCCATCTGACGTTGCAGGGTTTACAGTCAAGGTAAATTCACTTATCAATTCCCATCCTATCATCTTTCATTAGTCAGTTCAGTGCAGTCTGAACACCTCATGGGCTACTTGTCACAGGGACCAAAAGAGAGATAAGAAATGATGTAAAACTATTTCCCTTGACAGCACCGACACAGATGGAGACTTCATTCTGACCATATTGTCTGCTTTAGTGCCATCCCTAAAGCCATTAACTATCATAATGATGGGGCTCCAGTTATTTATTCCTTCACAATTTCCTGATGGTTTTTGCAGCATTACATCAACGTGCTGAGACCTACGACAAGCCTTTGTGTTTGTCCTTGAAGGCGGCTGCCACATGCAAAATGCCCAATCTAAGATACTCACTTATCAGCAGAAGTACAAACGGGAGTTAAAACACCAATTCTATACAGTAATTGATCTAACACAACATAGAAACATGTTACACTCATTTGTTGTGTATCTGTGCTTTCTTGCATCAGGGCTTGAGGATTTATTTTTTTTAACCTTTCTGGCATTTTACTGATGATAAAACCCAGCAGATAGCAGTTACTATTACTGATAGGTTATAATCTGTTTCACTTCAAAAACTTTTGTGAAAATTACCATACTTCCTGACTTACGGGAAAAATGAAAAACTACTGAGCTCAAAATTACAACTTAATAAAAAGTTAAATAAATATATAGTAATGCAGACTGATAAAATTAAGAAATAGTAATGTTTTTCCCCTGCATTCCTACTCAGACAATATAGATCTCCCTAATTGTAGAGCTGCAATAAGCAGCTCCCTAATTCAAGATGTGGAAAATAAATACATTTAAAGTTGGAGATTACAGCAAATTAAGGAACTGGGGGTGAGTGATGTAGGGATGGGTGATGACTACCTAATAGTAAAATCACAGAATACCAAGTTGAAAGGGAGCTCAAGGATCACCTGGTCCAACCTTTCTTAGCTAAAGCCCGGCCTAGACAAGATGGCCCAGAACCCTATCCAGCTAAATCTTAGAAGTGTCCAATGTTGGGAAATCCAGCACTTCCCTGGGGAGATTATTCTGATGGCTGATTGTTCTCCTTGTGAAAAGTTTTCCTCTTGTGTCCAATCAAAAGCTCTCCAGCAGTAACCTGTACTCATTACCCCTTTGTCTTTTCCATGTGATGTCCTGTGAAAAGGGAGTTTCTGTCTTCTTTGTAGCCCCTGGAACATGTAGCATGCTGGAACATGGTGATAAGGTGTCTCCTAAGCCTTCTTTTCCCAAAGCTGAACAAATCAAGTTCCCTCAGCCTTTCCTCACACAGCAGGCTCTCCAGTCCTTTGGTTGGGTTTGGGTGGAAGTTTGGGGGCAGTTGCTAATGAAAGACTTTCTCATCTTGGAAAGGATTTAACAAGGATTGGCAGAAATGCTAAATTTGGCATCAGATATTTAACCACTGAAAAAATCTGAAAGAGAGATGCTACAAAAGGCCTGGCACCGACTGCTGACCCTCTGCATGACAGAGGACACTAATATGCCTGGCTATAGCTTCCTGCTCAACTTTTACCTCAGATTTGACTCCAAAGTCACCAAGCAAGCTAAGCTAACAACTGCTACAGGCACATTTAGAAAACTTAGCTGAAAGTCACTGCAATAATTTACAGTGTTGGAAGTGATGTTCAAAATAGCCCAAATAAAAAAAAAAAAGAAAGAAAAAAAAGAAAAAGTAACTTAATAAGGCTCTCTAAATAGCTCATTTATGAGAACAACTTTATTTATCTGCTCTGTGCCAAGGATTTTCTCACTCCAGCAGGTACCCTGACAGTAGGGAAGGAGAAAAAGCAAGATGGAATTACTAGAGTGATGCGTTTTGTATCCCTAACACCTTTATCCCAGGTGTAGTTATGTCAGTTTTTACGTGTCAGGCCAAGTTCAGCCCCTGGATGCCACTCTTACAACCACCTGAAGGGGCTGCACACACATCTGCCTCTGCAGGACAGAGTTTGCCCGTTACACCAGTGAAGGCATTTTAAGAGGTGTTTCCATACGTGCGGCAAATGATGAACAAGAAGCATCCTAATGAGTTGTGATATCCACCCCACCATTTGTCTGATTTCATTTACTTAGAATCCAGCTTAAATTAACAGTCCTTCCAGTTGGCCTACGTGTGATCCGTGGAGAAGCCCCTTCTGCTGTGTTCGGTTTCCCCCCTGAGAACAGGTATTCACACCTGTGCTATTCATAGTGCTGCTTGTCAATACAGAGCAGCAACCCCATTTCAACGTAATTGCCGTGGTAGCTTTGATGCTCAGAGCTACTGTTCTGTAGAAATTAATAGGGAGACGTTTGGTCCCTGTAATCATAGTGATGTTTATAATTTGCTGCAAAGTAATTCAGCTAATAGGATCTTAACTAGAACAAGCTCCACGGTGAATGCATAGCATGAATGTGAGCATGTGCTGGACTAAGAGTCGCTTGCAGGTGATAAAACTGGTTGCCGGGTTGAGTATCATGTAATTTAACAGGATAATTTGCCACTCGCTTGATTGCTATAACAAAAAAAAATAATGAAACATTTAAATATCAAATACACCTAGTCAAAAGGCCTCATTCAGTCAGGTAATAAGTAATTCAAACCTCAGGTTGCAGAGATACTGTGTAATAACTGGACAAACTTGTGACGGGCCAACTAACTGTGTGTGTATATCCATGTACGCTTACGTGTGCCCATACACGTATCCATGCACACCTACTCACACACAGAGCCCTTCTTTTCCACCTCCGCAAATAATCCCTAGGGTAGGCACAATGCAGGAATTTAATGTAATCTCTTAAAATAATTATGTCCCTCATGAAAAATTATTTTGTATTCCTACATCTTTTAAAAGGAAAAAAACCATATATTATTTTGGGATAACCTAAGGCAAAAGGCTGAGGTTCTTATTTCCACATATTTTTAAAAACTTATTAACAGTCTGTGAAGTTTGATCAATAAAACATACCTCATGTGCCTCCTAAATGAAGATTTCAACCCTCTGTTTTTGTTTACCTTTATGCACAGTTTTATCATTTTGAAGTCTGTCATCTGGCATCATTTTAGGGCTGGAAATACTACTGAAGGGAAGGCTTTCACTGGCAAGCTGGGAGCACTTCACTTGCCCTCCAAGGGCCACATATGACAACATTAAATACATGAAAACGAGACGTATGAGGTACTTCAAGTCTGCTTCATGCAAATAACAATTCAATAACCACTAAAAAGCATGGTAATTACATTTGCAAATACGTAGTTCTTTAATAAGAAAGTTTGGTAGATTAAAACTCTAGTAATTTGTGGAGGGAAGGTGCATTTTCATACAGCCTGGAGAACATCTTTGGCAATCAGATTCTAGCTCCTCTGTGGTGTTTTTCATAGGAAGACTACAAGCCAGTCCCTTTGGAAAGCAATAAACCAGAAAGATGGTATGTTTTCAGTGTATATAACATACCTAAACAAACACGCTTAGTGTTGGTTAGCCCTAGACTGGGTGCCTATGTCGAAACCCAGGCAGCAGCCTGCTGGCAATGAGGTACATCATTTGCACACTTGCAGAAGTTGCCACATTTTACATTCTTTTGTCTTTTATTGGAGCAGACTGAAAGATAGGCAGGCCTGCCGGAGATCAGTAGCTTTTGATTTCTTGTCACATAAAGTCCTCCAGTGCAAAAGTCTGGCACTGACAGGAACATTGAACGTGTTCGGTGTCTGGACTCTTTTCTTCTCTGTTCTTAGAATACAAAACAAAATAGAACTTCTTCCCTGATAAGAGGAAATGTGAGATTGGTTCAGAGAGGCTCTGGAAGGCTCATATATTTTCTGTCACTGGTTTCACCCCTCAGCAGTGAAGTATGGAATAGTTTTTTACAAAGATTATAATGTAAGTGGGCGTACACCTGTATGGCCAAGCTTATTATTGACAGCTTTCATTTCTGCTCCGCTGGTGCATAAAAACGCGTGGCGTCAAAACACCAGTCCAATTTAGTTGACAGGCAACAGCTATATGCCTTTTCAAAGTAGAGGTTTACAAAAGTAAATGAAAAGCTCCTACTCCTCAACTTCTGTTCAATTAAATGATGGCTTTCACCGCAAATTTTCCTTCAAAATTCTTGTCATTCAGCACTTTTATGCGTTTTTACAGCTCTGTATGTGTTTATATCCTGGTGCTACGTGAAAAAGTATGTTTCCACTTCAGCGTCAGAAAGAAGACTGGATTTCCAAATGCACACAGTGAACTCTGAGCCATAGCAGCCTCTTCTGGTGCGCAAGGCCACCGCTGTGCTTGCCTTTTCCCTTCCCCTCCGGGCCATTTCCACTGCTGCTGAAGCCATCCTTTCAGGATGATGCAGGAGGCATCAGTGAGGCTTCACTAGATTTTCCTCACTTGGCTGTAGTTTTATATCACCATCGTAGGAGTTATGAACAGCAACTTCCCCCTCAGTTTTCTGTCGCTGCCTTCACCATACTATTTGAACACCTTCTACATGAAAATCAGTATTAAGGTCCCTGGCTGACCTTCAGTACTTCTTACAAAGATCATAATTTAGGGAAGGGTGTAACTACATTACCTGCATATACATGTACCTCTCAATCACAACCTCCATTGCTCTCATTTACAACTGAAATTGCACTGACAGCTGAGACTTTGAAGATCCTGTCAATTTTTTTTTTAACTTTAGAACTTTTCCTTATCTATTTTTCAACCACTGAAGTTAAATTCAGTAACCACTGAACTGACATCGCAAAATTTAGCTTAACAGCAACAACTATTTTTATTACTACTTAAAGATAGAAGTTAATATGAGAAAAGGGAAACCATGTCATGTGAGAGAATCTTGAGATACAGAGTGCATCCTTTTCTCAGCCACTAGTTCAAATTCCATTCAGGGATAAGATTTTAGTCAAATCCATTATTTAAAATTCCATTCAGGCCAACAACAACAAACCCCTCCCTGTCTCCTAGCTACGATTTGTCCTAGAAAACTGAGCTTGATCATTTTGTTTCCCTGTGTATCACCAGTATGTAAATTTTCAGAAGTAGAGGATCTTTCAATCGATACCAATAATGTTACTCTAAGGTCAGACGGAAAGAAAACAGGTAGGAAATGTGCTGTTCTGACACAGAGGTGGTGCCTCTTCCCGATTCGCTCCAAGGGCAACACAGAGATGATGTACCACATACCTGTTTTGGGAATTCATTCAGGAACACTGCTCCCAAGGCAGGGCGGCAGATGTCTGTGTACAGACACAAACCCAGCTGTCTGTCCTGACCCATTCACCTCATATAAGGTGCCAGGAGATGTTATTTTATAATCTTATTTCTCAAGTTACAGAGAAAGAATCCTTGTGACTGGACTTGTCTTCCAGAAAGAAATATTATACAAGAAGCAATTCTGGATCCAACAGAAAAGAAACTGGGCAAAGCTTTCCACTTCCACATAGAGCCTTCAGAGATTTGCCCTTCAGTTTCCAAATAGAAACCTAAGTGGTGTTTTTTACACTTTCTTTCCATTATTGTCCTTGCCTTGCTGATGTGAATAGTGCCACTAAATTAAGTGTCCTCAATGGCACACAAGGGAATAGCAAAATATAACTGTTGAAATAGGTTGCTATTCGCTTGTGTTTACATATTTTTTTAAAAGAAACATTTGTGTCTTTGTGTCTTAAAAAGAAAAAAAAAAGAAAAAGAAAAAGAGAGAAGGATGATTCCCAGTGGAGTTCTGAAGCATGCCTAATAAGCTGATTTAGTAGCTAACAACTTCGAAAAAAAAAGTGTCATTTAAATGCTCTAAAATACTTTCTGCTCTCAAAGACTATCAGTATCTGGGGACTCTTTATCATGTTTCTGCCTCCAGATGTAGCTCATCCCAGTTGCTGAAAATGAGAATGGCTAGATGTGAATAAATCAGTGTTTCCACTTACATGCTGACATTACTGGACTGATTGCAATAACACACCACACACACCACCCTCCCCCAGCTTATTTTATTTGTGGCTTTGTGGGGTGTTTTTTTTAAAGGGCCTATGGGGCTTCAGATCCTCTGTAAGTAAAAATGGAAAATGCTAAATGCTGCCAGGTTTCACACAGCATATGTGACTAACAAACTCTTCCTGTTGTTTGACACTTGAATCATTTCATGCTAACTCTGCTTCCCTGCATACACGCAGAGGCACCACCTGCATGGTTGCACATATGCACCGGCACAATCATGGAGTGGTAGAGTGGACAATCACATTCGCTTTGAAGACAGCTTCCCATCAGGTTAGCATATGGTGATAGCACGCTGAGTGACAACTGGATGATTGGTTTCTGGGACAAACTCAAGCTTGAAGCCTTGAGAATAGCAAAGTAAGAGGTTTTTAGGGAGGCAACGCCCCTGTCTTTGGGAAGACAGCTGCCCGATGCAAGAGCATCTCCCAGAAGACTGGAATTGGCAATAGTCGGTGGGCTATTCTTGACTGAAGAGAAGAGCCCACTGCAGAACAGCTGACTGAACGTGAAATAAGGAGGGGGAAAAATAAGAGGGGAGAGAAGGAGACTAAACATCGTTGTTTTTCTCCTCTGTAGAACATACAAGCAAATCAGATGACCGCTATGGAATCAAATAAGCATCTTTTTCCTGCCACCTATTGCTGTTGTCAGGAGCGCTTCGCTGTTCCCTGTCTTTCCCTCCTCGTGTAAATAAGGTCCTCGCCTATTCCCTTCCGCTCAGCTTTTTGGAGTGCTGTGTAGGTCTGATATAAAATTGCCTTTGGTCTCTCTTTTTCAGTTCTGACACTCGATGTGGGAAAATGACTGGATAGGACAAAATGCTTAATGTACTAGTATTTGTCTAAGCCTGCTTCTCTAACCCTACCAGATTCTGCATTCAGTTCTGCTTACTAACCACATGGTCATTTCCACTTTAAAAAAAAGGTAAAAAAGCCCCTTCCCTGTCTCACAAACTTCACTGCTTGTCTTTTCTTCTCCTATCACTTCCTTCATATTTTCTCTGGCACCTTTTCCTTGTTATTACTGGAACTCCTTCCCTCTTCTTCCTCTCTGTCGTTCTCCATCAGCCTTCTCATACCTCAGTCCTTCTGATGAACTTTCATTTTCTTTTAACTTAATCTTTAGATTAAGATAATAAATAAAAAAACCCCATTGTTTACTCAGAGCCCAGATGATACTGGACCATTCTGGATGAAACACAGAAGACTTAACGATGCCTGTTCTAATAAGCCTTAGAATCCAGTTCTCATTCTCAGGTCTCTTTTAACACTGTGCAGCCAAACCAAATACAATAGGCCCATAGTATGTAGCTGCCTACTCCTCTCCTGTAGATGACATTAGAGGAGGACATACTTGGAAACTACCATATTTTTCTCTTTCAAAAGTAAAGGTATTTCATTTTCTTTTTTTTTCAGAAATGCATTATTTTTGTCTTTCAGTTCATCACCTAAACAACAACAAAAAAAAGATATCAGCATAAATTAAATCACATTCTGAGGACAAATTGCTTTCTGTTAACACAGTATTCCATTTTTCTTCTTGCAACAACCCCTTATTTCAATCTCTCATTCGAAAGCAAAATGTCAAAGTAGGACACTGACCTAACGCTCTCCAAAAAAAGCATCTGCACTGAAAATTAACAACTGCATGCTTTAATGTAGACTGAACTGACCCATCCCACTCCATAACACAAATGACAGTAAACATAGTTTAAGTGAATTGCATAACTCTTCCAGAGAGATGGGAGATTGTATATAGATAATTGTATTACATATAATCTTCTATATAATCCTATTTTATACAGTTTCATTTTAAAAAGAATGTTATCTATGTTATATTAACTACAAGAAAGAGATGGATAGAAGGACAAGATCTAGATATGGCCTTCAAGTAGATGAAAAAAGTGTTGTTTTCATTTCAGAGAGTTATAAGTGTTCATTTATTTTTATTTCTGAAGTGTTTCTCTGGTAAGTAGTGACCATAACGATCTGATGTCAATTGCTTACTGAAAGCCCTCTTCCCTCACTCACAGCATCCTACTGACCTTTCTTCTGTCTCCACAAATCCCCTGACCATTTGTCAGCCTATAATTTAAGGCTATTATTTTATAAATGCAAATACATCAGTGGCAAGTACACCCATGAGCTCCAGAAAGGCTCCAATGCTCAGTATGAGCCTTCATAACTTTGGTAGGTGACCTTCGTTTCTGCCAGAGCAAAGGATACCGTCCTCACTGCTGCAGACCTGGTTTTGCTGAAGCACAGCTCGAAGAATACAATGACAAAAATATATACCTATTAAGAGGTTTTTTGTCAGTACAAGATTTTTTTCTTTTCTTTTTGCTTAAGGTGAAAGAGCTACAGTTATTGGTCTAGGTAACAGAGCTAGTATCAGATATATACAGAGTAAATGTTTTAATCATTACAACAGATGCTTCAGAGCTTACAGCTACAGATTTAAACCCCAACTGGGAATTCACTATTAGCCTTACCATTAGCATAAATTTATTACTCTGATTGGCTAATCACTTAATGAGGAAAGAGATCCTTAATATGGAACCATTTTTTTAATAGTTGCTGTAACTACAGAACGGTCTTAGGCACATTCTGTTTAGACTTCAGACTCTACTTGTTACTTGCCATCCATGTCATTTTCAAAAATCTTGTATTATCAGGAATATACCACAGAGTATGTTGGCTTTCTTCTAATTTTCAAAACTTGTAAAGCAAGAAGAATAGATAAAGGATGATTTTTTTTCTCAGCTTTCTATACTGATTTTCTTCAATTCTCCTACGTCCCTCCCCAGCACAATGCAGAGTGTATCACAGAGAAAGTTTCACTGTCAGATGCTTCACTGCCCTTAAAGTCAGAAGCTAATGCTGCCCTACTACACAAGTGTAGTTCTTGGGTGCAAGAACTTGCCTCACAGAACAATTAAGCTGCCATTTACATTCCTTACAAGGATTGCCCTAACAGCGACACCAAAGGAGAAGCTGAGTACTCTAGTTAAAGATAATAGATGATACAATACGTTACGCTGAAAAGGTATAAATAAGATATAAGGAAATTGTTTCAAAGGCCAGCCCAGCAATTCTGCGAAAGAATCCCACGGGGTCTGCTGCTTTCCCTCTCTGATGAGCCAGATTAACCTCCTCGCTCAGTGGCATCACAAAGTAACTAGTTTAAAACAGCACTTCAAGAGCTTTTTAAAAGCCAGAATTAAGTGAGTCTGTCTCGTTTAATTTCATTTAATGTAAGCGAGCCTCTGAACCGCATTCCTTTGCTCTAACACTGAGCTTGAAGCCTTGCTGGCTGATTAACGCCGAGCTGTTTGAAGTACGCTCTTTTCTTATCTAGCGCTGTGCAGGCCTCACTACAGCCTGGGGAGACCCGCTGGTAAGTCAGAGCTTGGGGAGATTTTTGTCTGCTCTTCACAGAGGGGGATGGAGGCCAGATAAGCCTCACGCTATAAAATAGAAAACAAAATGAAAACCTGTTGCCAATCCTGAAAAACTTGTTTATATGGAAACCAGGGGAACACATCACACTACAACGTCGACTTGCTTTGTCTGCCTACTCGCGTGATTTTCACTGCGTCAGTGCATTAATATCCTCTCAACTGAAAATAATCAGATGCCATCACCAAAACCTTACATTTTTCTGCAGATGTTCTTTTTAATTCTATTTGAGCTTCTGACACAGTGTAAATGTGCATAATAATCCTTTAAGGAAAGCCAGGAGAGATTTGGTCAGCCTCTGAAAGGCTGACTATGAAGACCTGTATTGTCAGACTGTGGTTCAGTTACCTTCACACTGTGAACTTCACATTGCCTCTCTAATCTTTCGAAATCTACAATTACAGATTCCAAGGAAATAAAATTGAAGGTACCTTCATTAAAACTTTGGGAGCAACTTAACTATGCACACATTTGTACAACAGTGATTATTTCTGTTTCCACACCATTAAGACAGAGGGAGAAAACTGCTCATTGGAAGCACATCCTGGAGATACTTTGTATTTTCTTTGCTGCTGGAAGGTTGAGTAAATATTTGACTTTGACAGCATTAAATGATACTTCATTCTAACAAGATGTTGAAAGCTGATTGGTATTGAAGCCAAAGAAATGAAAACAATACATAAACAGTTCTTGTCTTAACTTACTATAACGGTTTTCTGCAATCACCAACTGAGAAGAGCAGCTCCCTCATGGACAGAATCCACAGAGATCAAGAGATGAAAGTACTAAAATTGCAGGTGTTTCCTCTTGTTTTTCTGGTGAGCTTAAAAGAAGGCTGAGAATAGCTGAAAGGGTTCAGAAGCAACAAGTTCTAATGAGAGTTGGCTGAAGCATGTTTGTCTATTAGTGCTGTTATATTTGAAAGGATTGTGAAGCATTAATGGGTGTAAGAAAAAAAATCAACACAACAAACTATGAGCTAGAAAATGATAAAGAAAAAAAAACCAGTCTTCTTTTGAACTATACATCATCAGAAAGTTTCCATCTCTAGAATACTTAAGACAGGCAAAAGAAAAAAACCTTCTGCACTCCCTTGTTGGTGAACCTCAACTGTGCATCAGGAAAGTGAGATATTGTTTTGCTGACCAGAGGAACACTAGCTGATCTTAACTGTATTAAGTCCAGGATGATCTAAGAATACAGAATACTCTTTGTATGAAGAGAGACTGCCTTTTATTAGATGAGTTGATAAGGTTAGAAAAGAAGATGTGGTGTGGAGGGAGGAAGCAGCAGACCCAATGAACAGACCAGTCCCCATACACAGAGGAACTTTTGGAAACATGTTCCCTACATGGGATTCTTTTTCCTCCTCCTTTCTCACTTCCTAACTCCCACAATTTTACCTGGATACATACAAAATGTTATGTACAAAATGATACATTACAAAGTGCAGGTCTTTACCACAGAGCACCATCTGACCTCCAACAGGTCAGAGAATTACCCACTTCAGAGAAAAAGTCTGATCTAACGCCCATGTTTATTGTGAGGGCTGAGTCTCTCACTTGGGAAAACTCACAAGTCTTTGAAGTAGGTTCTAGTTAATTACATACTGTGAATATTTATATATGAAAAAGTATGATCTGACTAGGAAAAGCACATATCAGAAAACACTTTATGATTAAAATCATCTTTAGCATCAGTAACATATTTACGCAACATAAATTTCGAAGTATATCTAATGAAGCCTTATGAAAATTTCTCTTCAAAATCTTTAGAAGGTTTTCTGTCTATTTTTCACTTTTCTCACTGCTTTAGTCTCCATGAAATAATTTCAAATTTCTGGTATAAGATTGCTGCTGCTTCTCCTGCATTCCTGTTCTCCTGTTCTCCTCTCCTTATCTCCTCCCAAAACAACATACGCTGCATTTTCATGTACATCATTGCTTCACTACAGTTATTGAAGATTATTAGGCTACGATTATACTCGAAAATACTTTTGGGGCATGAAGGATATTGACTGAAATGGATTTGCTCTGTCTTTGCATCCTGCAGAGCAACCCCATTCTTCATTGTGCTTTTTAAGGGAACATAAATAAGTTGATTGTCCTCCATCCCCATTCAGAACTATAAACAGAACTATAATAAATAAATAAATAAATACTTGGCAACAAAAATCCCAACACAAATCTACACTATCCTTCTACAAAGCAGATTTTAAGCATGCTTTTAAGTATCATTTAAAAATGCTCTAGAAACATTATCTGTTAACTACGAGCTCCATCAGTGAGTCCAGCGCAGCCTCATCAGCTCTCTTCCTGTACGGGTTATTTCTATCAACAATATTTCTACTCTGTGGCTGAAAAGATTCCCCAAACACTTTTGAATTAAACAAATAGATGAGAGATTTTGTTGCCTGCTGTACTTTTAAAAAGCCTAGCTTTTAAGGCTGTTGAGATATTTTCCAGATGTAATTTCAACTGTATAAATCCCAGTGTTCCAATGGCGATCTGCACATGAAACTCAATAAAAATGCTCATCGGTTTTGATTGACCGTTGTCAGTTTCCTAAATATCAGTTTCCTTTTGGAGTCTTACAAGAAAATAAATGTCTTTCTACTGGTCTTGATCTTGTTAGCATCATTAATTCAGTGTGAATCTGCTCTATATTAAAAGTAGTGTCATTAATTTGCAATATTAGCTAAGCAATGAGCATAGTAAATCACAATGTGTGTTTGAGGGACTGCGTTTCAGCCGGAGACGTAAAACGTCATTTTCTTAAAGCAGAGCAAAGTTTGGAGAGAGATCTGTTATTAGACTGACAGAGATGATGGAAAAACAACTTTTTCTAAAGCTTTAATAGAACTGAAAACCAGAAATTAGACTTATTTTGTGAAAAGTCTGTTGCAGATGCTTTATTATAGGCATCTCTTCCTCACATTTTAGTTGAGATGCTGTATTTGTATTCTGATATGCTTTCATGTTCCCACAGATTGTGCCCTGCTTGCTTTTACAGTGTGGTGATTAGAGCATTAGGTGGTATCTTTCATACCTGTTACAATTGTAGTAAAGGACACATCTCTACTGTGAAACTGGTTTGTTAAAGCAAGAGACAGAAAGACAGCATGTATTCTTAGGATTTTCAAGTTTGCTACTGCCAACTACATGGCTTTGTGCAAATAACAACCTCTGCTTTTCTAGAATCTTCATCTCTACAGGACAAAAACTGTCTATACAGAGGAAATAGGATTCTTACAAAGATATCTCTTCCCAATTAAAAAAAAAAACAACAAACAAACAAACAAAAAAAACCCCAACAAAACCAAACCAGATACAAAATGCAAAACCATTTCTTAATTATATCATTGTTAGTGGAGACAGTTGTTATATAAAACAAAACAAATGGTACTTTGTAAGCAGAGAGGGAAATAAGCAGAGAGAGAAATGGGCAGAGAAGCAGAACACAGATCTGAGATGGAGCAAGACCTCACATTAAGATCAAAGTGACAGAAGCAACGTTCAAAAGCACCACTTTATCTTTCTGTGACTAAGGAGTTCAATGGCGCATATTCTGAGAGGAGAATACCCTTGGTTACCTATACCATGCATGAAAAATCGCTTCTGAAAATTCTCCGGAAATCAAGTGATTTCATTAGGCAGATGTTTGCTTATTCATTTTCCACTGATTCACAGTATCAGAAATCAACATTACTGCTTCAGATATTGGAAACAGGTTAAAACTAAACAAAACAAACACATTTGGGAGTTATTTAAGCTTGGGGCTGAATTCAAAGAGAGACTTAGTTGCTAACCAGTGACTGCCATTATCATCTGCTTTTGGGTTAGTCCATGAGGTGCAACCTACAGTCCCTGTGAGATACCTGGATTTCATCTACCTGGCTTGCACCTCCAGGGTGGCCAATTGCCTGGTCATTGAGAAATGCTGCGGACTGAAGATCATGTTATATTTCATCTCCTTGTAATGCTTAAGAATCCTTAAGAATGCTTAAATCCTTCAGGCTGCAAAGGAGACATCCCACGCCTTCCGAAATACTCATACTCTCTTATCTCCTTAAAACCCTAAGAAAAATAATAGTATCTTTGTGAACGATCAATCAGCAGCAATGTCCCCACTAGTTCACCTTTTTACATTGTTTATATTGAAGCTGCTCCACTCTAAGATCCAATGTTCCAGAAAGAGAAGGAAACTTGAGCAGGACTGTGAAGCTCTGATCAGAGCGCTCACCAGGCTGCTACTAAAACCTGTTTCTGTATCTCATCGAATTATCACTTAGTGCAACCTTCAAGAGATCAGAGATCTGATCCAGGCGAGAGTCTTCATTTGATGCAGGTTGCAAAAGCATCTAAGCCTAAGGAGCCAGACAGAAGCGGTACAGCTGAGTCCTGGTAACACAGAGATCCTTCAATATCCACACTCAGGATTCTAAAACCAAATCTAATATATTTCTAAATACATTATGGTTCCCAGCGATTATTCTAGAAAGGGTTTTCAGCTATTTACACCAAATATAGGGCAGTTTCCACTGCAAAAGTGGGGCTTTCCTCATCAGTGACCTACAGCCCTTCCATGATCCTATAGATGGAAGACACTCCAAGATTCAAAACATTGTTACCCATCTACATTGTGTGACAGGGGTGGTACACAGGAAAAGCTTTTCCCATTTCCCAGCCCCCACTCTCCTTTTTTTTTCCCTCTCATGAGTCTACAAGTCTCTGCTTTCAACTGAGTCAGATTAAGGGGGAAAAAAATAATCAAAACAAAACGGGTCTTCTGCTGAGACAGCACCACTTTCCAGTAGTTTGTTAAGCCTGCCCAAGTAATTTTCCACTCTATTCTTTAGATTTGAAGGACAGCTACTGTGATTGTCCGAACTCCGTACATCGGCTCGGTTGCCTCTTGCTGTGCATTGGCTTTTACAAAAAAAAAAAAGCTGTAAGTGTTGACAAAGGAAGGGTTTTAAAAAAATTTGTGATACAACTAAGAAGATCCAGAATTAAGTTACTCTTCTAGTCTGTAACATACAGTGGAACATTCATGTAATAATCTCAATTACTGCTGATTATTGGCTTGTTGAAAATTTCAAAGGACAGCAAGGTCTGATGCACTTCATCCGCTGTTTCCATATGCCGGTCATTAGTTCCATTTCACTTCCAGACAGGACGGAGCAATGCAAGCTAATCTATGTCATCATGTGATGTGCTTCAAAATGACAGCTCTCTTCGACAAGAAGCTGATCAAAATTGCAACCACAAAGAAAGGAGTGAAGGGAAGGACACCTAAAGCCAGCGGATTTCTCAGGAGTTTGGCAAGGTGCCCACTGATAGCAAACCAGGCACCAACAGGCACCAGAAACAGCTGACGATGACAGTAAAACCAGACTTAGGCTCCACAGGAATCAGCCACTGAAAGCCATGGTGCCTTATAAGAGCCTCTGGTGGGAATTTTTAGACAAAAGAGCCAAACAGCTTGCAATGTTCTCATTATCTGCAAAACAAAGTGTGTTAATAAGTATGCCAAATCTCTCCCTGTTTCTGAAGTCTGTATGCTGCAGACCTTTCTTCTTTTCACCACTGAAAGTTGGAAAAATATTATCTTCAACAGGCAAGAAAGCTGGGCTAGGCACATGAGGCGGCTTAATACATAGAATGTATCAGCCAAACTCATTTTCATTCTCTCTGGATTTCTTTCAAGAAATTTCGTCTATAAATCCAGATTTGTGTTATCATATATGGAGCACTAAAAGAACTGCATATTGTACTAAAATTAAGATAAACAAACCTCGTGATTCCTCATTATGGATTTACTTTAGTCAACAATTTCTTGTAACTTGGGTCCTACTGTAATTTAAAACCAAAAATATCGCACATGAAAACAAATCCGTATGATCTGTATGTGTATTGCACAAAAAAATCTTAGAGGGAGAGGTGACTCATTGTGAAGAAAATTATGAATAATTAAGACAAACACCTCGATTGCTTTTAGGCTTGATCCAAAGACTATTCCTGTCAATGGTAGATTTTGCTGATTTTGAGGAGCCTGATGTGAATAGGTCACATGCAAAGTTGACATTTTAACCTCTTTAATGCAAAGTAAGTTATCCAAATATAATATATGAAGGTTACAAATATATGTTATCAGTCTTAAAAGTATCATCATTAATAAGAAAGAAATACACTACAGTAAGTTCATAAGCTTGGCACAAAATGCAGGTTATAAATCTATTTTAAATAATCATCTCAGTGTTCTTTACTAGCTCATACGATGTGACAGATAAACCAGATAAAAACACTGCACTTTCTCCTTATTCCTGAATATGTAAAAATCACTAGCTGGACACAAGCTTCCCCCAAAACCATTAAAAGTTGAAGGTTGTGCCATTTGTCAGTGGAAAGGTCATTTCACTAACATTTGGAATCATGTCTCATGATCTGACATATGACTTAACATCAAAATGACTTGAGCATATTAATGCAGCAATTTCTTTCCTCCAGATCAGTATATAAAGATTAATGAAGTGAGTCCAGCTGATGCCACCCTCCCGTACCCACCTGATAAAAAGACTGGGAAAGCAAACAGCCCAATGATATCCTAGAAATTCTTCCCTGGATATGGAAATTTCTAAAACACAAGAAGTTCAACATCCTTCTCTCTCCCTTTGTCTCTCACTCTAGGGAGATACAAGGCTCAGTGGATGCTGTGGAGCTGAGAAAGAAAGGAATAAGAGCCGTACAATGTCACACATTGGGATGTGAAGGTTGGGGGCAGCTTTGGGTGCAGTGACGATGAGATGGTGGAGTTCAAGATCCTTCCTGGAAGAGGCAGGGCAGTAAGTAGGATAACAACCCTGGGCTTTAGGAGAGTTAACTCTGGCCTCTTCAAAGACCTGCTTGAAGGAACCCCGGGGGTTAAGGCTGTAGAAGGGAGGGGCTCCCAAGAGAGCTGGTTAATATTCAAGCGTCGCTTCCTCCAACCTCAAGAAATCAAGCAAACGAGGCAGGAGACCTGCACGGATGAGCAAGGAGCTTCTGGAAAAACTCAAATAAAAGAAGGAAGTTCACAGAATGCAGAAAAAGGGAGTGGGCACTTGGGAGGAATGTAGGAAGTTTCCAGAGTATGCAGGGATGCAATGAGGAAGGTTAAGACCCACTTGGAATGAAATCTGCAGGGGATCACTTGGAATCAAATCTGCAGGGGATCATCCCCCAGGACAATAAGGGCTTTTTCAAGTACATCAGTAAGAAAAGGAAGACTGGGAAAATGTGAGTCTGCTGCTGAATGAGGAGAATGCCCTGGTGAGGGAGGATATAGAGAAGGCAGAGTTGCTGAATGTCTCCTTTGCTTCAGTCTTTACTGCTAAGACCAGCCCTCAGGAATCCCAGTCCCTGGAGAAAGGAAGACTCTCCACTGGTGGATGAGAGTTGGGTTAGAGACCATTTAGGCAAACTGGACAGCCACACGTCTGTAGGACTTGATGGGATGCACCCACAAGTTTTGAGAGTGCTGGCAGATGTTATTGCCAAGCCATTCTCCATCATCTTTGAAAGGTTGTGGAGAACGGGAGAGGTGCCTGAGGACTTGTGGAAAGCCAATGTTACTCCAGTCTTCAAAAACATCAAGGAGGACCCAGGAAACTACAGACCAGTCAGTTTCACCTCCATCCCAGAAGAAAGGTGATGGAACAGCTCACTCTGGAGGTGATCTCTAAGCATGTGGAGGAAAACAAGATAATCAGGAGTTACCTACTTGGGCTTTGGCCTTTCTAATTTTCTCCTTGCATAACCTCACAACATCCTTGTATTTCCTAGTTGCCTGCTCCTTCTTCCAAACGTCATAAATTCTCCTTTTTTTTTTTTTACTCCTTGAGTTCCAGTCAAAGGTCTTTGTTCCCACGTCAGCTTTCTTCCCCACTGGCTTGTCTTTTTGACATATGGGGACAGCCTGCTTCTGCATCTTCAAGATTTTCTTCCTGAAGAAAATATATATATATATATATATATATATAGCCTTCCTGAGCTCCTTTGCCCTTCAGGACTGTCTCCTGAGAGACTCTGTANCCAGAGTATGCAGGGATGCAATGAGGAAGGTTAAGACCCACTTGGAATGAAATCTGCAGGGGATCACTTGGAATCAAATCTGCAGGGGATCATCCCCCAGGACAATAAGGGCTTTTTCAAGTACATCAGTAAGAAAAGGAAGACTGGGAAAATGTGAGTCTGCTGCTGAATGAGGAGAATGCCCTGGTGAGGGAGGATATAGAGAAGGCAGAGTTGCTGAATGTCTCCTTTGCTTCAGTCTTTACTGCTAAGACCAGCCCTCAGGAATCCCAGTCCCTGGAGAAAGGAAGACTCTCCACTGGTGGATGAGAGTTGGGTTAGAGACCATTTAGGCAAACTGGACAGCCACACGTCTGTAGGACTTGATGGGATGCACCCACAAGTTTTGAGAGTGCTGGCAGATGTTATTGCCAAGCCATTCTCCATCATCTTTGAAAGGTTGTGGAGAACGGGAGAGGTGCCTGAGGACTTGTGGAAAGCCAATGTTACTCCAGTCTTCAAAAACATCAAGGAGGACCCAGGAAACTACAGACCAGTCAGTTTCACCTCCATCCCAGAAGAAAGGTGATGGAACAGCTCACTCTGGAGGTGATCTCTAAGCATGTGGAGGAAAACAAGATAATCAGGAGTTACCTACTTGGGCTTTGGCCTTTCTAATTTTCTCCTTGCATAACCTCACAACATCCTTGTATTTCCTAGTTGCCTGCTCCTTCTTCCAAACGTCATAAATTCTCCTTTTTTTTTTTTTACTCCTTGAGTTCCAGTCAAAGGTCTTTGTTCCCACGTCAGCTTTCTTCCCCACTGGCTTGTCTTTTTGACATATGGGGACAGCCTGCTTCTGCATCTTCAAGATTTTCTTCCTGAAGAAAATATATATATATATATATATATATATAGCCTTCCTGAGCTCCTTTGCCCTTCAGGACTGTCTCCTGAGAGACTCTGTAAACCAGTCTCCTAAACAGGCCAAAGTCTGCCCTCTGGAAATCCAAGGTGGCAGTTCTGCTGATGCTTCTCTTCACTACTCCCAGGAAATGAAATCTATTATTTCATGATCGCTATGCCCAAGAGAGCCTTCAACCATCACAGCACCCACCAGTCCTCCACTCTTCATGAACAACAAGTCCAGCAAGCCACCTTCCCTAATTGGCTCACTCACCACCTCTGTCAGGAATTTAACGTCCACACACTCCAGGAACATCCTAGGCTGTTTGCTCTCCACTGTCCTGTACTTCTAGCAGGTATCTGCTAAGTTGAAGTTCCCCACAAGAGCTGTACTGCTCTCCATCCTGCTTGATTACTTCTCAAATTCTCCTAAAGGGATTTAACTGCTGCTATGTTTCGACAGTAGTCATTCCATCTGCATCTGCTGATAATTGCTTGTCTAAGATCCAAAGACAGTTAACAAGCAAACAACTGGCATTATTATTGCTTTAGTTTTCTTCAAAAAGCCCTGTCTTTCTTTAATGATTAATACTGTTAATTCCTTCTGACATCATGTGTTTAAAACCAAAAATAACCTGTATATAAACCAACAGCTTGTACTTCAGGTGATGTGTAGGATTTATTTTATGGGCAATGCTTTCTACAACATTACTTCATTCACCCACCTACATATCTGTTCTGGACAAGACAGGAAAGACACTATCTCTAGCTGGGAAAGTAAAATGTGATTATGCCAGTTTGTAAAACCTACTGGTTTGTGGGTGTTACTTGCTTGTAACACTTCCCCCTCCCTGTTTCTAGAAAGCAGCTGGGCTGACTTTGATAAGGTTTTGATTCACCGTAATAAAGACATATTTTATTTAACAAGAAAGCCCAATCCACAAACACTCCACCACTTCATAAAGATGAAGCAGTTACACTGAAAAAAGGAAGAGTTTTACTTGATAGAAGTGAAGGGAAATTCATTCTCAGTGAGCAGCTGAACTAAGATTCAGTGTGCAAGTCCCATTTCTTCCTACAAAATACTTGTCAAAACTGTCCCCAAGGCAGTATAAATGACCAACACAAGCATAAGATCTCTGCAACTTTCAGAGAAGCTTATTCTCACAAGTCATATAGGTCAAGACCTGCTATTTAGGCACCCAAATATGCCTGAGAGCCGGTCTCTGCACATAAAAAGAAATAAAAATTGAATGAAGTGAATATGTGTGGATGTGGGATTTTGAAGAAGACGTGACAGGCTGGCAGACAGGCAGCCTCCGGTGAAAGTAACAGTTAAAAATTCACAGATACAAGGGAGCCTGTGTGCATGTGTGCGTACACAAATAATAAACACACACTCTCATAGTGGTTTTATTCTTCCTTCTAAATGAACAATATGCATTGAAAGATCACAAATTCCTTTTTATTCATAGCCAAAAGCCTGAAATTTCAGAAATTTACACAGACAGGCTCAAAATACCAAGAAACTTTTATGAGCTGTCCATTTCCTAGTCATTCTTATTTACAGAGCAAGAAGTAACTGGGGCTTGAGAGCACATTCCACGCTTGGAAAACTTTCTATCTGAACAGAAAGATGCTGGCTGATGTCATTGGGAGGTCACTCTAAATAATCTTTGAAAGATCATGGTGACTGGGAGGGGTGCTTGAGGACTGAAGGAAAGCAAATGTCACTCCTGTCTTCAAAAAGGGCAAGACAGACAACCAGTTTCACCCCCATCACTGGGAAGGTGATGAAAGAACTAATCATGGAAAACAGTTCCAGGCACATTGAAGGACAAGAAAGTCATCAGGAGTAGTCAGCATGGCTTTACCAAGGGGATGTCACGCTTGTTCAGCTTGATAATCTTCTATGATAACAAGATGAATCCTCTAAGCAGACCATAATACCCAACAGGTTTTCCTTTTTTTCTCATTTTCTCTTTCCTGTTATTCTTATTCTCCAAAAATATCATAAGAAAAACATGATTCATACAACAAGAGATGGTGACAAAACCCTTCTCTCTACACAGGAATGTAGGTGATGTCAGTCGTCATTCATCTCAACTTAACAGGCTCCATTCAGTGCTTCAGCGGAGTAAGGATGAGGATCCATTCCATATAAATTATTGACTTTATACAAGCCACAGCTATATATCTAATATATAAACCGAAGATAGCTATAACCCAGAGACAAGATTTTCTAAAATGAGTAGTGATTTTTCATGCCTATCCTGATAAAATATAAATATGACCAGATATTGAAGACTTTGGTGAAAGAAGGAAGGGGTGTTTAAGATGTCTTTAAAATGTTCCACATTGGAAAAAAAAAAAAAAAGAAAATATTAGGCATCAAATTTATGATATGCATTTAAAACACATGGCCAAATAGGTCATTGTGATGTCATTTTAAAATGCACAAAATCCAATTTTTCACTTACCAGACACCATTTTACCTTGGATAATTCAGTTTCTGCTTTTGACAGATTTTGCTCCACGGAACATTCTGATTATTTCCACACTTAAGTTCTTAACAGTATTTTCATGGGAGAGGACTACAGCAGCTTAATCAGGGAAAGGGACTTTTCCCTAGAGGACATCTTGGAACCGGTCATCAAATTCGTGTTCCTCACTAAAAACCAAAGAGCCACACTCTTCAGTGTAGTGGTATCATCCCTAATGAACAAGTTTAGCTACAGCAAGGATCTGGTTCCTACACAGCATGACTACAAACTACTGAAATGGCAAGAGGCAGCAGTAGCCATAAGTTATGGGTCTTTGTTCTAAAGAGACAGTATAAAAATTTGATTCAGCATTACATAAAGACCTGTGTTTGCTCTGGCTTTGTCCTGTTAAGACTGTGCAACGTCATCCTAGAAACAGTCTTTCTCTTTTGACTTTGAAAGAGTTTGGGGAAAGCCAAAAGCATCTTTAATTCTGTATATTTTTATAACAATGTATCTTAGTTTCAACTATGTCCATAAATATCTTGAACTGTATGCAGGGTTACTGCTAGTAGAGTTGAACATCTGAATTATTATCTTAAAGATATAATGAGAGATTGACCACCATGTGTGACATGATTACACTTCCACATGTGCTTAATTTTACATATATGAGTAGTCCTATTGAAGTAAAATGAACACTTTTTTTTTTTTAATATAGATTTAATCACATACAGAAGCAAACTTATTTTTCATTTCCTTACAGGTATTAGATTTCATTATTGGTCCCTAGCTTTGGGCAAATGCTTTTAAATGCCCTTGTATGGTGCTATCTGCCTGCAATAATCACACAGTATCTAACAGAATGGTTTCTAAACCTACTACTGTCAATGAAATGACTTGACTTTCTACCAGCCCACAGTGAATTCCAGAAATATTACCATATTGATATTTGCTTCTCTTAGAAAAAAAAATCCAAACCCCCCCACCCCCATTATTTACACAGATTATAGGGAGAGTACCAACAAGCACTGAACCAAGGGAAGTGAGGAACAGGAACATATTAACTGCACTGCAAAAGTAAAGCACTGATCAAGAAATAGCAGAGCGGTCTTATTCCAGCTATAGATGCCTCATCAAAGATCAGACCTGCATTATACTTGATACAGTACAAAATATGTTTACATCCTACAAGAGTCTGTTCTGAGGAATATACAGTCTTATCAAGGAAGGTAAAGAATGTGAGTGAAACTGAGGTGAATTTATCTGCCCTCTCTCATACACTTCCCCTCTGAACAGGGCCCTGACTCTTAGTCGTTGTTCTACAGAGATGGAAAGCACAGCGTTAGTTATTGTAAGGTATCTTCATAATGTAGTTTGTGATCTATACTACCTTTGACTGCTGATTAGATTGTGAAAAACAATCCATGAAAGCGGATGGATGAGAAGCCTAGAGCAACTATAATATGAATCACTGCTTTCTGCAATTTCACTAAAATGGTGACTAAGAGTAGATCATTCATTTGACTGCTGGAATAAGAATTGTTTCTCCCTGCAGTGTAGAGAAAGCAATATTAATTTCTGTATGTTTCATAAATATGTGCTATATTCAGTAGCATGAAATTAATCTGTTTGGGGGTTTCAACAAAAATCATTTGTACAAAGAGATTACAAAGCCAGGTACTTTAAACACCATGGCAAATACTTAACTACTCCGACTTCATCAAAAAAACCACAACACATCAAATTAGTTAACCAGGCTCAGGGAGTTTCAATGGGAATCAGTAACTAAACCAGACACTTTCTGCCTGAACAGTGAGTGCATCACGTA
>VWZK01006479.1:353205-374742 GCA_013396935.1 Baryphthengus martii | reverse complement strand
AAAAGAAAACCAAATCCCCAAATGAAACAAAAGAACAAACAGATGCACATTCGGTCTTAGCTTCTGAAGTATATCAGAGGATTAATCTTCGTAAACGGAGCATCAATTTCAACCAAAAGAAATATTTCCAAATCCTTGGTTTTTAATGCTTCAACACAAGAGTTAAACAAAACTGCAAGTCTCACGTCAGTCTCCCAGTTAGTCGAGGAACTGTGAAAGTCAAAGAAGTTTTCATTTGCAAAATACTGTCAAAGACCAAGAACAGAGTAATCATGAAATCTATAATCATGCTCCTAAGCAGCCTGGGAATTAACGAGCTAAGTTCTTATTAGTGCAGTCTTCAAGTCTGTAGATGAAAGTAAGCTTTTTATCACTGAGAACAAACAGTTTTGCTCTGTCACCCTGTAACAGCTTAGCACGCCGGTATCTCAAGCACATTTCTGGTCTCCACAGAGCAAGAAATACACAGTAGGTCACAGAAAGTAGAGATCACCTAAAATCGTAAAACCAACGTAGTAGATGGAACCAAAGAGAAGATGTTTGAAGGAGCTATGCCTTACATTCACAGAATCCTATTAAGAGTGGAAGAGGTGACTGTGCCGTTGTTATTCACCAGATCCCACAATAACTGGAACTAGAAGAATTGTCTAAATGGGTAAAAAATACTTTTTGCAGTGGCTAATGAGCCTTTGGAATTTGCTGACACTAGAAACTCTGAAAGCAGTCAGTAAGAGCCCAGAGAAGGATCTTAGATAAAAGAATGGACAAGAAATCTACAAACATACATTAACAGGATCAGAAGAGTATAAGGAGAGAAACACAGAGGATGGTCAGGCTCACACACCCTTCCAGCACAGCAGCCCCTGCTCTTGGGGTCAGAGACAGGGCACACTGCAAAGTGCCTGCTGACCTGACTCAACAGAGCACTTCTGGTTTTAATGAGAATGCAGCTTGATTAGCTAACTTTGCAATGTGCCATTAAAAGAGACAGGATAATTGAATTGAACAGAATACAGATATAGAAATCAATATTTAATACACCTTCCATCACTGCTGTTAGTCCCTAGTACAAAAAAAACCAAACCAAAACATCAAAGAAAATAGTATGAAGAAAAGTAATGAAGCCACTACTTTACTGATCATTAATGGTGTTACTTACAGTAAGTAAAATTTCCAAGATCTTTATTACATTCAGGAAGTATTTGTCTTAAACTTACAACCGAAAAACAAGTATGAAAGCAGAAAGCTGTAAGAATTGCTTCGTGGTAAAAATCAAAACCCAAATGCAGATTCTTATGTTTTACAAAGATCACTCTTTCTTTCTTTCAGAAGACATTACAAATAATAAAATAACTGCTTCCAGTAGTAGCCTGAAAACGAGAAGTCACATGTGGTTTTCCTATAATTATCCCTACAGTAAAACCCACTATCTTTGAAAAGATTTTTCACTTACAGTGATTTTTTTTTCCCCCAAATGTATTTTCTCTATGCGATTCTCTTCCATGGCTTGTTTTCTTTTCTTCACTCACTCATTTCTGTCAGTTGAATACGGTTATGCACTCTTCCACATATCTTATTTCCTACAGATTTGACCCTCTGTAGCACCTTATTTGTTCATATTTGTTTATTGGTCTTTTCAGCTTGATTTTTCATTTTCAACTATTTGTGTTCCATCACCTTCCATATTAGAGGGTGAATATTCCTTTCATGAAACAGAAAACTATTTAAAAATTGCATCAAATGGAACCATCAGCCTAATCCTCCCAACAGAAACTGAGATGAGAAAGAACAAGCATAGGCCAAGCTCAAGAAGCTTAAGTCCAATGCTAGTTCTACAAGCTTCTTTTGAGGGAAAAAAAGACATTGAATAAAACAATTTCCTTTATGATTTTTCCATTCATACACTGATTTATAACCTTAAAACGTGCAGTACAAAAGATAACTTGAGGTTTGTGAACACTGAATCAAGCTTAACCACAGACAAGTTTGCTTTACTATAAAATTTTTAACGTCATTTGTAACATTTTTAACATTGTTCCATAACTGAGACTGGTCTAATGTTGGTTAACAGATGGCTTTATAAACTAAGAAATTGAAATGTGAATGCAGCACATAAGAGTATTCCGTGGTTTTACGTATACAATTTGAATATTCATAATCTGTATTTGTAAGTGGGCTAGTGTTTCAGACACACATCAACAAGCCATACCCATTATCCGCTGGGAAATAGGGAAAAAGAAATTCTTTATACAATGGCATCAATACAACTTCAACAGATGGCCATCACTGATCAACAAACTAAACCCAGAATTCTTACAAATCTGGCAAAACAAGATTTCCTTTTGTAACAGCCTGTCTTTGTAAATATATATGGCAAGTTCTCAACAGTTAATTCTAGCTCTTGGAGTGTAAAAGAAATCACAGAAGAGGATTTAAAAACAAAGAGTGTTGAAGATGCCTTTTAAACACAGATTTCTTTTATGCAACGTTAACTGTTAAATACAACTTGCTGTAGAATTATTATGAACAATTCAATAATTTAATGTTTAAGAGTATCTTTATGTATCCCTGCCAAGTTGAATAACTACCGATAATTTTCACGTATGTCAGACCTCTTTTGAGGTGAAACAGCTTGAAAACAAGACATAGAAACCATTTACAGTTTAATAAACTCAAAATGAATACATCAAAATTCAGAATATACAGAAACTAAGCACACTACAACCCCCCCCGCTTATTATTACAGCAAACATGAGAAATATGTATTGTAGATCTCTTGAAAAATTGTTTCTTCTAAACTACAAATGAAAAAATAAGAAAAGAATATACTACAGTTTTTTTAGAACTCATATCTAAAAAACTGCACTGGCACGCGCGCTCTCGTATTTCTCAGCTAATTCTATACAAGCCATATTGACTCATCTAGACACTTTCAGACAAATATTCATTTTCAGAGGATGAGATGTCTGTCAGGTTGTCATCAACACACAAGGTGTTTTGCTTTTCATCAAAGTTGAGTTGGGCTCTTCAGGTTAGAGTAACTGAAAGTGATACGGTAGAGAGAGAGGAGGAATTTGAGAAGAAGAAAGCTGCCTTCATCAAGTTCTTAATGAAAACATGTTATTGATTATGCCTGTAGAGGAATGAGCCTCTCTATCACTAGGACCACATTTGGAGCTGAAATTAGAAGCGTAAGGTTAAGATCAAAAGGATACATAACCTGAAATGAAGGAAGGGCTCTCTGAAATCAATAAACACTCTTTCCTAGACAAGGTAATAGCTTTCTTGATCCTGTGTATATGATCTACATTGTTTGACAAAATCTGAGACTATCACCTTATCTTAGGAAAAGAAAAAAATGCCATATTGAACACATATCGGAAAAAAAAGATGTTCAAACACTGATAGATGGAAAAGATCATCAAGCAGTACCTAGCCACTGAAACGGAGACTTCAGGAAATCAGTTCCTTGTATTTGACAAAGCTAAAAAGCATGGTTTCAGAAACATGCCAATAGATATTCCTCTATACGACCACTTTCTAGCAGAAAGTGCAATTAGCTCTTCTCCCTATCCCCAAAAAACACTAAAAAGGAGAACTGCATACCTGCCATGAAAATTGATTTGTGAAAATAATGTCAGTGAAAACTCTCAAAGAGCCGGAATGACATTTCAAAATTGCTTTCTTTTAATAAAGTTTCTGTAATACAAACCAAGATAATTTTTACTTCTCTCTGGACATAACATTATCACTGTATTACACACAGTATTAGCATTAGGAAACGATTTTAAGATTTCAGTTATCCAGAAACAAAGAAAAGCTAATTTGTACTGTGCAGTAAGGTTATTTTTTTTCTGAACTCTGAAATATCAGCATATCTGCACAGTTAGAAATAAAATGTTTACACAACAGTCAACTTTCAAAGCTCACTACAAATAAAATAACTAATCACCACGTTGTCTATGCAACCATTTGTATTTCTCAAGTGTGGTAACTAAGGTCAAGATAGTTTCAGTTGCCCAAGTTTAGTCATTTCATTTGCAAGAAGTCCTTTTATAAGGATATTACTGAATTAGTGATGAAAAATTTTTCAAATGCTTTTCAGATTGCCTGAAGACCTCGCCAGAACTCTGGCCAGCAACTCTTTGTCCATATTTCCCAGTTAGGTCAGAGATGTAGGAGAGTTGCATTTTAAGTTAAAACAAAGCTCAAAAGCTTCTCTTGGATGTCTGCGTGCTTTTTTTGAACATCGTCATTCTCTACTGAGAGAGAGAAAAGGATCTAAAATTACCTTCTTAAAAATGCCAATGCTAAACTAGATCTGCAGAAACTGCTTTCTTCTCAGCTTATTTCCAGTACGTGGGACAGCGCTTCAACTGCTTTTCCCCTCAAGAGTTAACTTCTCACTTCTTTCAACATCTACTTAAATCAAACCATATTTGGAACACCTTTTGGCAAGGTACTATACATTAAGTTTCCAGCAAGCACAGTAAAACTGCAAAATTTGTATCTACTACAGATAAGGATGTCAGAGACCTACTGGTGAGGCTGAAAGTGAGATACTGCTGCTTAGTCAGGAGCTAATTTCAATGAGTGACTCTCACAAGCGGAAAGAAAAATAAAACGACTGCAACACGACCAACACAAAGCACAGGTGTCTGAGGTTGCCCGACCAAAAACAGAGTTAAAGGAAAAAGTCTTGTCTAGTCTACAGTTGAAAAATCACATCGCATGTGTACAACTACCAACATCTCTCCGTTTAGTGCTGCATTAGTACCCAAACACTTAATTCTCTTTACATTCTGCTTTTTCCAATGTTCAGGAGACAGGATCTACAATTTAACGTCTCCACTCTGGCAGAGGATTACAAATGGTGTAACCATTAGTAGCAAAAATAGTTGGAAGCACTGAACAAAAACCCCACCCAATATCATCAATGCTTAATAAAAGGAAAGGTAAAAAATTCTCTCTGCACTAATAAATGCATTCAATACAAGAGCACACCTCCTAAAGTAAAAATAATTCTATACCACACTTTCTATAGCAGCCAAGTACTTTAAGAGAAACACTGAGCACTTAGACATATTATACTAATAATAATTAAACCTACTAGTATTACAAAACCTCAACGGTTTTTCATTTAAAATAAATTAAAAATCAGGGAAAACAATATGCTTAAATAATTTCCCCCACTTACAGCATTATTTTAGTGATTCTACCAGTTCTTTTTATAGATACATGCAAAAAAACATATGCATTAATAATAAATTAATATTTCCCTTTGATTAGTCACATTATAATATCTCAAGAAGAGATAAGACAATAAAAGAGCAACAAACACAGATAAAGTTTGACCCCTTTCCCCTTTCATTATTTTTTTTCAAATTCTGGTGATTACTGGTAATATCAAACTCCAGTGATACCAAATTCTGGAATTATCGACAACATAGCATTACATTTCAAGCTATGAGTTGGTCTGATTAGGCAAATATTCCCCCCACTAAAGCTCAGTATCATTCAGTATCAGATGAAACATGGAAAATAAATTGAGTTTCTACCCGATTTAATGTACCATCTCTGTACTTGCTCTGTCTATAGGAAAAACAACAAGCCAGAACGATTCTGTAAATCTGTGTACACAAGCACAAAACAGACTGGGAATTACAGTTTCACTACAGGAGTTTAAACAGAAATAAATTAAGTCTTTTAAACTTTTATTATAGTGACACCTTGTGGCTACATTTGACTTATTTTGAGACCTCGAAAATTTTTCATTGTCTTTAATGAATTGCTTCAAAATTAGTGGTCTAGGACAAAATATAAAAAAGAAGTCACAAAACAAAACTGAAAGGATGAAAAAAAAGTAAGAATGATAACAAAAAATAGCATTGCTTAAAAGAGCTGTGGCTCTAACTCTACCTCAATTTGAAAAATCTGCCCTTTTTTAAAATGAACTCTTGTTGTTTACTCATATTCAAACTGATATCCACAGGATGAAAAATACACTACAAACAGCAGTTTTATTATTTTTACAGCTGATTTCTTGAAACACAAGACAATCCAACATTGTCAGAACTATGGACTGAGTAAGTGCTGTGAGAGAGTTAACTTGTTAATATGATGAGGAAGATGATTTGCTGAGTTACATTATGGTCTTCTTTTAAAAATGGGGTAGGCATTTTACATCTTCCACTGAAATAAATGGGGCTTTTTTTCATTGTTGATAATATGGTAACAATTTCTTTCTAGACGGAGCATATAAAACACTTAAAACATATCCGTCCTTTGATAACCATGCATAATTTATCTGTAAAAGCACAGTATTAAATATTAAATGAACACATTCTGACATAATCTCGTATTAGCTCCTATTTTAAATGTGTGTTCACAATACTGGAGATTATCTCTTTCTGGGATGATAAAAAAACCTCGCATATTTTAGGATTTCTGTTTTGTGTATGTTAGTATCCTAGAGATAACTAGTTTAATTCATTTAAGTAAACAAAATTACTTTAAATACACAATCACAAAAATCCGAAATTAGACGCAGACAAAAAAAAGGGTTCAGTACTTATTTCTTTCTAAATAGAATATTAATTAAGCAAGAGCCAGATAAATAAAAGTCTGAAATACTAATATGTATGTGTACACAGCCCCCCTCCTCCAAGCCTCTCTTTTCGAGGTCGTCTGGTCCAAAGCCTTGACCACAGTAGAGCAAACATTTAAGGATGACCTAACTATCTATATTAATATAAATAAAAACAAAGTTCTTAAAGTGGAACTCCTCAAAAATTTGTTAGCAATTTTGTCTCTAATTATCTTTTAAATAGCCTTGTCTTCTCATTTACAGGAAAAAATACATAAAAAGAACAGCAAATTATAGCTACAGTACTTTTGACTAGCAAGTGCACTCTTACTATAATGTAGGCTTCAATTCACTGATGTAAAGAGAGATTAAAAAACAGCCTTATTTAAACTATCCTGAATTATGTTGATTCACAACTGAGAACTTAGATTGCCTTAAGGTTACTGCTCCTTCTTACAGCACAGTAAGTACTCATAAACTTACGCTTGTACATGACTTTCTCTTTAGCTCTTCACTCACTCTTCAGAGTAGCTGCCACTCCAGGGAATTCCCTACCACTTTGTGGATACGATAATGAGGAACAGAGATTTATAGAAACAGATTTATAGATAACAGGTTTACTGAGGATCATGAAGCAGAACAGGAAGAATTAGAGGCATGAGGACTGATGTGATAAGGAAATCTGTGCTGTAGTTACCTGGATAACTGTAAAATTCAAATACCTGCTAGAATAAAACTGCAAGGGGAATGTTTCCAGGTGCACTTGTGAATGCATTTAAGTAGAACACATATAGCTCTGTATACAAAAAAACAACACATGAAATGAATTCTGTCCTGATAATCTGCTCTTCCAACAGAAGGCAAATCACTTAGAGAGGATTAAGAGATCTTTGGAGAAACACAATGTACAAGAAGTCCTTTTGTGCCAAAAAATTGTTAGGGTACCACCTAAAACTCTGGAAGAACATTCTCCACTCCACTCTCTGCACTTTCCAGGCAAGGCTATCAAGAGCCTTCGCCAAAACAGAACAATGATGCTTTCAAAACATAGCATAAATATATAACATATATAAAAACACATTTTCAAGTTCTATGGCAAGTATGTAAACACATTTTAAACATTTAGGCAGTCAAGGAAAAAGATACATAGTTAGAGGTGGAAGCACCAGAGTTTTCAAAACAGGATACTAGCAATTTATCATCTATCTTTATCTTGAAAAAGTATCCACCAAGAGAGACAAATTACTACTTTTTTAAGATAGCTGAGGAAAGTTGTGTATATCACACATGATCAGAAATACATAATGCAACAGCGAAATCCAATAACTTATTCTAGTGTCTACATCATTTAATGATAGCCATGCAACATTACATTGATGAACTAACCTGCAGACACGGGCAGGAAAATAGAGGTTCTGCCAGGACCGACAGAGGTATTTAGAGTGATCGATAACCCGAATCCAGTCTAACTCATCCATGGACACTTCGATGTAGTAGGAATAAGACCTATGGATTGTCAAAAAGCACTAGTTTCAATAGAAGCAGCCACATTTTAGGTACTAAATTTTAAACTTTCTTCTGGATTTTCAGTTGAAGACTATTTGTTCCTACCCACAGGATCGATATCCAAGTTATCTAAAGGAGATTTCTAATTTCAATCTTTCTGAAACTGTGTTCTCCCAATGTACTAGTTTGCAACATTCACAGACATTTCAACAGCATCATGTTAGCACTTATCCTTCTCTCACACTGATTTTTAAAAGAAGAGTTGCTCTTCCAGAGCTCTAAAAATAAGGTTTGTGTTAAACATTAATGCCTTTGTTAATGTTTCCAGTTTTTTGCTGAGGACTTTAAAAGGTAGATGTTTAAAGTGGTATTGTTTCAAAATTCTGAAAATGTTAGATAAGACCGTTAATACCAATTGATGCACCTAAAAAGGTAATGAAGAGTCTCTAAGAAGTCAATTGCATAATCAGCTTCTACATTCACATCAACCGAATGTGTAATACTGACAACTCACATAAATACACTGTGTTTTAGCAACATGATTATTACTAGCCTACACGTATTTGAACAAACTGGGCTCCAGCATTTTAGAGTTTGACAGGTTTGATTCCAAAAAGTTACTGACTGATCAACATCTCTGTATGGTGAAGATTTCACCTACCTTTTCACCTACCTTAGTTAAGTTCTTGGGCAGGAGGGGAAACCTGACAATTCAGGTATTATGCCCCATAAGAAGCAAAAGAAAGTCCAGTAGCAAACTTTCCACATAAAAAATAATAAAATCCAGGACGACACGGAAACTAGATTCTATACCACTGTGCCGTCAGTATTTTATGAAGACAAATAACCAGAGGTCCAACTCGTTTGATATTCTGTGAGGAACAATGGTTTGGTCTACAGATTTCAGAGGAAGGGCAAAGGATACAAAGCAACAGGTAAGTTTTTAATAAGTTGACCCAAGGAGAAGAGTTTTTCCCCTGAGTTTCAGCAGCTGCCAATTAATGTCTTGCAGACGAGGGGCATTTTACCTCTCCAAAACTTTCTAGAGAGCTCCTCATTATTCATAATCTCTTAATACTTTTAGAAGTTTTATAATTGGTTTATAAATTTGATCTCCTAGAACAAGTAGTATAATATTGTAGGAAGTAGCTCCTTGTACTTTCGAAGTTTTATTTTTCATTCTTTCCAAAAGGAACAGATGAGAATAAATTTCAGATTGCCTGAATCAGGAGAACTTACTTGAAACAATCACATAGCTATAAATTAATGCAGCTTGCTTTCAATGATTAAATTCTTTTTAAAATATGATTTATAGTTATCCATTTACAATAAAAAATAAAAATCAATAAAACATTAGCACATCCTGTTCTAAAATAACACGGTTAGTTAAGAAATAATTAAACTGTTTTGCAATTTTAAAGCGTTAGTCTGGAAGTAATATAAAATTAGTCCTTTATTAGAAAGGTAATAATGTGTTAAAAGTAGAAATAGTTTGTTTTATTGTTTTTAATAGAAAAATACTTATGAATATCTGCATGAACTGTCTACTAAATTGTAAAATCTTTGTCATGGAAAGTTATAGAATTAATATATTCAATTTATCAGATAAAAAGAATCTTGCCATTTTCCTACTTAAGCAGTCACTCAATTGATCAAATAAGCACAATTTGATCTTTCAGGCATTCCGTAATAATCTAAAGTAGATGAGCATAAATTGGCTGCAGCATTCCATAACAGAAGCCATGAAGTGGCTTCTAATAACTGCTGTAGTTGGCAATTCACATTCTACATAAATTTCACTATCTCTGCAGTATTGTCAGAGTGTTTTATCTTGTAACAATTTTGATATTTTGAAAAAATCTGAACGAACATTCCGTCAGTGTTTGGAATGTTAATATATAAAAAGTATGGTTTCTGTAAAAGAACAAAAATACAGTTTTTCAAACTAAAATAAAAGCAGTTGAAAACTAAGTGGGAAACACAAAGCAATTGCAACAATTTAAAGGACAAAGTTTCATTAGTAATATAAACTATTTAACAAAGACGTAGAAAATTCATTGAAATATGAGGAAGTTTAGTATTACAAAATACGGTCTGGTGTGTAAGTAACCAAAGCTGTATTTAAAAACCAGGGTGTTTTCAAATATCACTTGTCATTGTCATCTCCAACACTGTATCATGCTGGTTTTATAAAACATACAATTAATATTTTGCACTGATATATTATCACCAGTACAGAACGCATCACCTTCCCTTTTTATCTCAACTTGTCACCTACCGACTATCTCTGTCCCACAGGAGTATTCGTATGTGGTTGATTATTGACGGTTGGCCTAGTTTAATTTCAATTCCAGAACGGCAGTCATCATCAATTGGGTGTCGAGAGAAGCCGTGATCCAAGTCATAGTTCTGAGTATCCCCATCTAGCAAAGCAGACTTCAGCTCTCCTTTTACAACCTGGGCTCCATACTTCATTGTTGCAATATTTTCCCCTGGTACTAAGAATAAAAAGAAAAAATTGTTTAATTTTTTTTTTGTTTTGTTTTGTTTTTGTTTTTTTTTTTTTTTTTTACACTCTCATACTGAAAATTAGATATTTGGAACATCAACTGTACTAGGTCAGAACAAAGATTTCCTCTGACAATCTGCTTTCCTGGCCACAAACACATGCTGAAAGGGGGGAAAAAAAAAAAAAAGGAAAGAAAGAGAGGCATTTTAGAAATGATGATGATGCTTTTTCAATTTCATTTGATGCTCCCTAGGTCTTTTATGATAATAATAAGTAGCTACAATCGACTAGTATGTAGTATCTATATTCTCAGTCCCTTTCATGATTTTACAGAATTCTATTGCACCCTCCTCATTCAATCATCACTTCCCTCCTGTTTTAAAATTTTGGTCTATTTAGTCTCTCCTTGTGACCAACCTCTCACCATATCTCTAGTAGTTTTTTTTGCACTTTCTCATTTTTTTCCCCTAATTTCAACTGGGGTTTTTAAGAAGAAAACTAAAAAAAAAAAACCACGTAAAATATTCACTATGCGGATGCATCATGAATTTGCAGTGGCATATACAGGGGTGTAGCTATACAAGCTGTTTTGATAGGACAATGCAAAGTTAAATGAACATGAGTGAAATGGGAAACTTTTGGCTACTTGGGCTTTGAACCAAAAAGGTAAAGCAAGTTTTTTATACCACCATTTCACAATAATAAACCTGTTACGTCCTATGCATGGGTCTTCCACCAACATAACTGGGGATAACGATCCCTAACTCCACCTACAGAACAATACATTGATGAATCACCCCATTAAAAAGACACTATTAACAGTCTTGTTTGAGAAGAGAACCTAGAAAATATGATCTGAAAGCTAAATGACAAAAAGCTGCCCCTGAATTCTTCAAGCAGTTGGCAACAGAAGTATGAATTTTAACAGGATATTAAATTTGACATCTAAAGAACAGAATCTGAAGTGGTAAAATTTTACCTGTATTGTAGTACTGCTACATAAAAATAAACAACTATGAAACTGCAAGTAGTCATCAGTGCATCCACAAACAGAAAAAGACCCAAGAGCCTGAACTAAAACAACAGAGAAATTCAATTCTCTGAAAAGTTGTGATTTTGACAAAGCTAGAAATTTTGAGATTAGGGGCATATTGTTACTGAGACATAACTAGGCAGGAAAAAAAGAGTCAGAAAACACCATTCAAACTTTTCAAATTTATCTATTACACTGTCACCAGAATGCCTTGCATAACAATTCTTGTACAACATTCTAATATTAAACACATGTTTAAATATTAATGTCTGTAACTTCTAAGAGAGAACAAAGGGAAGATGCAGCTCTGAGAAAGCAGTTATTTTCAGGGCTCATCATGTATGACTGACAGAGCACGGTGCTCTTGAAGAACACTTAACTTCATTCTTTGCTGTGGGGTAAATAACACAATAAATCACACATTAGATAGCAAACTAACATCTTTCTAAAGCTCCGCGTTAGATATTCTTGTTGAATAAACAGAAAGCACAGACAAAATTCAAACAAAAGGCTTCTCACACTTTTTAAGCCTCCATTAATACAAATTTGGAAGATTTGTTTATACTATCCGGGCAAGTATGTAAAAAGTAAGAGAAAAATCACAAGTAGTGGAGAAAAGATGAAAATCTTCACGAAGCAGAAAACAAGTCAATGAACATAAAACTATACAACACAGTCAGTGCATTTTTTTTTTGAATGTATTTGCAAAAGTTTTTCTATTAAAATAACACTCCCTCTAGGAAAATACACTTATTACAACATTCATGTTTGAGCAATATCTGAGATACAAAGTAAGAAAGTAGGTTGACTATCTGAGAACAGAAACAGAAAGAACAGGACGTAAACACGGTATTTCATTATGTAAGCCTCTGAAAACACATAACAGGCAGGAACTCAAAGCACACCACCACTCTCTCCAGACAACTACAGTCACTAAATGAGAAAAAAACCCAGCCAAATACCCTGATGCTTACTTAACATGCCCCTGTAGTTGAGGTCCATGTCTCGACTCTCTGAACGAATCTTAATGGCATCTAGGATGGCATCAGGTGACAATAATCCCGAAGGTCTTACAACATTGAGTAGTTCCGTTAGACTCATTAGCGGCAAACGTACTGCTTGCATGATTTCAGCATGGTTTTCCTTGGGGTTATGTTTACACCAATTCATCAAAGCTTGGAAAATGTCCTTCTCAGGAGCTGCAAATGAGTCCCTCAGTACAATACTCAGAAGAGCAGCCTGGAAAAGAAAAAAACAAACAAAAACCTCAAATAAGCTTTTTTTTTTTTTTCCCCCAAGGAAATTAAAATAAAGCAAAAATTATTTTTAATAGCTACAAGTTAAAATACTCATTAATCTCCACCACCTGAAACTGTAGCTTGTTTTAGTTACTTATGCAAGAGTTATAAAATCCATCCTGTAAATACCAGGTAATATTACAAACCCACTAGAAGAAATGAGTCAGAATTGAAGTGTGGAGAACTAGTCAAAACAATTTAATTCCAGTTACTACTTCTTATATTCCAAAATAAATTTGAAGTGATTTGGGGATTTGATAATACAGTTCAAAGCATTCCTTTAAGGAATATACCTTAAGCTGCCTCTTACACAGAAAAGACACTAACTGCAAAATGAGAGTAAAAAGAATTGAATAGGTTTGATTGTCACCTAGCTAGCTGAACAATTACAAGTTTACTTATGAAAAAGATACATTTCTCATATATTCCAGGACTGGCTATGCCAGAGATGTCATAAACTATGCACTTTCTGATGAATGACATTTGCTAACTTCTTCGTTGAGAAATCTCTGAGCTCAAATTTAACAAACTGTGCATGGCACGGTACAGTAGAGAGGAAAAAAAATAAAAATTTGCTTTCTACACAACTAGTAACTCAGTCAGCAGAGCAGAGTCTCTTGTACTCATGTCAAGGAACAGACTCATCACAGCTTTTCTACTAAAACACCTGAAAAGAAAAAAAATTGAAACCATCATTCATGCAAGATGCTCTGCTGCTTCACATGACCACCACTTGAAAGCACTCTTATCACTATTATACCCAACTCAAAGGCCACTCTAGAGTAAGTGTAAAATTTCAGAGTTATAGAACAGCTTGACTCGGGCACAAGTATTTACGCATCTAACAGCAACAACAAAACCAACACACATAAAAACCCAAACCACCCTGCAACACCACCATATTATGCACTTTTGGAACATGATGACAATCAGCGATATAAATCACAGCAACCTACAGAAGGCTTTAGTTTACACAGTAGAAAAATCACCCCTGACTGAGGCAGACTATAGTAAGAAATGAACAGAATGGAGGATTTTCTGCTGTCTCCAAATATTTACTTTATATCCCCTGGGCAGCAACAAGAAGCCTAATTATATTATTTCAAGAACAGATAAAAAAAAAAAAGATAAATTAAGATTAAATTGCCTGCTCCCACCTTTTAGAATACTCCATCAGATTTACTATATTTAGCTATACTGACTGGGCAAAGGTAAATACGTAAGAAATTCAGAACAGATCACGGGCATTTTCAGTTCAGCTTTGGCCTGAACATTTGCAACTGTCACAGTTTCATTAGCATAAAATGACACCTGTTAACTAACATATAAACTTGCATTTCACGTCCCCATTAGTATTTTAGCAGGAAGCTGTATACAGACTGAAATGAACATTCCTGGGGAAAAAGGTACAAACCAAAGATATACCTTAGAAAGCGACAGGAAGCCTTCACTGGAGAGCACCTCTTGGGCATTTCTATCCATGAACATACAGCACATACAAGTTAATTTGGGAAGGGAATAAAGACTGGCAACATCAAATGTCATACAGACATTCTGAATATTAAGTATTGTGCAAAGATACTCAGATGTGGAATCCTCCAGTTCTGGGAACCCATATTTATGGGCCAGGCTTAGGAAGTCTAGGAGAACCTCTTCTTTCTCATCTCGTAGTGTAGCACGACCAGTGTAAATGTATTTCAACAGCATGGTAAATGCTTCTGCTGTGGTGTCCTGAAGAGGAATTTCTGCCTCAGGCTGAGATTCTCTCATTCCGCCATACAGTAATGCTCTAGAAGGAAGATAAAATTTGAGAAATTCATATCCTGATAAAAGCCAGGAAAAAAGTAGAAAGAGAAAGGAATAAATGACTACTTACAGCAAGGAGAATTCAAAGGGCATATCATTTAAGAAGCTACAAAAGAAAAACCCTAATCCTTGGCATTTAAAGTGCAGCTCTGCTCTGAAAGCAGCTGCACAAGAATAATATTCTAATGCATCGTGTTTTTATCCTACACAACAATTGCTCCATCTCCGCTTTGAAAAATAGCTTCTAAAGCAGAGATTAAGATACGATTCTCATAGCATTTTTTTTTTTTCATATAGAGCTACTGGTGAGAAAGAAAGAAAAAAAAAAGAATGATTTTCAGAAAACAAGTGAAAGAAATAGCTCACTGCTATAATAGCAGTGGCAGACTAGCAAATCTCAGGATTCTTGATCCTCTATCCCTCACTCTAAATCTAGTACACAGCAGCTCTATGAAATTCTGAATCCTGAGAAAAATCCAAGTAGTCACAATTATTTTTTAAAAAATACGACAGACAGTTTGAACACTATCTGCATTTACATTTTAGTTTAGTTATTACCTTATCCTTCTGACAAATTTAACTGGAAGATGATGATCAGGAAATTCTATTAATTACATATACAGTGAAAAACACCCAGCTCTTTAAAAAGCTCGATTAGTATTATTTCTAGTTTTAAAACTGTATATTCTAACCTGTATTAGCCAGATCTCTTTACATACTCAATTCCAATGCATCAAAATTAAACTGAGTATATTCCGTAGAAGTACACCATCCATGCTCTGAGAAATCTAAACAATTTTACAGCATAGCTTTTCTGTTCTGAAGTAATCTTTCTCTTGAATTTGTGAAACTACCTTCAAAATCCAATTTAATGAAGGTTAAAGGAATAACATCACGACATGGTATTTATCTTTTTATATTTGGACACAATGACTTGATGTGCTGGGAAACATCACACAGAAAAGGTCACACTCAACGGACAGATGATTACACCCTGAAAAGTTCATAGAAAAACAATGTTTATCTTATCTGCATGAAAATTTCCTGTGAGCCTGACAAAAAGCTATACTTCACCTGAAATAATGGCACCGAGCAGCGAGGATCACCCTGTGTGCCGGAAAACGTTTTTTTTCTACAATAAATGTAACGTCACTATATTCTTCCCCATTCATCAGAGCACCGATATGCTCTGACAGAATGTGAACGTGGTCGATCTCACCCACAGCCGTGTACGGACGAAGCGGATGGCTGTTACTCATCTTGGAGGGATGGTGATATTGGTAGCCTAAAGGGAAAAAGAAAACAACCAGTATTATAAAGGGTACAAATACTTAAAAATGGCAAAGATCAAGCTGCAATTATGGAAAAAGTGACTTGTGTAAGTTACCAGATATTACATAAAAAATGAAGCCAAGAAGTTTTCTATTAAATTTCGTTTACAACAGGACTCGATGCAGTCTGCATCAATAACTCTAGCCAAGAGAAAATATTCCAGAGAATTCTGTCACCTTGTTCTGTCAATCCATTTACCTAAAAAGCTTTCAACAAAAGGAATTCAAAATTAAACTGGTTTAAAGTTACCATTAGACAGGAGTATTATCTGAATTAAAATGTACATAAATCATAAAAAAATAATTGGACCAATTAAGCATAGTCTTAACTCCAAAGTCTCTACTAAAATCAGTGATGAGTTAAAAACCTCAGTGTTTTTGCAGAATTCCAATCAACTTTCCATAACTGGGAGAAAATAAACAATCAGGATAATTTTCAATAAATAACAAAGTTTGTCAAAGAGCAAAGCTTTACAATACACAATTCTATGTTCTTACCCTTTCCACTAAGTTTTCTTGATACCTTCTTATTCTCTCACATATGTAAGAAAATAAACCCCTTAATACCTCTTGGTCATAAATATAGGAGTCTATCCACTAATGTGCAATATAAATAAATGCATTAGTTGTATATTCTATGAAATACTTTTTTTTTTTTTTTTTTACTTAATTCACAAAAGAAACCTCTAGATTTGTTTGGTTTGGTTTATTAAAGCAACAGAGGCTTTCTGTAGTCTCAGTGGCAAGAGCATCCACAGAACAACTTAGGTCTTAAATCAACTTCTATTGTCACATGTCTGTTTATTTTTTATTTAAAAGAGGCTGGCTGTTTCAGGTAACCGTTCACATTTTCAGAGACACCTCCTGTGCTCCAGTGACTAGCCACTTTTCAAAACGGCCACTTAGAATCACGGAATCATTCTGGTTGGAAGAGACTTTTCAAGATCATCAAGTCCAAGCATTAACCCAGCACTGCCAGCTCACCACTACACCATGTCCCTTAGCACTGAAGAAAGATGGTGCACCACAAGAAGCAGGAAAATCATGAAGCCATACTCTGCAAAAAGTTAAGGCACTAATCTTTCAAGTGAAATGCATGACACAAATGCATCTTTAAGCTATATTTTTAGAATATTATGAGAAAATATACATCTGTTACCAGTCTTTCTACCCCTACAAAGAAAAGAAAACAGATGCACATGGGGTTAAGAATTTTCGCATTTCTGTAATACCTGGAAATGCTTAACCCAAAACTCAAGATACTGTAGAAACATGGTCCCAGAGACATTTAAACTACACTAGAGAAAGTGACAGAAAAATGAAAGAAAAGATTTGAGAAAAATACAGCATATGAAGCTGATAATACAGATCCCAGCACAAACGGGAAGAAACCCCCAGCTCTCCTCAGGCTGTCTCTGCTGTTTGCGTTAGAAGCTCTGTGCTCATCTGGCCATCACAGCACGGCACCAGCGATACCGGCCCAGATACCGGGGGCAGCCTAACCAGGGGAATACAGAATAATGTACGGCCATTCTCCTATCCTGACAGGAGAGTAAATTAATTTTTATGTTTTTTCATAATAATAGACTTGTTTCTTCCGTTTGCACTAGTTAATTTAAAATTAGCTAAGACAACTCAGCACTAGACAGATCTACACAACATACACTTCCAGTACCACCGACTTCGTAACAAGCAAGATTAACGGAACTCACACCAGTGCAGTTGCACCTATTTATGCTAGCAATAAGATTTATCACAGCAGAACCATTTGAGAGTTTATAGGCAACAGAAAAATTGAAATGCCCTCAAAACATAAAACCTTTTATTACACCAAACGTGCAAATTGATGCCTTTGTTACTCAGCTGCAAACCTCAAGCCTTCAAGTCCTCAGTACAATCCAAGTCTGTAATTGGGGTTGTTCATTCACAACAGGCAACCCAACTACATGCGAGTTACACGCACATTATCAAGCAACTCTGCACTGTCTCCCTTCCACTAGTTCTGACTGATTAGGGAAGTTCATTTATGATATTTCATATATGTACAAGTACAGGCATATTCTGGTTTTAAAATCTATTCATTCCATTTATTTTTTTTTTTTACATTCTACTTCTTTGCTACCTTCACTCACTCTTACAGCTAAAATAGAAGAACAGACACTGTCTGCATAAACCTGAGAGAGTAAAGAGAAGGGAATGCCACCAGCTGCACACTAAGCTTGCTTCCAGTAGCCATGGGTGTTGTCACGTGCCAATATGGTGAACAGTTCAAGGGAAAATTGTTTCCATTTCAGGTTAAAGAAAAAAAATAAAAATCAAAAGCACACTTCCTTCTCAGGGGTACATAAACTTCCTTCTGAACAAGAATCAGTGTACAGAAGAGGGCAAAGTCTGAACTGGGGACGCTTGCTAACAAGCCAATGATGCCAGTTCTTATGAACATCAAGACCCTCAACTACAGCAAGCAAAGAACACAGACATTTAGAAATCCCCATGTGTAAGTTGCAAGACAAATTTGTTTGGAATTTGTTTGCTCTCCAAATTGCTGGTACAATGTACTAGTGTAAATTGACAGTTTCAAAACAAGAACCTGCTGATCACAGGGAACACAAGACTCGACTACAAGCCTCTGGCTGTGCAGCCTTTCAAATGCTGGAATGACATGAAGCACTGGAAACTGGCAACTTTGTCCAAGTATATGTACGTGCCTTAGATGCTCTCTGAGAGTAACACCAGGACATTGAAGAAACACTCAAACTCATGTATTTGTTTACTAGTGCGCATTTCCAGTGCAAGTTTTTTTCTGTACTGTGGATTCTCCTTGTAAAGCAGCCCAGTGAGAGCTGTCCCACCTTGAAAATACAGAAGGAAATAACACATGACTTCAGACCTTCCCAGACTGGATTAATTAATGGTATGAATTCAGTCAACCCCTGAAGGGATCTGCACGTGTTGTTTGAGGAAGTAAAAAATAATATACTGCTTTAGTTGTAGCAAGTTGTTATGAGCTCACCACTTCCCTGTACAGCTAAGCATGTATTTTTCTACTTGCAATTCAAAGTATTATGATAAAAAAAAGCCAGATGCTGTCAGGACAAAATGCTTCCTGAAGATCCCTCTGGCATCTTCTGTCATGAAACAGCATCACCCCTCACAGAGAACACAGGTGTTTACTCTTCCTGGCCGTCAAGAACACTTAACCAACTTCACAATAAAAGGCCAAGCCCTTTACAAGCATCTTGCCAGCATCATAACCTATTTCCAGGAGTTATTCAGAGCTAATTAACTGCTTCAGGAGTCAGCTGCTCCAGCTTTGTTCATGCCACAGAAAGAAACAAACAAAATAGTCTTCTCAGTGAGTTTGAGGCGTTATTAAAACTGCCAAAATCTCAAGAGGTATCTGTTAAATCGTAAGGCCTAACAAATCACTCTGAAGACCCCACCTGAAGACACACTTTTTGGTGGCAATCTTCAACAGTGAGCACATGAAAGCTGCAGCCTAGTGTTTATTATATAACGCTATAAGCAATATTATACAACGTGTGTCATGGCCAGAAAAAAGAACAACAAAATCTGCCCCGTTTTCAGCTTGCTCTATTTCTTCTTAGCAAATAATCTATAACGAGTTAAAAAAGTGATCTAGAAAATGCAGTAACAGTAAAACTCCCATGACATCTGGTTTGAGAGATATTTAGTAAAGAGGTGCAATAAAGACACACAAAGAACAATATACTGACTGCAGATTATTTATTAACCTATAAAACTGGCATTAATGCATTCAGCACAACCTGGTCAGAACGGCATACTACTAAACCTTTAAGTTCAAATCTGAAGAAAATATATTGGTCCACTCACCAGTAAAGCTGTCTGAAGACCTACAGTGGATGTAGCTCGTAGGCAGATGACCAGCTTCCTGAAAATTAGGGTTCTTTGCCATTCTGAACAGATGGATTGAACACCAAGCTCATAGAAAGGTTATTCAGTGACAGCCAGCTGCACAGCAACAACTGTACCATTTCCTGAAACAATGCATGAAATATATACCATCAGAAACTGCAGGCACGTAGTCTGTGGCAAAAGTGAGACGCATATTTCTCTGTTAAATTTTTTGCTGAAAACACATTCTTTTAAAATTTCTCCATTCTGTGGGAAAACTTCTAATAACATTAGAACACGGTAACAGAATTCCTTTTTTTTTGAGCCACCACCATTTAATTTTGACCATTCATTTTTCCAGCTACCAAAAAAGATGGCAACATTGCCATTCATTTGTTCATTAATAAGCCACAAAACTTTCATCCTGACATTCCTGCTGCAGCATTAACGTCCCCGGGTTCCCACATGGGTGTCCTAATTAAACGAGGTGATACAAACTGTATCACACATTTTATTCCCCACACATCCACACTTCTCTGCGTGCTCTTGCCTAGCTAAAGGTTTTGGGCTTTTGGGGGGGGGTTGATGGTTTGGGTTGGTTTTTTTAGAATGCTTCAGGCAGTGGCAGATCTTGCTCCTGGGCATGCCTGTAGTTTTACAAACAGGACAAGAAAACAAAACTGTAGGGTGAGGAAATACAGAAATACATAGGCTTTATTTGTTTAAATACATAACCAACATAATGAGTCTCTCTCAACAAGTATAAATTATTGTTATTCTTTCCATCATACCCGCCAGCAAGAAAAATAAACTCTTAACTAATTTGCTAAACGGATGATACTTTGATCTATGAATTCTCTCATAGGAGACTCTCTCATCTTCTTTAAGGTATATATTTAAGGGAGCAAGGCAGGAGAAGGTCGTCTCATGAACTGAAAAGTAACCACACCTTAATACAATAAATTGAAACCAGGTATTTGACAAAGAAGATCTCCTGGATCTTAACATGCATCCTAGAGAGTAACAAGCAATATGTAAATATTTGTTCCCACAAGTAATGCATGTTATCAAATTGGCTGCTATTATCAAAACATATTTGAAAGGCATTTATGAAAATTCTTGTGTTTCTGGGTTTTTTTGCTTGTTTGTTGCTTTTTTAAAGATAAATATAAGCAAACAGATCCCAACAGAACAGTATACTTGACACAGATTCACAGATTTGTAGCAGAAAACAAGCCCAATATATCCACATTGTGAGTAGGCTCAATTTAAATCCTAAAACACATAAAAAATTAAATTAAATCAACACAGGTCTTTGGGAGAGGGGTCTGTGTGCTATGCTTTAAAAATAACATGAGCAAAGAGCATTGTTCGGCACGCAAGATGACAGGCACACTGCTAAGTTAACATCAAGAGTTTTTTTAAGTCTTATAATATGGCAAATTCTTCTAAGTCAAAAGTAATTTCAATAAATCACAGCAGTGAGTAACCTGCAAGAGTAGTTAAGTACCAAGATCCCAGAAAAACCTGTGAAAATATTGTGTGTACTACTAAAGCATCGAAATATTGAACTAAAATTTTAAAAATAATAA
>VWZK01006479.1:214222-343307 GCA_013396935.1 Baryphthengus martii | reverse complement strand
TATTTGAGGGAAAGGCACTTTTGCAGTGCAGAATTCTGGCTGCGTTACTGAATTAACTGCAACGGGTACATTTAAAACCAGCCCCCGAGGGTGGGAACGCGCGGCATCAGTCAGCGCACCGCCGCCGCGCAGAGGTCTGCGCGGCCTTTAGGGCAGTATCGCAGCTGCTGGGGGGTGAGGTCGGGCCAGGGCCGGGGCGACGCGCGGGAAGGAGCCGTTCCCCTAACGGCTGCCCCTAACGGCTGCCCCCCGTGCGCCTTCCCGCGCCGCGCTGGAGAAGCCCTCGGTCCGCGGCGGAACGGGCGCCCCGCGGCGGGCGTTGGAAGTGCCGGTTTCCCCCTGCCGATGGGGCAGCGGCTGGCGCCCATGCCGTTGGGGGAGTGCTCCCCTCTCTCTGCCTCGTAAGGCGTAGCTCCGGGCAGGTCGGTGAGTCTCTTTGCCTGCATCTCTCTGCTAAACCACGAGTGCCCGTTAAGGCACCTCGGCTTTTCAGGAGAGAGTCAGTAAGTCGGGATCCCTCGTTCGCTGCTCTTTGAAATCCTTCCATTTTTTTCTTCCTCACCTCATCCTCATCTTATCTTCTAAGACTGGTGTGCTGAAAACCAGACTCGCTTCTTTGGCAGGAACAAGTCCTGCAGACAAGGTTTAGGGCGCCCTGGAGAGGAGAGGACGTTTTACCATAAAATCAGATCTGCTCTTACAAAATGAGATGGATAGCCTGCTGGAGTTCATGGTATTTGAAAAGTAAAAATCTTATCTGAACCACCAGTTATCTCGCATACAGGCGTTTGGAGAGTTGGGGAGGATGCCAGTATACAATAGAGTTTTTGTTTTTAAAGAAAGCTGTGAGAACCCCACCTCTCTTGTCTTGGGCTTTAGGAGAAGGTATCAACTTTGAGAATCAGTTAAAAGGCAAGAAAACTAACATCCAGCCTATCCCCCTTGAGTGTTGAGGAACAAAGTACCCTATCAATGACCATCCTTGTCAGATAAGCTTAAAAGAATTTAGATTTTACACTTTTCTTTTTTTTTGTGACTTTCGTGGGTTGATTTTTCTTAGTATTTTTTACTTCAAGAAAGAGAAGAATATTATCTGTTACAGGTGATTGCATGCCAAAGTGCATAGAACCGTAGCCACCTTGCTAATCATGGGCAAAAATAAAGGAGCTAGTAGTGTAGCACCAGGTGTTGCTTTTCATGTCAGACTCACTTCTGGTTTTCTATTTTCTGAACCAGGCAGTAGTATCTGAGAGAGTCTATAACACAGTTACACCTGTGGTTGGCTGCCCTAAGGCCTCACAAGAGCTACTAGATCATTCTTGGTGGTTACTTTAGTCCTTATGGTAGTAGTACTCTGAGTAGAATAACAATTTCCTTGTTTTGTTTGTATCTCTTCTCCTCAGTATGACCTAAATTTTGTATCTTAACATTTGGTTTATAAAATATTTCTTCTTTATAACATCCTTGTGAAACTGAATACTTTTAGAGGGGAAAGAAGGACACAAGGTGAGGACTTTAGGTATTCTCTCTACTGCTGAGTACAGAGTCTTAAAACTAATGGCTCGATTGATGTGTAGATTTGAGCACACTGAACAAACCCTTTGATTTTCTGTATATGTTTAGGAGTTTTAAGATCTACTGAATAGGATTGATGGCAGCCAGCAAATGCAAGTGGATGAGTGTGCTCCATAATAGGAAAATGTAGAGGGAGAGGATTTAGATGCTGCTTTGTAGCCCTGAATGATGGGCTTGGACTTCAGGAACCAAAGCTTTCCTAGCGAAATAGGGAGGGGAAAAAAAATGGAAGGAGCCACCATTGCATAACAACCTACTGCTTAGCAGTCAGCCGTGAATATACTGTGTTTTGGGATGGTTTAGAAATCCTCATCTAGGACAATTAACTTGCTAGTCCCTGGCCACCAGGAGATGAGGTGAGAAATTAATTTCTCCTGTTGAAGAATGGTATCCGTTCCCTGTGGACTGCAGTGTTCCAGACTTTAGGCACAGAATGAAGAGAAAGCCTGACTGTTTCATTATGCTGAAGGTGGCTGGCGCTAAATTAATTTTTTTTTCTACTGAAAAAATACTACTCAACACCATCTTCCATTACTTCTGCAAACATTTGACACGTTAGGAATATTATGCATGGTGGGGCATTTGTATAAAAGTAATATGTAGGTGCTTCTGTGAGCAATGCTTTAAGACCTGGTATGGAAGTGTATGCAAGTCTTTTTATTAGCTCACTTGATGAATATGTGTTTACATTTTGCAAATTAAAATTTTTAAAAATCATTTGCATCTTAAACCGTTTCTATTTGTCAGTAATCAGATATTCGGCGTATTAATATTTTAAATTTTTTTGTGATGTAGAAAGCTGTTCACAATATATAGATTAATTAATATAGATTAATATATAAATTATTTTTTCAAAGTCTTTCTGTAATTATCTTCTGCTTGACATTTGTAACCTACCGTAAAATGTATATAAATATCTGTGGTCTTAAGAACTGGAAGAGAACTTGATAAGACTATTACATTTATATACCTGGAAATCAGTTTTGAGATGCTTTAATTTTTTTGTGGCTTTATTCCCTACCTTGCTTTTCTTTCCCATCTTCTTGAAAAGGTAGACTTGAAAAATAATTGTTATAAATGCAATTATTTTAATTTTTTTTTTTCAAATTTCAGTTTACAGAATGGAGCGGATACAAAAAGATAATACGGAAAGTTCAAACCCTGGAGAAAATGCTGGGGCCAGTCTCGCTGCCACAAATAATGCTGGGCCTAATCTCACTGCAAAGAGTTCAGTGCTTACTTCTCTTGCAGCAGAAGCTGTTGTAGCCAGATCTATTCACCAGAGTCAACAAATGTCAAGCTTTTCCTCTTCCCAAGGGTCTGTTTCTTTCAGGAGCCGAAAGTTGTCAAGGTTTTGCTGGAGCACTACTGGAGTTCTGTCCTTGCAAGAAGCTTTAAAAGAAAAACAGGTTTAGTATTCAACCTTACATCTTGAAATAGATTTCTGGTTCTTTTCTCAAATTATTAAATTCGGCTTATATTAATTGTTTCTTTTTCTTTTTTTTTTTATTTTTCCTTTTTGTTTATACTCAGTTCTTTTATTGAAGTATTCCTGGTAGCAAGTGAGCGAGTCTTTGCTTTCAGTGTTTGCAGTATTTTAAGATTTTATTTTTAAGTAATAGAGGAAGGAAGCAGAAGATATGAAATGAAAAATTTACACTGAAGCAAAGCCATACCCAGCTTAGTTTAGTTAGTGCAAATATTTGCTGGATCACTCTGGATACTTTAATTTTAAATTGATGTTGTGACTTTTCTGTATTAATCTAACAAATTGATAAATAGTTTGTGAAAAATAAAGCCATTGAATATGACACACAGATATCTTTAGCTGTAGTATTGTCAAAGGTTGGGGCTTGGCTGGCCACTAGATGAATGACAGATGTTCTCTGTTAACCCTTTTCCCCAAAGGGGAAGAGAAAGGGAATAAGGGAGAGAGACTTACAGATTGGAAAACTAAATCAGTGTTAATAAAAATAGTAACAATAAAATGAAATACATACAAAACCAATATTGAACCCAACACCCTCTGATGGCAATTACGTGACTGTCCTCAGTGATGCTGTGGAGCAGGCACTGGGCAAGTCCCAGACTGGACTCAGCGGCAAACAGGAACCAGATTCAGGAGCTGGATTCTGGGGTTGGATTCAGGAATGCGAGGATTGGTATCGAAGGCAGAATGGACAGAGTCCTCCTTGGACGCTGGCCGTTGAAGAAGAGAGCTCGAGTCTCCTGATCCCTCAGCTTTATGCTAGATCTGGGATACATGGGATGGAATACCTTGCTGGTCAGTTTAGGGGAGGTCACTTGTCCTGTCTGCTCCTCCCCGCAGGTGCAGCCTTTTGCTTTCTGCACCCCCAACATAGTACACAAGATGTAGCAATGACCTTGGTCTCCATAGGAGCAAGTATAAGCAAGAACCTTTCTGCAAAACAATGCTTGGTACTAACTCTAAACATCGATCATTATCACTGCTAGAAGCACAGGCTGTTTGCGAAAACATGCTGTTAATTTCGGAAAGTGCAGTTAGTTACAAGAGACTTAGCTGAAAAGTAGAATCAGTGAACAAAGTTCTAGCTCAAACCAGGGCAAGTATATTTAACATTTCGTTTTCCTTGACATACCCTCAGAGTAGACTTTATGCTTTATAGTAACGCTTAGTAATTTGTTCTTCTGTTAGCCTTTGGAAACACAGATTTTTTTTTTAAAGAGTAGGGCAGTTATGTCATCATAATATATGGCAGTAGATTTCAGCGTTAGTTGCAAGTTGAGTAGCAGGTCATTGTTGTGATCACTGTGTATTTTTAGTTTGAAAGATGTGTTTAATGTTTTAGGCTCTATACAAAGAAGCAAGAGAATATCGAAGAAAAAAAGTTGATGCTTTATATAAATATGTTTTTGAAGTTGTCGGTGTCAGACTAGGTTTAGACTTAACAACTGTGGAAGAAATGATTTTGGATGTCCCCTCGGTAAGTCTGTTCTATATGTTGATTTCAATTATCAGTCAAAACGTGTAGCAGATTGCCCCTTCGATACAAAGTGTTATCCGTCATTTCAATTGTTTCCCCCCGAAAATGTGATTAATAAGGCACAAAACTAATCTAAAATGATACTTGACTAAATCATTCAGCTTAGGTTCCTGGCAGATTTGCAAGTATTCCCAAGGTTTTTGATTGTGGCTTTTTCACCTTTCTTACCTCAAGGAAAATATAATTAATATTGTTATTTTGACCCAAGTGATTCTTGTCACATCCGCCAGTTTCAAGTTTCATCTATCTCAGCTTGACATTATTATATTCTAAAGATGATAGATTTTATTTGATGTAGATCCAAGATGTAGTGTTAGAATAGAATAGAATATTTTAGTTGGGGGGGGACCTACAGCGATCCTCTAGTCCGATTGCCTGACCAATTCAGGGCTGACCAAAACTTAAAGCATGTTAAAGGGTGTTGTCCAAATGCCTTCTAAACACTGACAGGCTTGGGGCGTTGGCCACCTCTCTAGGTAGCCGGTTGCAATCTTTGACCACCCTCCTGGTAAAGAAATGCTTCCTACTGTCCAGTTTAAACCTCCACTGATGCAGCTTTGAACCGTTCCCATCGGTCCTATCACTGCATACCGGGGAGAAAAGATCAGCAGCTCCATTTCCCTGGGGGGCATTAGAAGGAGCGTGGCCAGCAGGTCGAGGGAGGTTCTCCTTCCCCTCTGCTCTGTGCTGGTGAGGCCCCACCTGGAGGACTGGATCCAGTTCTGGGCACCCCAGTTCAAGAAGGACAGGGAACTCCTGGAGAGAGTCCAGCGCAGAGCCACTGAGCTTGTGAAGGGAGTGAAGCATCTCCCTTATGAGGAGAGGCTGAGGGAGCTGGGGCTCTTTAGCTTGGAGAAGAGGAGACTGAGGAGTGACCTTGTGAATGTTTATAAATATGGAAAGGGCAGTGTTAGGGGGATGGAGCCAGGCGCTTCTCGGTGGCACCCAATGACAGGACAAGGGGCAATGGGTGCAAACTGGAGCAGAGGAGGTTCTGTTTAAACACAAGGAAACACTTTTTCCCAGTGAGGGTGACGGAGCCTGGAACAGGCTGCCCAGAGAGGTGGTGGAGTCTCCTTCTCTGGAGACATTCCAAACCCGCCTGGACGTGTTCCTGCGGGATCTACTCTAGGGTCCTGCTCTGGCAGAGGGGTTGGACTCGATGATCTTCTGAGGTCCCTTCCAGCCCCTCATATTCTGTGATTCTGTGATTTCAGGCAAATTCATCAGAATTACAATCCATACACAAATGGTGTTTGTTTCAAAGCTTTTCATCCTTACTGTCCAAAGCACCTTGTATAACATGACAAAATCAAAATGGCCATCTAGAGACCTGTAGTGTTTTGGGGTGGCCACTTTATGGACAAGTAGAGCATCCTAATTATGGTGCAGCACAATCTCCCTTAGATATGATCTGATTTTCCTTCCAGAGGTAAAGTTTTGGAGCCAATGTGGCCAATTCGTGTCTCCAGAATAAAATCCTCTTGTGTCGTGCTACTCCTCTCTTACAAACTAATCTTTTATGTTTAGGGTTGGAGTAGCAATAGCAGCGTATGTCAAGTCATACAAATATTCTGTGCGTGTTTCTAAGTCTTTACCAGTTCCTTCCTGTTGCTACTTTAGACTTAGATATCTCTGTGAGTGAAAGACTCTCCTCCAGTGTCTGTGCATTCCTGGACAAGACCATCAACAGTTGACACCCAGTTATCAGAAGCTAGGCCACTTGTGTGTACCGGTTCAGTACTTGGAGGCAGTATTTGAAGTATCTATTGTACTGTTTTGTAACTTGCTATATCTGAGGATAAACATTACATGCCACCAAAACTTTGAACAATCTCATGGCCAAATTATTTTTGTGTATCTAAAAAGCACATAAAAATATTTTGAGTAACGGGTATTCACTTTTTGATTTAACAGTTGGAAGCCTTTGATTCTTTTTTTGCCAAGGGAGGAAGTAAAGCACTGAAAATTTTCTATCAAGAAGGAGAAGCACCAGGAATAGGTAAAAATTTTAGCAATATTAGTACAGGCAGGTGTAATACTGCCTTATATTGTTAATTTTGTTTAGTGTTTCCCACAATAAAATACGTTTCTACTTTTTATAATTTTGCAGCCTTTTGCTATAAGGGCTGAAAATTCATATTTAAATGCTTGCTTCGAGTCAAATTGGTTAAATAATTTCGGTCTTTAGGCATTCTTGGGAGGAAGGCTATAAAAAGATAAGTTCTTTTGAAATCTTAAATACGTTGTAACTTTTTCTTGCAGGAGTTATGCCCGCTGTTCATTAGAAAGCACTTTCATAAAACTGGTCTGAATTTGCATTTATTAAAAATATTTGAATTTTTTTGGTTTTTGCATGCTCGGTAGAGAATTAGAATTTAATGTCTAAAATCCATAATGATTTTGTTAGCACTGAACATTCTATTCCTGGGCCTATTTATATGAAATGATCAAATTCCATAGGATTGTACCCTCTGATCCTCTGTGGATATCTCAGATTCTCTATTTTCCCACTTAGGTACGACATATGATAGGGTCAATGAGAATAATCAAAGTACCTCAGTCACCAGCAAATTAACTCAAAATGATGGACCTGAGAAAATTCCTTTTTCAGGGCAGTACAAAGCACCAAAATTGTTTTTTAAGACACACGGTGTAAGTTTGGTGTAGGTTTTTAATTGTGTGGTTAATTCCATCCATGAATTCTCCTGATTTTGATTCTCTTGCCTATAAGAAGAAAATAAATTATTTCTGTGTCAAATTTTATTTCGCTGTAATGATTTTAGGAGGTTTATAATACCTTTATTTTTTAAAATAGTGACACCTTTGAAATTCTTTTCAGAATGTGGTCGAACAATTCCAGGAGTTGTAGAAGGAAGTAAAGTGATGCAATTTTACGTGGACAATCCACCAGACAAATTCATAGGACTATGCTTATTTTTTGTTCGTTGTGAGAACAACGGCCCTCTAAATGCAGAAACTATACATGAGGTACTTTCTAATATCTTTTACATTCTAAAAACTTTAAAAGTAGCTATTTTTCTTTCAATGTTTGTTTCACTGTCATCACATAAATAAAGTTCCTGGTAACTGCATTTTTTTAATGTTAAGCTGTCATGCTCTTTGCTTTGTCTACTCCTTTTTGAGTAGACAATGAATAGCTGTATTCAGAAAATACTCAGATATCTTGTGAATTCACTGTCTCACAGGACTCAAATCAACATTTAGATTAATTTCTCATTCTTCTTGCACTTGTTGAAGAGACTAAAGCCACTAGGTACATTTTAGATGTGATCAAAATCTCTAAACTAGAAGGACTCTCTGAGAAGAGAATTTTCCCCTTTCAGTATTACAAATACTTTAGTCTTTACAAATACTTACAAATACTGAGAGAGGAAATGTTTGCTTGTACCTTTCTCTTTTATGTGTATTTAAATGTGTGAAATACACGTGTATCCTATGACAACTAAGTAGCATGAATTTTCCTGCTTTAAAAGACAAATTCTTAGATACAGATCTTAATATTCAGGCAGTGCTCAAGAGACTGTAAGTTGATAAGGATCAGTCCTACATTATGTATACCTTAATTTGATTTCTAATTCTTCAGACAGAAAACCCATTATGAATTTGTATACTTTATATTAATGTTAAAAATGTTTTATTTCTTTTGAAAGCAAGACAGTGAGGGGGGGAAGCACTGCAAGAAGTAAAATAAGAGATCTGTCTATCAAGGATCCAAATATTGATCATAAATATTGCTTTTGCATCAAATTCCTTACTGAAGTGATAAGAAAAGGAAGTTTATGTTCTAGGAAGTTAGTTACATGCAGTATGTTAGTATTTGCCGGTTTGAAGGACATTTAAAATATTTGAATATTAAAAATAGTCAGAACTTGTAAAATTTAGTTTTGAAGAGTAGACAAAAATGTAATCTGATCCAAAGTCATATAATATCCAGTCAGATGATAGTTTCTAATATAATTTCAGGTAAGAACATTCATAGCATTTTTGCCTCTGACATTTCATTATGTAGTACCTGATGGTAAATGGGGACATTTAGAATATTTTTAATTGTTATGTACTATTTAAAAATTTCCAGACTTTGTGTAGGATAGGGAAGTAACTGAAACTATAAAAATATAACCAGGCAATCTTTGAAAACTATTAAATCATATTGACTTTCCTTTTTTTTTATTGAAAACAGTATCTTATGGTTCACATTGTAGGTATTGGTCTTTTGTAAAGAATTTATCTCCTTTACAAAAAAAAGGAAACTGATTTTATAACGCTGTTTCTGGTCTAAGTTACTACATTACTAACAATCATTCTGTTACAATGCAGGATATATTCTTTGGTGTTTTGGATGCCACTGAAGGACTCCTGTTGGGTGTTAGGAATATGATAGGCAAGATTTTTCTTCCTGCTGTCCTTGCAACAAATAACTGGGGTGCTTTAAGTCAGACCAAACAGCTTACAAAAGAGAAACAGAATTTCGTGGAAACAATTAACAGATACCTTTCATTTTTAGACGGTAAGCGTTGTATTTAGGAAGCAATAAAATTAGAGGAATTCTAGTTTGAAAATTCCATTTAGAGACAGTATCGCATAGGTAAGGAACTTTTCATATTCTGCAAAGAAAAAGAAAATTATCAATTACTTGCATAATAAATAGATGGATAGATTATTTATTTAAGAAAATACTCTAATGATATATTACTTTTAAGGAGAAACAGTGGATTTAAAATAAGAATTTTCTGCTTTATGTGAGTGCAATAAAATGGCTATTGTATTGAATTAACACTGATTGCAGACACATATTCCTGGATTTAAATTGCTTATACTGGTAGAAATTGATTTTAATCTTAATTGGTTCTGTATTGTAATACTTTTTTTTTGGTGTTTTTTTTTCAGGGGCTATAATAAGCATTGAAGGAACTGTTGAGTTGAAAAAAATAGATTACATTAATTTTTCTGAACTCCAATCCTTTGAGAAAGTAACTGCAGCAGCTAATAATCCTGACATGGTTCACCAGCTAGAGGAAGTACTTATGATATGGTATAGACAAATTGAACAGGCAAGTTGTTATTTTAACACATCAGTCCATCATGAATGTGCATCGATATTTATGAATGATAGATGACACTTGTCCAAAGGTAGTTGAAGGCTTCAGCTACATCTCCACCTGAGTAAGACAAGTCCTTCACTTCCATGCATGAGTGAAGTTAAGTAGTCCTTATCCCTAGCAAGAATAAGAGTTTCTGAACAGTTAATACACAAATACTAAGAAGGAGAGGACAGAAGGATGTAGGAGTAATAACACTGGTGAGGACCGCATACATACGCAGCTAGGTATACTCTATACATTACCTGCTAAGTTTCTGGCAGTCATGGTATGAGGTACTACTCTTAAAAAGATCTTTGACCAGTCCTAGTAGGGCATTTTCAATCCTGTGTAAATCTGACATGGTAAGGTCTCTGTTATCCAAGAAATTAGAGTCTGAGTCGTTCATGATAAAGCACAGAATCCCTTGTCAAAGTACAGAATCTGTAGACTGGAACATACTCTACTTTTAAGGGCATGCTGTACTTAGTGTGTTTACCTAATGAGAATAAAAATATAAAATACATGTAAAAAGAGCTGACTGCGTGTTTATCAACACGCAAATGAACATACAACACATCTACAACTTTACATCTGGTATTTAACATTTTTAAATAGTTCTTCAAATTTTTTACAAGTGAAGTTACATTTGATGTATTTCAATCTATAGATTCTGATTAAAGAAAAATATATGGGTGTATGCCAAGATTCACCCAGTTTGTGACAGCAGTTGAACATATATGTTAGTTGCCTTCCTTTCAGTTTAAGACTATGATGAAGTGCAGTTCAGACTTAGGATGCTCTCATGGTTTAACCCCAGAGAGCAACAAAACACTACGCAGCCGCTCACTAACTCTTCCCAACCTGTGGGATGGGGAAGAGAATTAAAAAAGGACAAACTCATGGTTTGAGATAAGAACAGTATAATAGCTAAAATGAAATAAAATGTAATAATAATAATAAGGAATATTTAAAAAATAGATTAAAAAGAGAGAGAAATAAAACCCAAGAAAAGACAAGTGATGCACAATGCAATTGGCTCCCCACCTGATGCCCAACCGGCAGTCTGCCCGTCCTGGCCAACTCCCAAAAGTTTACTTACCAAGTATAGAATGTCCCTTTGGCTGGTACAGGTCAGCTGTCCCATCTATGCTCTCTCCCAGCTGCTTGTGCACTTGCTCCCTGGCAGACCATGGGAAACCGAAAAACCCGTAACTTAGTTTAAGTGCTACTTAGCAACAACTAAAACCTCAGTGTGTTATTGGCATTACTCTCACACTAATTCCAAACCTCAGCACTGTTCCAGCTGCTAGGAAGAAAATTAACTCTATCCCAGGTGAAACCAGGACAGATGCTTTTCTAAATCAGAATCATTTTCGTGTGTCAAGAACAGCAAGCTTGTTCCTTTTTAAGATAGTATCCTCAGCGTGGTTCTTCTCGTCATTATGATTTGTCTATTCCCTATAGTACCCATTTGTTTGACTTTTTTTCAAATTGATTTGCAGATTCTGATCGAGAGTAAGCAGATGAGGAAAGAAGCTGGTGATTCAGGTCCACTGACCGAGCTACAGCACTGGAAATGTATGGCTGCTAAATTTACTTTTATTATTGAGCAGATCAAAGGACCAAACTGCAAAGCTGTCATTAATGTTCTTCGTGTTGGACATTCTAAACTGTTAGGGGTAATTATTTTTTCCTTTTTTATGTTGCATTTTTGCTATAGTAGAGAAAGCTTGTAATATTTATTTTGTTTTATTGCATCTCAAGGGAGATTTCCTGAGAAGAAGTGAGAGGAAAATTTAGATATGGTGCTGGTGCACTTAATAAGACATTTTTAGAAATACAGACAAAAATTATCAGGAATGAAAATAACTTCTATTGCTTGCTTTGATAATGCCTTTAAAATAAAGAAATTACTGAGGTTTAGTTCTGGTATATCAGTGCAAGTTAAAGAAACAGTTCAATAAGTATGAAGTTTTTTACAGTACTGTTTTCCCTTTAGATGTGGCAAGAGTTAGATGCCAAAATTATGGATGCAGCAAACGAATCAAAAGATAATGTGAAATACTTATGCATGCTGGAAAAAGTTTGTCAGCCACTTTACAACTGTGATATTGTAAGTATGCCTTTCATGATTCTTTAAACAAAGGTTAGGTATTTACATAGAATGCTCTGAACAAATGAAGTCTTTATATTTGCTTAAAAGTATTTCTTTTCTGATTTACTTTTTTGTTTTTCTTATTTTTTCTAAATACCTGTCGAACTAAATGTTGAAGCGTTTTTTTTAAATTCTATATTACATAAAATGTTGAAGATAACTGTTATTAGGTTTAGTATTAACCGTTAATTACTATAACAAATTTATATTTCTAATGACCATTGCAAAATAGGGTGGAAGGAGGAAATACCCTACAAAAATGATTCTGCTTTGGTTTTTAGCTCTCCTCGTTTTGGTCCTACCTGCTTCCTGTCCTCTGTCAGGAAATGTTGCATTTGTTTTGATTTATTGGCGGCTTAGGATCCTACTTCAAAGTTTTAACTGAGGGAAAGCAAAAAGTCTGTGGTAATACATGACATAGAGCTGATACTGCATAGATTAGAAGAAGAGAGGAGTATAATAGTGTTGCTAAAATGCTGTTAATCTTCAGCTGCCCAGAGTATCACTAGAGGGTGCCAGGTACCAGACCATAATGACAAGCTGCTTCAAGCAAGATCTTAAGATAAAATTTTTGTTTTAAACAAAGGCAGACATTTGTGGGTGGAATCCCTCTAAACAGTTCGTAATTTTGCTAATACAGTGTAGTTAGCTATAGTTCTTTGTTTAATCTGGAACAATTTGGAGAAATCTGAATTTCCATTTCATTTCTTGGAACGTTGTTCCAGAGGTAGGATTTTCTATGGTATTCAACTTAAAAATGTCATCCAAGTTAAATATATCCTGTTTTAAAAAGAACTACATTCTGAATTGAGTTGAATTTAATATCTGGACTTGAAAAGTATTTTTAAATATTAGTGATTAGATTAGGGATGAAGTACATGCAGATTTGGTACGATATTTAATGTGTGCATAAAATAGGGCATTTAGTCTATGCAATATCACACAAAGTCACATTTGTAGCTGAAGTGAGTTACTATATGGAAATTTAGACTGTGTTTAGCTCAGGGCTTTGAGTCAGAGATTTTTATAGAGTCCAGTATTCGTTATTTTTTGTCAAGGATTAGACTCAGAATTTCCTGATTTCCTTTGCGGGGGCGAGGGAGAGGAGGATGATGAACAACATGTGGATACTGAGGATTCTTTTAGTACTGTACATCCTTTCTTTTGCACTTTTCTGCCAAATGCAAGTGCCTGCTATATCTATCCACAGTATTAGTATGTTTACTTTGAGATTGAAGCTCAAATTTAATTTCACAACCTTGGCTGCTCTGTTGAGGAGCAATAGTCAAAATTACTTTTCCTTGATATTTTGAATTGCAACTCTTATAAATCCTTGACAATGTTAATGACTTCTCGTATTTTACATTTTTTTTTTTTTTTTCTTTCTTTCCAAAATACTCTGGAAGTGATTGGATTACAGAACTCTTGTAATACCACTTATTTTATTGATATGAACAATGATTTCATGAAACACTTGGAAGATTTACATGTTTCATATAATAATTGAATGAATTAGGCATTCATTAATAAAACTAACATTGTGACAATTATTTTGAGTTTTGTGGAACATCTGAATGGAAAATTTTATGCTACGATTGTAATCACAGTGTAATTGCATAGAGTGTGTTTAACAGCATTATTTGAATAAAACAAAAGCATTAATCACTGGCAACCGATGTCAGCTGCCAGAAGGATATTTCCTCTTGTGCCAAAAAATGCAACCTGTAGTTTTTGAATCAATGTTCGATTTTGATCATCAAAACAATGTATTGAAATATTCGCATTAGTATCTCTAATCTGATTTCTCATCAAATCATCTAAGAGTTGTATTGCTTTTATTAGATGAGATTTAAAAATGTATTGAGCAAAATTAACATTTTTTTGTCAAGAAAACTTTTGGTAGGATGCCATGGCATTTTGAAGATTAGTTCAAATGATTTAGGCAAAAAATGTAATTTAGAAGTTGTCAATAGAGTAGAAATATAATTGCTAAGAAGAGAAAGTAAAATTTTTCTTAAAACTCTGTTTTCAGGTATCAATGACACGTGAAATACCAAACTTGGTAAACGTTATACGAATGATTCAGTGTGTGTCAGGATACTACCAAACTTCTGAGAGAATGACATCTTTATTTGTAAAGGTAAATAATTAAGTATTATATTCATTTTTATAAATTAGGTGGAGTTTTTCCAGGAAAAAAAAAACGAACAACAAACCCTAATTTTCTTTAAATCAGTAGGACATTTGTTAAAAAAATGGTAATAAAGAGTGGGTGTCTACAAGAGAAAGGAAGAAAAGTCAGTTGATCAGGAGAGGATTGAACTTGGTTTAGAGACTTGTCTTCTGGAACAACTTTGTTGTTATTCTTCAGCAAAAATAATTATTTTTTTCTCATCTTTATTAATCTCCTGATACGAATTAATCTGCTGGATGGTTTCCTAAATCACTGAATCTACAAAGATTATTTTATTATCAGCCTTGAAGACCTAATTAAGCAGATGGCCATCAGTCTGACTATGCTATTCCTCCAAAAAGTAGAAAAGACAAAAGGTTCCTGTTTTCAGAAGCAATTCATACTCGAAAAGTTATTTGAATCTTGGGTCATAAACTTTACCACCTTAAACAGAGAAATAAGAGCAGCTAGTTAATTATACCAATGTCTTTTGTGGAATTCAGGTATTCACTGCAAGAAAGGATGAATATACACCTCCAGTAAGCGATTAGGTTTTGCAGAACATGCAAATTTCCTTATAAACTTGAGACCTACTTATTTTCATTTTTCTGTGCTAGGTTATGAATCAAATGATCATGGCATGTAGAGCGTATATTACAGATGGTGGCTTGTCTCGTGTGTGGGAGCAGGAAACATCAATAGTCACTGGAAAAATTAAGGTTTGTATTTTGGTATTTTATTTACTTGTCATACCTATTGATTAACTCTTAATATGCACGAGGAAGTCCATATCAATAAGTATCAAGTGTTTCACACATTTTTGCTGTTTTATTTCATTATGCTTTGGGTGTTTTCCCATTTCTTAGACCATTGGCATTTGTTGAAGTTAGAATGGCCTCATCTTTATCAGAGTGGTCTGTCGCTGATCTTGGAATTGACATCTTCACCATATATGTAACCCAGGAATTTCATAGAAACATAGAATGTTTTGGGTTGGAAGGGACCTTTAAAGATCATCTAGTCCAAGCCCCCTGCAGTGAGCAGGGACATCTTCAACTTGATCAGACTGTTCAGAGCTCTGCCCTTGAATGTTTCCAGGGGTGAGGCATCTACCACCTGTCTGGACAACCTGTTCCAATGTTTCACCACCCTCACTGTAAAAAATTTCTTCCTTATATCTAGTCTAAACCTATCATCTTTCAAAATGATTGTCCCCATCTTTCTTATAGGCCCCCTTTAAGAACTGAAAGGCCGCTGTAAGGTCTTCTCAGAGCCATCTCTTCTCCATGCTAAACAACCCAAGCTCTCTCAGCCTTTCTTCATAGGAGAGGTGTTCCAGCCCTCTGATCATTTTAGTGGCCCTCCTCTTGACCTGCTCCATCAGGTCCATATCTTTCTTGTACTGAGGACTCCAGAGCTGGACACAGTACTCCAAGTAGGATCTCACCAGAGTAGAGGGAGAGAGAATCACCTCCCTCGAACTGCTGGCCACTATGATAATTTTGTCCTCCTATCCAATCCTGAACATTCTTCCCTCTTGAGGGTATCTGATATGGTACCATCTTCCTTTACTATGCGGAATCTGGTATTTGAGTAGACCTCCACTTTGTTACAGTACTCCTTCCGATACCAAATTTCCTTGGCACACCATGGAAGCTCAGTGCTAAGAGAGTCTTCTTCAGATGATGGTGACACATTAAGAGCGAATTAAGCACATACAATATGCCATGGCTAAATACATGGCAGCTGTGAGCTTCCTGATTGCAATTACTGACTTCGTTTCTACCTTCTCCTTTATGAGACCTCAGCTACTGACTCTCTGTCTTACCCAGAAGGACATAGGATTTCATAGGTGTTTTTTAGCCCCAGAGGTAGAAAAGAGAATGTATTGAATGCATCTCTCCAAACCTAACAGGATGATTCGGTTCTAGTAATTCATTGGTTTCATTGAGGTAATCTTGTGACTGTTCTACAGCTGACAAGCCCTCATCAGTATGTGGTGATCAGTCTTCACTCTGGTATCTCTATATTCTTGACAACCTGAACATTCCTTTCAATGAGAACCTTTTTTCCTTTCCTGTAATTCATAGCCAATTGTTATTTATACCCATATATTCAGTCTGGTGACTGCCAATATATCGTGATAAAATCTGCTTTCTCTTTTCCAACAACTGACAGAAGATTTTGTATTCCAGTGGTCATAGATTGTACGTTTCTCACAAGTCGTCATTTTTATGTCTGATGAGGTCTTAGTGTTTTAATTAAATAATCAACTGAGAAAGGTTATTTTTCAATCTTGCTTTAACTCACAGTCATCAGCACACATGAATTTGTATAGCCAGTTTCCTTTAGGTCCCCTGGGAGTTCTAAACTGACTGCTTTGTTATGCCAAATTCTGTCCTTATCCAGAGGACAGCCTGACCATTCTTAACTAATCTAATAGTTTAATATTCAAATGTCTCCTTTGGAGCTGGAGTTATCACCTGCTCTTTGCTGACTGCTAAACCGCTCTGCAACAAGAACTAAAAATTTCCTGTTCTTCTTTTGGTGACATTTCCTAGTTAAGTCTTTCACTGTAGTTTACTGTTGTATGTTCATATGTTGCAAATATTTGCTAAACTGTATGTAAGACATTTTTGCCTATTGACTGAGAGTAGATTCACTGATAATTAACCACTTTGGAATGACTGTAGGTTTGAGTTCTCCAGTCTCTCACTCATAAGCATAGCATAATGAGTATATTTATTCCTTCACTTTTTAGGACTGCATGTTTCTATTGAAAGAATACCAGAAATACTTCCATGAAACAAAGCAAGAGATTTTGAAAACTCTACGAGAGAAGACATGTGAAGTATCAGACACACACATTTCTGGAAAAGCTGAAGCTTTTTGTAGGAGATTAGAAAAAGTAAGTATCCTTTGTGCTGTTGTTATCTGTAGAGAATGAGGACTTCTCCAAAGAGCAGTTTACAAGGTGAACACTTGTCAACATACATGCTCTTAATCATCCTGTGAAAGAGTTTGTAACTGGTTTTTTTTTTTGAGAGAAATTAGGCACTTCCACGCAGTAAGTCATCCCAATACTTTTGACAATTACCTCACAATGTCCTTCTGAATTTGCCAATTTCTCTCTTAGTGTGGAAAGAAATAATCTAATTGATCTAGACTTAGGTCATTATTTTAGGAAGTTTAAAATATAACATACCTTTGCTTTTTTGAATGGTGTTCTAAAGCATTACATACTACTGTTACTGTCAAACACAGTTCTTCAGATGATTCTGCTGCTTGGTGTGATCTTAACATTTAGATTGCTAACCTGATGAAAGCATTTTAAACTAGCATTCGTTGAGTTTGTGTGGAAAAGGTAATAGGTGCCCCCTGGTGCAGAATAAGGTCAAACAAGGGGTAGGAGGATAACTGGGCAGTCATCACAGGGTAGGAATTCGGTGAGTCTGATGTTTTTCCTAATCACACAGTGTATATATACTAATCTGTATGGTTGCTTTTTATTCTGTGAAATCTTTGTGTCATCAGTATGTGTCTGTTGTGTTAACTTTTTTTCCCTGTTACCCTATTGAATCCAACAGTCAAATATAAAAAAGAAGCCCTTTACCACAACAAAAAACTGTAGATTTTACTGATGTTGAAAACTGAATTAACCATGCTCTGTTGAAGATACTGGACTTGGAAACTCAGAAGCAACACACTTCTGAATGCTGCAGTTAAAGTGGCTATTATTATTTTACTATGGTACTGGTTTATAGAGGAAGTAACAAATTATTTATGAGCATGAGCATAATATTTCTATTTCAGATTACAGAGATGGTAACTGTAATGCAAACTTTTCATGCACTGAGTCTGTCAACCATCGAAGGGATAGACATTATGGCAGTCAAATTCAAAAATATCTACCAAAGTGTTGAAAAGATACCATATGACATCCTTGATCCACAGAAAACAGAGTTCGATGTGGATTTTGTGAACTTCATGGCCGAAATTGAAGGTTTAGAGGTAAGTAATATTGCTACCTATAACTTACTTACTTGGGGAAGAATCTCATCACTACTTACTCACTAACTCCCTGAATGTTGGTAGGTCTTTGGACTGTGAATAGTCTACGTCATTCTTCCCAAGAGCACAGAGTTTGTGTTCGTCAGGAGGGAGTCTTTTCCCGTTCTTTTTCCTCCTTATGAAGAAAGCTGTAAAACATACCATACAGTCCTCACTGAAGATCAGTCACTCTGCAGTCAAAATGACAAAATTTTATGAGACCTGAGAGAATGACCTACATGGAGGTAGTTTATTAGCCTGGAGACGTGGTTAGATTTTGGGCGAACGAAGATACAACTGTTTTCAATACGTGATTTGATTCTTCCTTACGATTGTCTGGCATTTTAAAATATTAGTTGACTGACACTGGACTGACTGGTGAAGGCTGCTGTTTTGTGCTTTAAGCAGTAACAATTTCAAATGCTATTATGTTAAGAAATTACCAGACTTCAAAATACTATTGTATGACTAGAAAAACTATATTAAATTTTATATTCTTTAGACACAGATACAGACGTTTATGCGTACCTGTTTCGGGAGAATTTTGTCTTCACAGCATGCACTTCAGTTACTGCAAAGGTATTGGCAGTTACATTTTAAAATATTTCAAAGTAACTCTGAATTAATGATTAGAACAATTTAAAGAACAGCTGATTTTTAGGACAAAGAGCTTAATCAAGAATTTTTTATGACTGTTGTTCTGAACCATGTAATCATCAGAAGGTATATTTATTTTTCTTATGGGAATCGATATATTGTCCTGTTTCTTAATTTCATTACAGTTTATTTTGCATACGCAAGAGGATACTAAAAGCAGTAAGAAAAAAATTCAGTAGAGCAGAATTTTTCAAGTTACTTAAACTTACTCAAGCAGAACAAATTCCCAGATACAGCAGCATTTCCTACATTTGTGCTTCTTTCATTTCATGTAATGTTCGTGTATACCGAAATAGATTAAAATAAAATGTTTGTGGTTTAGAAATATCAGTTTTGGTACTCATTTTTAATGCAGGTTTCAAAATCTGGGAATGCCATGCCTTCAAGGAGAAACAGGATATGCAGTTGCTTGTATTCTTCAGTATTATGTAGCAGAACTTGAAGCTACTAAAAAGGTATTCCATTTCTTTGCAATAATTTTTAAACATCATGTTAGAATAAGAGCTAATATTTTGATATGAATAATTTTTATGTATTCTTCCTACTTCACTGACTGTCAATGTTCAATTTATCATACTTTTATTTTCCTATTACAGAAAACAGACCTGAATCTGTAGGCAAATATGATATACATGCTTTTGCAGGCAAACGTGTCATCAAATTTTACTTTTTAAATCAAAGTATTTTCTGTTATTCCTTTGTCAATTAAATAACATTCTTTACCGGCTGTGTGCATCACTTGCACATATCTCAGGTTTTTTATTATATCAGGCCTTTACAGTTAGTTTGCATTTATACATGGCTATTATCTAATGCCGTGACTGTATAAAATAGATATGAAATGTAGGTAAATGGCATTTATGTTCATTATGAACATTTTGTGTAGAGCAGCGTGACTGTAGCGTAAATGAGAATTAAGTTCTGGGAACTGTTGGTGTTGGTTGGTTTTAAACTTTCAGAGAGAAATTCATAGCTTAGGCCTTTCTGAGGGCAGTTCCCAAGCAAAGGAGGACAAACCCTGACAAGGAGTGTCACACCACTTCCTTACATGGCCTTCTTGGGGAGCAGATGGCTCCAAAGTTATACAGCTGCACCTGCCAGGCTTGGCCTTGAACACTGGCTGCTCAGCTCCTAGGTTTGCTGTGCCTTTCGATATACTCAGGCTCTGTCATAAGTAAGCACAGCTATGAAATGGTATGAAGATGGGAGGCATACTGACAGCGGTACCGATGTGTGCATCTCAGAAGCGTAGCCAGTGAGGGAAGCGATACGTTGCTCTCTCAATGATCTATTGTGTGACTCCACGCAAATTTCTGTTGTGTGGGAGGAGGAAGAAATTGTGATACCAGAGGAAAAACAGTTTAACAATTCAGCTGATATTTTAATTCATGTGTTTAATGATATTATTCTTATTGTAGCTCTATGAAATTCAGAAAAATAACACTCCTCTTGCTCGAAACATGCCACCTGTTGCAGGAAAGATACTGTGGGTGAGACAGCTATTCAGAAGGATAAAGGAACCAATCGAATATTTCCATGTAAGTAGATGTGAGGAATAATTAGGTGTTTTTTTGTAACAGTGAACTGTCTTTCCTCAGTAGAGTAACTGTAGTGTTTCTGGCTATGATGTCACTTCTCACATACTAGTCAACCTGTTTATCTGTGCGTGAATATCTAGACAAAAAAATGGGCTCTGCAGTAACCACTGATGTAGATCCAAGATGTAGTGTTAGAATAGAATAGACTATTTTAGTTGGGGAGGACCTACAGCGATCCTCTAGTCCAATTGCCTGACCAATTCAGGGCTGACCAAAACTTAAAGCATGTTAAAGGGCGTTGTCCAAATGCCTTCTAAACACTGACAGCCCCACCTGGAGTACTGGATCCAGTTCTGGGCACCCCAGTTCAAGAAGGACAGGGAAGTACTGGAGAGAGTCCAGCGCAGAGCCACTGAGCTTATGAAGGGAGTGGAGCATCTCCCTTCTGCGGAGAGGCTGAGGGTCTCTTCCAGCCCCTAACATTATGTGATTCTGTGAAAAAGCAAATTTATTGTAAGGACCTATACAATAGCTGCGGTACTGTAACTGAGCTCTGAATAGCCTGGGAAGAAGGAATCCATTACTGAACTTCTCATTCTACATTTTCTGTACCACTTCACATACAGCTGAAGGCTGGTACTAGCCACATAAACTTTAAGATTTACAGCCCTTAGGAATACTTGGTATTGGGTTTCCTCTCTCTATTGGAATAGCTGCTATAGGATCCACTATAGAAATAATATTTCTTGAAGTGTTTGAATGATTCTCCTACAAAGTATCTAGGGTCTCCTGCCAACTTAAATTCTATGTTCTATTCACTTCGGAATAATGATCACCTAAATCTGCTCCAAAGAAAAGAGATGTAAATATAATTACTGATTAAAGAAGAAGATTTTTTTTTAAAAATCAATTTTTAGTTACCGTTCAATTTTTAGTAGAACTGAGCTTCCATTTTGCTGCGACTTACAAATTTTTATCACATTCTAATAATTGCTCTTCCATTTGTTAAATTTCATATTTATTACTTAAGTACTTGCTGACTTTATTGCTCTATGAATTTGAATCATAAATAGTTGATAAAATTGTTAACAACTCTGTATGTATAATTTATAATATTAACTTATATAGTGTCTAGTCAATAGTTAATTTGAGAAAAACCCAAATAGTATGTTTTTCTTTGATACTGTTTTAATGTGGATGTACTGTGTTTTAATAGGAAAAGTCAAATATCTTGGCAAGCCCAGAAGGTAAAGAAGCTGTTCAATTGTACAACAGAATTGCCTATGTATTGGTGGAATTTGAGGTAGTCTGTCATAATGCGTGGATGAAGGAAATTTCACAATTAAAATATCGTAAGTAATTATGTATGGAATTGGCTTCTTAAACTGTTACTGAATACTAAGTTAACACAAATAAAATCAGATAATTTTTGGAGCTTCATTGACCTTTAAAATGTGCAAATTAATCATGATCCAATGAGCAGGCTCAATAATACAAATCTCTGTACTGACCTTGGAACTTGGGGTTTATGCAGAGGAGTGCAAAATTGCTACACTATTTGACAGATGAATGGAAATAGTTGTGAAACAAACTTAAGGCACACAGTTGTTCATTTGTTAATTCATATTCTTTATTGTATACAATTTAATAATTCTTCCTGTTTTCTTTCCGCTATAATAATTTATACAGTTGTATTATCCTGGTTCCTCTCAGGACAAGTATTACTTTATGCCTATAAAAAATGTTTGATATTCAACCTTTATGATTTTAACATTAGATGGGACTTGAAGGTGTTTTTTTTTTTAAAGTTACAGTAGGTTTTTCATGTACATTGTAGACACTACAGGGGCTTCAAAACTGGGAGTGGATCTGTAAGAATAAAATCTTGTCATTGCACAGTCAACAGAGGGTTTTGTTTTTTATTTTGGTTTGGATTTTGCAGTATCTCTATAAAAACATTCATCCTCTGGGTTAACAAATTCCTGTAAAATACTAAGCAGTTCCTACAAGTGTTGTGTTTCCAGGTCCCTGGAAAATGAGTTACATATTTTTTTGACTCTAATAAAAATATGCCACTAATAAGACTGGATTTGATGTTTGTTTAGGTCATTAAGAGAGAGGTTATACAAAGGCAGAAAACTGATATGGTCAAAGCCAGTTGTATATTTAACTGAAAACGTGGAATCATTTGACAAGAACCATCCATATTTAATCGCTTTATAGTAATATTATGTATCTGTGTTCCATAATAATTTATATAACAGAAACAATTGTTTATCTTAGAAACTGATATAAAACTGTCTTTACAGCCTTACAAACCGCAATATTTGTGTGTCATCCTAAAACGGAGAAGCTTGTGGTTAATTTTGATCCAAAAATTCCAGAGATTGTCCAAGAGACCAAATGTATGATAAAGCTGGGTCTGGAAGTACCAGAGCAAGCAAAAAAGATAGTAAAATTAGAACATAAACTTAAGTCAGACAAATTGCGTTTGGAGGTAAGCTTAAAATTTATCATGCTTGCTGTTTAAAAAAATAAGAAAGAAAATCTGATTAGCATACTAATTTTTCTATGGTTAAATAAACATTAAATCTGGATATGAGGTACTTTAAGGTAAATTTGTGGAATGCACTGGTGGTCACAGAGGATCTCATTTGAAAAACCTGTCCTGACTGCTGTGTGGGCTAGTAGGTACTTAAATACTTATACCCTGTGGCATAGTAAATATATTCTGGTGATTAAATTATTAAAGCTATCAAAAAAAGTATTCACTCTCTGAAAATCAGTAAAACAGACTTACACAGAGGTTGTGAAAAGCCAAGATTGGAATTCTACTGGGCTGGAAGAAGTGGTGAGCTACAACGACATAAAGAATTTTGCGGATTGTGTGTCAGTTAAATCAGATTTCTGATACCTGTTATTTGTTTTTACTGTCATTATTTTGAGAAGCTTCTATCTTGGGGATGAGGTATACCATAAAAGATTTTTGTGTCTGTGTGTGTATGTAAGGCAGAAGACAAGAGGATATTTTAAAACTGAGTTTGTATGTGACTTTAATTATCTAAAACATACGATACTCAGTTTTAAGAGCGTATTGCAAGTTACAGTCACTGAAGCTCAAGCTATCTTTAGCTCGAGAGAAACATTGTCTGGCGTTGTGTGCGAAGAACGTGTTACATGAAGGCTCTTTTCGTTCTTCCTTGTGTGGCATGATAGGATTCATTACATTTCAGAAGCGATGTGCATAGTTGTGCAACATTCGTGTAAAATTTTACACTTGTTTTCAAATGTAGTCATGTACTGCTTTCCATGTTTGTTTTTTTCTGATGATTTGATTGTATATCAGGTTGTTTGCTTCAGTAAAGAAAGCACCTGAAATACTCTTTGATACTACCCTTTCTAATAATTAACAGGGCCTTCTCCAATGTTATGAAGATTTGTGTAAAGAAACACCAGTGATTTTTGTAAAACTAATGGCACCAAAAATGAGAAAGGTTGGTATTGTTAAATGCACTTCAGTATACTTCAGAAGAAGTTAGAATAACTTAATAATAGTTTATAATTTTAAACTATTTAGATGGATCTGTGTGTTGTGAAGTTAATGAATTTTTACTAAAACCTTTAAGACCAAAAATTTGCTCTTTGCATCCCTCATACAGTGCTGAAATAATGTGTATTACTGTAAAATAATCTTAATGTGTATGAGATGTAAACCTAGTAGAAAAAAAATTGTGGACTTTGTGTGTTTATTTATCTACAGAAATCTCTGGCTTTGACATGGAAGTAAATTATCACTTGTTTCCATTTTAGTGGTTTTCATGGGAAGTTGTGCTTTTCATTTAGCCAAAATACTGAATGTCATGATCCTTGTCTTTGCTTTGAGATAATTGATAGCCTTGGGAATTGAGTCAGTCTCTTCAGTGATGTAGAAAGGTTACATACTGCACTAAGTGTATGGTTTTATCAGGTACACAGAATGTTTACCCTGCAAGCCATGTTGTTTTGCCAGACATTCGCAAGTGTATGGATGTGGTTGTTCTCAGTAACGTTTCTGTTTTCACTTGTAAATAATAACATCAGAAGGTGCAGAGTTTGCATAAGTTTGTGTAACTACATGGTTGGCATGTGCTGAAGTGTGAGAAGGAAAAAATTGGTCCTTGCTCTTAAGAGTTAAATAATAAAAGACAAAGAGATAAAGTGATAGTAGTCTTCACTCTAGTGATAGCACTGTAAACATGATCCTAACATAAAGGAAATCATATAACTGTATTTTAGAGGAAACAACTGGCTAAAAAGAAGGATGTGTATTGTGCAAGCAGCAGCAGGTGAAAATATTTTTTGAAAAAGGGAGAGAAGTCTTTGGTGCACAGGAAGAGGAGATGAAAGCACAAATCTAAAGATGGAATGAGCAAATCTTGTTTATGACTGTGATGGTGCCATAATTTTTCAGCAACTCATGTAGAGCCTTAACCTGTTTCAAGATTGGCTGTGTTAGTTACCAGTAACAGTGCCATCCCAGCATTGTGGAGTTAATTACATTCCCCAAAAACATTTATGTTCAGGTGGTAGCACTGGCTATCCAAGAGAACAGGAAAGAGAAGATCTTTATTGAGCACACAAACTTGATAGTTGTGGGCAGAGCCTGTAGTATGCACTACCCTCCCCTTCCCCAATACTGCACACATTTCTTTGATGTTTTCCTGGAAAACCTGCAACTTTCCTTGCAAAACTCAGACACAACACAAGTCCTTCTTTCATCAGTGACGTTAATGATTCTAGTAATAAGGGCATTTGTTTTAAACTGTTGTTTGTTGTTTCTTTCTTTCTTTTTTTTAATCTATGAAATTGTATTTTTGTGCTTAGATGGAAGATGTGTTGAGGCAAGGACTTACCATGTTGACTTGGTCGTCTGTGACTCTGGAAAGTTTCTTTCAAGAAGCTGATCAATTTCTGCATATATTTAAAGAATTTTTGAAAAAGGTATACACGTGATCACTATATAAATGAAATGACAGTTTAGAGAATTTATTTTCCATACACTGTATTCATATTGGAAATTAGTATCTACTTATATTTGTACCACTTGAAATATGTGCCACATAATTTCTGAATTCTTTTTCTTCTCTGACCTTGATAGTCAGATCATCCTTCTGGCTTGACAGTTGAACTGTATGGCTAGGATTTCTCCTACCAATATCATAAATTGTGTCTCCTGTGGAAGGAAATTGTTAGTCGCTGGTGGGTATATCCACTTCTGTATGGCAGAAAAACATAATTATGATCAAGTGCTCTATTTGCCACTGAAACCTAAAACTGAAAAAAAATATTGGCTATCTGAGAAATGAACAGTTCTCTGAGCTTATCTCAATTCACCATGTCTTTTGTAGATACACTCTTTTCCTTAAATAGGTAGGTTGTGTGCATTTCTGATTTTCTTACCCTTCTCATATCAACACAGAAAGATGTACACTTGGTTAGACTCTTGATTACACTGAATGGTATATTGTAAACAAATAGGGGAAAAGTGATGCAAAACAGAAGCATGATGTTGTGAGAAACAAGATGGAATATTACTGATGCAGAATACTTCAGATTAAAAAAAATTTGACACAGGTCAGTTTTGTTTGGATTCTGCCCTGATAAAACCCAGAAAGACTGATCAGCTCTAAGAACTGGTGAGAAGCTCATTCAAAAATTAGATTACTGCTGTTCCAGTACAGAAATAGTCTTGGCCCATACTATCTGTGAATTAATTTCACTTACACAGTTGTCTGTGTTTAGCGCGTATCCAGTGCTCTACTATAGCAGTTGGTCTTTTGTCTGATGACCCCTCCCTAACTGAGAAGAGAAATCATGGAAGGGAGAAGTAGATCCACAGGTCGAAAGGAAAACAGATTTAATAAAACAGAAAAACTACGATTAATACTAATGCCAATATAAAGTGTACAAAGTTATACTCGGCCCAGTAAATATACATTGGTTACTATAAATGGGAAAGCAGTGCTTGGGGCAGGATGGTTGGTGAGCCCCTCCAGAGATGGTGGAGGAAGAGGAAGAGCCCCCATCCTCAGTAAAATTCCCCCTTTATAGGCAGCGTGAAGTTTTTGGGATAGGAAACACCTATGAGCCAACTTGCATCAGGTGCCCTGGCTTTTGCCCCTGCCAATTTAAGCTCCTGGCTGACTCTGAACTGCTAACAGCCTGCAAACCATGGCTGGCCTCTGATTCTATCCCAGCAAAACTGGGACGATAGGAAATTTAAAATTAGGATGCTGATAACCAAACATCTGTGAAGAAGTAGGTGGAAACAGCAAATTCCTCTAGAGATTTCACTGTCTCAAGGATTCATATATCTCAGTTTCCCAACATGGAACTAGCAGACAGTGAAAAATGACAAGATTTTGTTTTTAAAGGACTGCCTGACGTGAAATTGAGCACACTACTAAGCTTTTCAGAATTGTGTTACCGCACTGTGTTGGATTTCAATACAACACTCTTAGCAATTGATTTCTTGTTTTCTATGGCAATAGTAACCCTATCATTTCCAGACTTACATCTATCCTTTCATTGTTCTTATTCCAGATTGTCTACAATCTACGTTTTTTGTGTGGTACATGTCTCTCTAAATTCCCCCTGTAGTTAATAGAGAAAGACTCACCGTAAAAGCAGATTACATTTAGCCAGTGTAATAACCCCCTAGGTTACTGCACTCATGAGTATTGCTATGCTTCCTTTTTTTCTCTTCTTGTATCTTCTTGAGGTCTTTGGTGGTGGTGCTTTTACCCCAGGGCTTTTTTCCTGTTATGATTTACTTTCTTAGAGGATTTTCTACTATGTAAGCTTCTTGCATTTTCACTGGGTAGAAAGATAGAGTTTTTATTTTCCTGGAAAGCATTGTATACCTGTTGGAACTCTCTAAAATGGAATACATTATGCTTTAAAGGTAAATGTTCAGCATTAATAGAATTTTCTCTTTTTTAGGTTAAGTATTTATATGAAGTGCAGATTGATTTAATATTAAAAGAAATATCAAATACTCTTTTAGTAGTCTTACCAGCAGATGGCCCTATGAAAATAGAAGATATGTTGACCTGCAATGAGGTGTGTGCCACTTTACATCTTCAAACTTGAATTTTTGAGCATGTTAGAAACAATGCCTTAGTAAATTAATATAAAACTAGAAAATAATTTTTCTCGCTGTAGAAATACAGAACTTTTTTTCTTAAAATATTTTGGTTTAAATGTTTTATAGGAAGATAAATTGGTTCTTAGGTATTGGAGATAGTAACATTTCATAGATCATTTTTATTTATTTAAGTACTTCACAATGAGATGAGTTGGTTTTTTATATATACAGATACTTGGACATATTAAGCCTTTTTTTTTTCCCCACCTATGTTTTCCGAACTATTTTTTTGAAAGAGAAGGCAAAAAACTACTTTCCAACAAATGTACTTGGGAGTTTTCTTGATTCCAAATGAGGCCAGATATGTTTTTAGTTAATAAGTTAGTGCAAGTAAATAAAATTGTTAAGGATAGTTGAAAGAGTGTTGGATAATTTCAGATTCAGACTGTGATCTCCCTGCAATATTAAGAATTTTTTTCTGGCCCTTAGAAATACCATTGCTTTTCAAAAATGGAAATTTAGTTTAAAACCATTAAATATATAGATAATATGTCAGAAGTGTCATATGATTTTGAATAAAGATTTTTAGTTTGGTTTCTTGGTTTTGTTTTAAAAATGTTGCTGTTCCATTGAAATAATCTGTCTGAAGAATGCAATATTCAGGGTAATGTTTTGGCTCTCCATAATCAGGAACAGTAATACGATAAGCGATGATACTAAGATAATTCACTGACATTTTTATTTAACAGGCTTATACTAAAGAATGTGCTGAGTTACTCAACCACAAAAGCAGGCGTATTGAAGATGCTGTCCAAGAATTATTATCTGTATTTGAAAAAAATTATGAAATTGAATATGCTAAGAAAACCTCAGAAAAATCTGTATTACCAGGTAGATAATCTTGAATATTTAAATAAAAATGTCTATCCCTAGTTCTGTAGATTTAGCTAGTACATATCAAAATTGAATAGTTTTAGTTAGTTTTCTTCAGACTTCTCCCTCCTACTACAATTTAATCTGTATCACAGTTATGCCTTCATTTACCACTGTTAAACTAAAACACTGACCTAGGAAATAGAGAGGTAGTTTAGTATTGGTGGATTTTTGAGAATTGAACTTTGTCCTTCCATTTAGATTACCAAAGTATTTGCTCTAGAGGAAGAATCTTATGGTTCCATTCCTCTTAGTCACTTGTTTTAAATTCTACCACCGCCCCCCCCCTCCACTGTAAGTGAAATACAGTGTTCTTCTCTTAGCTATGTTAGGCACATGGTGCTGTCCTTCTCTTCGTGACTTTTTAGAATTGCATCTGAAATACCAGTGGTTTACTGGCTGGTCAGTTTAAATTAGTGCAGTCGATTGACTATCAACTGCTAGCACACAACACTCACAGCTGATCGATATGGCTGGTTCCCACTGCTCTGGGGTATGTTACAAAGATTTTAGGAGCTCCTGTACCATTATTGGAGAAATAGTTTCTACTTGGATAAAAGTATTGTATTTTAAAGAAAAAAATGTATTTTGAGGCTCAATCATTAATGGAGCTCCTTTTATTATGAATTTTTCTTTCTGGGATGTTTCCTTCATGTATAGCTGTATAGTCAGAGTCAATAGTCCAGGTAGTTCAATATAATGTAACCAGCAAAACCCAGTGAAAAGATAATTCTCTGTATTTCGTTAAATTGTTTATATAGATCTTTTAGGGGACCATTTCCAGCTGATATATCCATGGTGTCTGTTAGGCTGAGTCTAATCAGCTGGGCTCTTAACCAGATTCCTGTTGTGAAAAAAAAAATGGTATGAAATAAAACCAATTAGACGATGCATGTACTACTAAAATGAAAAGCAATATTGTGGGTTTTTTTTCTGTAAAGAGAGGGGCACCAGCATGCTTCAAAGCAGAACACAATGTTCAGTTAACAAAAAATAATCTTTGTTTGTTTTCTCTAATTTACAGTAGAAGAAAAACATACCATGTTTGGAAATAATGAAGAGAGAGAAAAGAATACTTCTGCAGCTCTTCATGATGATAATAGCACCAACAATGACACAGAATATGAGTTTAAAAAGGTGTTTTGTGATAAGAAGGGATTTTTTTTCATGCTGATCAGATCAGTAAACAGTATCTTGAGGTTTAATAGTTGGATAACCATGTTGACAAAAGACATCACATAAAGAATATCAAATGTTGAGTAAAAATGATGAAATAGGTTCCCTACAAAGTGAGTCTAAGAGGGATTTTAGCTTTCAAAAATATATTACATGTTATCCCAGTTATCACCTTTATTAAACAAATTCTTTATACGGAAGCAGTAAGTATAAAAGTTTGGAGAAAATATTGTGTCAAAGCCATAGAACAGGCGTCTTGGGTGGGCAGAAACATTCATCCTTTCTATGCTCCTCCTCCAATGTCTCCAGGAAAGATCCCTTTTGTACTTTTTCCTTGAAGAATGCAATCTCTTTGTATTCAGCAGAGAAGGGAAGTAGAAGTAGAGAACAAAGAAGTTTGCATTCTGTTGTTTTGTGCTGGTGATCATTACATGTTGCTGTATTTTATGTTCTCCTTAATCCAGTAAATACAGTCAGATTGTACTGTATTTGTCTCTTACTTGAAAAGGGTACATATGCATCAATATTCATGGTGGTGTTTTGGGTTTGTTTTTTTTTGTAGTATGGAGAGCTTTTCTGAAGGAATGTGAGACTTCAGCCAGATCTCAGTATTCTGATTCCGAATAAGACAATTTGAGTTTCCTCAGATGCTATAGTCTTCTTCCTGCAGCTTTTAATGATTTTTTTACAGGCTATTTTCCCCTCAACTCTTCCCCTTGTGCTTCTCATGTAGCTTACAGCATAAATTTCATTAGACTAGAACTAATATGTTTGACGTAAAACTTTTTGAAATAATCTTCAGTTCCTCTCTGAGTACAATACTGAAAAAATGTACATTTTGTTTGTTACAGAACTGTAAAGCGATGGTTGCCTATTTCAATCATGAGCTGCTAGACAGCCTCCGGAAAGCCACCCGCCTGTCTTTGTATAGTCTTAAAAAAAGAATATTTGTTTCAAAGTAAGTTGCAAATGAAAGATTCCTTCTACAGTATTTGCAGGACAAAGTTATTTCTGTGTTAATACGATAATACAAATATGCATCACATGTGTAATGATACATGTACATTGTATTGTTAGTCAAACAGTTCCAGACCTCTTGGCCCTTTTAGATCAAGCAAAACCTGGAGAGCATTCACTTTTTGTGACCAACACTTTTTATGCTTTAATTCCTTGTGTTGTTAGTTATAGTCTATACACTTTGTTGTGTGCAGAAAAGGAAGTTTATTTCTATTATCATTTTCCTTCTGCCGGCCCCCTTTTTTTTTTTTTTTTATTTCCATATCTTTCTCTTGGGATTGCTTTTCAGATGCAGTTAGTACAGTTTATTGTCCAGTACAAATGACTAGAACTAAATGATCATTCTAGATCTTATATGGCAGTGTGCCCATGTGTTCATCTCATTTCAGATTATTTCTGCAAACAGCTATGCACTCAAAGTTGTTTCTCATAGGTTAAAGATTATCCATGCAGTCTCCATCAATTCTATATGATAATTTCAAGATTTTTTTTATATTCCCTATAATTTCTATAATTTCTATAAATTCTTCTTGCTCAAACAGGCATATACTTCAACGACAGAACTGCTTAAGTATAATTTATTTTATATTGAAAAGCCTACTTAGAATTCTATTAAGAGAATCTAATTTAAGGAGATGAAGTTGGTACTGTTTTGTGATTAATGTGTGTTGAATCTTGAGTTTCTTCTTCTGGGGGCACCTTTCATAGAAAATGTATTGAAATCCTGATCTTATTGAAGTCAACAGGATTCTATTTGAGCATGTCTTTTATATTTGTCTGTGGTACTGTTAAATCCTCTCTTATTTGGTCACCATATCATAACGTTTAAAAATTGTACTTTGCAATTTGTTTTTAATATTTAGCTTTAGTTTTGAGTGATACCAGGTAATGTATTTATCGATTTACACTGACTTGTTATCTTTGAAACTTTTTTCCTGTCCTATTGAATATTTATCTAATGAGGCAACTTTTAATCCTGATAGCTTGTTGCACGAAATGGTCTGTAAAACCTTCGTATGCCCTACTCAAAACACTGGTAGAGTTCCATTGTTCTTAAAGTGAGAGATTAAAATCCAGAATCAGAAAATATTCTGGATAAAAAAATCTGAAAGCAATGGCTGGATCAAAAGTAACCCTTGTCTGAATGATGGAGCCCAGGCTATTATCTTTAAACAAGAAGCTTCTGTAAGTTTTGTTAATTGTGAAAAATCTCCATGAGGATTTCTCAGAAAAAGTAGCTCCAAATTCTATTTCTAAGATAATTTCAGGGGGTTTCATGGTGAAGTATCTATGACATGTTTCAAAATTATTTTCAGCAGAAGTACACTTGCAAATTTTTCTGTTCATCCAAGCAAATCTGAAGAGGTTGCTTTTCTAAAAGCAGAAGTACACCTTGCTCCTCCCAACGTGGTAAGTTACGTGCCATATAGGTAAGGTAAAATACACTGTCTTGTAGTTGTCTCTGCATTCACCCAATTGCAGGATATGGGCACACTACTACTGAACCAGCTTCCATTCCGAAGGAGAACAGTTGCTCAGGCCTTTCGGTGCACTGAGAGTACTGATGAAATGTGCTCGCAGTTCAAGTGTTCCTGGTTTCTTACTGGTACTTGCAGAACCTAGCTTTTCATTGTTCTTGTGTGTTTCAACAATGATACTGCCATTTGCTCATCAATATTCTTTGCAGAATGATTACAGTTCTCCCTGTGTAGCAGTTGCATTGCTGGAATAGATTTTTCATGGGGTTTTTTGGTTTGGGTTGGTTTTTTTTTTTAACTCTTTTGTTCCTTGTGTGAGTTAAAGCCTGTGTTGAATAAAAAAATGAACATTTTAGTCAATAGAAAGTAAGATGGCCAGAAGTAAGAACAATGAACAAAAATTAAAAGATTCAAAGAGCTGTAGATTTCTATGTTCAGAGAACAAAATGGCAGCTTGATTGCAAAGAACTAATTCATTCATTTCCTTTTGTAGAGTAAGATGACTCTATGTCCGCAATATGTATGGTATTTTATATATGAGAAGGTAACCTAATATTATCCAATTGTCTTATAAAAGCTTTAAGTTTTATATTAATGAAATTATAATGAAAGAGAGGTTCTGCCCTAAGGTGATACTTCTCTGGCATTGAACCAGCGTTCATAGTGATGTTATGTTGTGTGTTCGCACTGTGTGTGTGTACAGATGATATTAGAAGGCCTGTCAAAGTGTAGAATCTGTACATTGTTAATATTTGTGTAAGCATAAAGTCTCAAGCTCCACCCACTGTAAAGGGAAGTGCATTGATCTTTCTTGCCAGACCTCTGAAATGCTTTGATGATCCAGGGCAGTAACCAAGTAATGGTGAGTAAAATGCTGCTTTGCTAATGGTAATAGGATTTTCCAAGGTTCTTGTTTTTACGCATGCAACTACTCATTCCATGAAATTTTAAGCAGATTATATCCCGGTTCTGAACACTCCTGTAGCTGATTCCATCATTTCACAATGATAGCTTGCACATGAAACCATTAAGAAGGTGTTCTAAGGAAAATATTTGAGGATTGAGCATATTACAAGAGTGATCTTTTTTCTGAAGTTAGATAAGAAATACTGTTTTTCTATTCTTTCCCAGATCACTCACAGGTAGATTCTTCCTCCTTTCTGCTATTTTGGAGAAACTGATGTGTGCCTTTACTCCACCTTATTCTACAAAGACTTATTTTCAAACAAGGAAAGGAGAAAGTTACAATTAGCATTATTGCTACCAATGCAGTTCAAAAAGTTTTGGGTTCGAGACTTTAGGCTGTTTGTGTACTACAAAATAAAACAGACTAGAGGCTATTCTTTGACCTCAAAGTAATCTGACGTGAAATGATGTGTATTCACAATAGGAAATGCTTTTCTTTGTGAATTCAGGAGTTTGCATTCAAACTGTGTGTTAGGAACAGCCTCGGTCATGTTTTATGTGTCAAACAGTGCCTGATATTTTTTTCTGGGAGAGTGGGTTTTTTTGCATCATCCCAAACTACGCTAAGGGAGCTTGCTAACATTTAAACAGTGTGGATGATGACAGATCACAGCCTGTGTTTTGACCCTATTCTGTTTTCTAGTTGTTCTTAATTCACATCAAGAATCCTTATTTTCCTTCCAGTCCTTTTTATCATGAACTCTGGTAGTTGAATATAGTTCCCTTCCTCATCTAATTTGGGTATTAAATTGCTCTAATAATTATGATACAAAATCCTTGCCAAATATACAAGTTGTGATCATCAGGGCTACTGCGTGATGTTCCATTAATTTACTAAACACTATGTCATAGTATATCTTTGGGAGAAGAGAAACACTCAGTATTTATTCAACTAGGTAAATAGGTGATTTTATTTGCCTGAAATTACCCACAATGTGAATACATGAATAGATAAACACTTAGAAAAAGAGGTTATATAGCTGAAAATCTTCTCTAAAATGACCTGCCCATATATATTTTTATGACCATACCTCTTACCATTCTTTCTCAAAGAATTTAGGATACAGCGCTTAAGAACAACTGAGAGGAAGATCTTGGCCTGGAATTTTTTATTCTTTAGTTCTAGAATACAGGAAACAAGGCTTGTAATGTATTTCCGCACAGTATAAGCTATTGTTTTTAAAATCCTGTTTAAAATGCTGTAGGAATTGTAAAAATAATTGTAAAAAACCTAATAAAACTGTCTACTTATACGCTTGTCATTTTACTCAGAGTGCGACTGTACAAATAGACAGTAGGTCCTTACAGTGTGTTTCATTCCTTTCGAGGCAAACCTGAGCCAGACAAACTTAAAGTGACATTTTACAGCTTCTCTTTGTGGGAACTTCCACAATTCACTATGAGCGGAGTAAAACTGAGGTCTTAGAAAAAGACAAACAGTTGCATTTATTTCAACAATATTTCAATTGTTTTGTATAGGTAATGGTTCCCAGTTTAGATGATATACAGCAAGCCATCAATCGCATGATTCACTTAATATTGCAAGTAAGTTGTGGAGTTGCTCAGTGGGGACAGAGACATTTGCAAAAATCTGACTTAAAAGCAGAACCAGGTGCACAGCAAGTATCTTCACCAGGCTTTGGATCACGAAGAAAAATAGCCAAAAAAGGGAAAAGTAAGTGGTTTGGTTTTTTTACTTGTTTAAATTTTTTTTACTTGAATAAAAATTTCATATATAAATATTTGTGAATAAGCTCACTTTTCTTCAAAGAGGCCAACCCTGGATTAACTTTAATTAATTTGTTCTGTTTATTTTGATTTAACTACTTATATTTTTCCAAAACAGCTTCTCAGGCTTATGTAAGTGTTAGAACTCCGAGAAACAATAAGAAAATAAAAAATCAGAAAAATTGCTAGATTCTGAATCTCCAATTTAATTTGAGGAAAAGGAAGCTTGTTAATTTATCTTTTTTTTATTACTTACTGTGGAATGTAGCCGTAACAACATAGTTGAAACCATAAACTATGCTTCTAGACTAGCTCTCATTGGAATATTGAGACAGAACAAGAGCTAGTTTAATAATTAGATTTCAGTAAAGATTTTAGTTGCTGGCTATATTCCTATAATGGATTGTAAAACACTTAAAAGTGTTTGTTCATGTGAATATTCGGACTGTAGATAGACTTGCATCCATTTTAGTCAGATGCTTTTTTCCTTCATGTTATTTCTAAGCATCTCTCCATATGCTTTGCAAGCATCCACAAAAGCCCAAATATAGTTTTACCATCAGGTTCTTAGCTGCTTGACTGAGCCAGTGACCTGCAATACAGCTGCATCTTTATCGTGATTCCTTTGGAAAGTCTTTAACGTCTTGGAGAAGTTTTGATAGTCCAGAACTGGGACTTCATTCTTCTATTGGTGTGCATTGTTTGATTTTTAACCTCTTTAATGGGCTTCAAGCAGAGTGGGAGGAAGCTGTCCTCATCAGACAGTCGTAGCCTTTTCCTTTGCTCTGTCAAAATACACCAGCAAGTAACCATTTTCCTTAAACCATTCATCCACAACAGCTGGTGATGTATGTTAACGTTTGGACAGTGAGATCTTAGGAATACACTGGCAAGGATGGATCAATATGAGACTTTGTTTTCAGTGACCCGGTCTCTGAAAATGGTCTTCAGACTAAAAGAGAACTTGAGAGTTGTATTAAATCTTCCTCATTAAATAATATGTGTAGTGGGAAGAGTGGACTTTTCTTCTCCATTCTCTTAAACCTTCTTCAAAATGCTCAGGCATTGTTGTTACAGAAGGGGCTCATTAGATCTCAGGGATACCGGTGTCTATATTGAATCTGATTGTCAACAGTTCATCCAAGCTGAAGGAGGGATATGATAAATTGTGCTTTATCTTCCTTCTGTTTGAGTTTACTTGAAGTTCTTAAAGGAGACAGGACTCCTGTTTCAACATCAACAGTGTAACTGGAGCAGCAACTACCAGGGTCTAAACTGCCTTAGAATATACATTTGGAGGCAAGAGGTTTAGGGAAATATTTAGGATGTCCTTTCTCCCTTCTTTTTTTTTTTTTTTTTTTCTTTCAGTTCTAACCTCTCTCAGACAAGACTCAAAAGAGTTAGATATTAGCAGTTTGTAAGACAAGTGCAGCTCTAAAACATGACAAACTTTATTTCTGCACTCATTAACATGTGACTTGGCAAAGTTTAGCATCTTTTTTGAAACCACAAAATAACAAGAAGTTATTTATTTGAAGTATGTTGGAGTTACAAGAAACGCTGTTTTAAGGGTTTTATGCAATTAAACTTTCATTATATAAATTCTAAAAAGCATTATAGAATAACACAGAATGTTTATGATGCTTTATTGTCTTGAAGTTCAAATAAAAAAGAGAAAATTAAATTTGTGAATTTTGTGTGATATTTGTGTATTAAGAAAACTGTTTTCTTTCTATTTGGAAACATTTACTGTAGACTGAATTTGCTCTAGCTGTACAGAGCCTGCCCTGAACTAGCCTGAACTTGATCCTTTCATATTAACCAGTCAAATAGATATTTGAAGAAGAATATTGAGCTGTACTGAAGACCATTGTTGCTTAACTTAGCATGCATAGGTTTAAAAGAGAATTCTAATCAGACTCTTAATGGTTAATTCATTTGCATGTAATTTTATTTTACAGAAGGAGTTGAAGATATTGTGTGTATGAGAAAGCTAAGAAATTTTTACTCAGGTGTTGCAGAACATGAAGATATTTCTGAACTAGCTGTGTTCCTCCGTTATTCTGTAAATTCTCTAAGAGAAGTAGCTAGTGAAGTTCTGCAGGACTTTCAAAAATATAAGGTGCTGTGGACAGAAGATAGAGATGCCAAAATTCAGGTGAATTTAATGATCACCTACACGACTGTTCTTTAATATTATCTTCTAAAATCAGAAAACATTGAGGTAAAAAAATATGAGGAAAAAGATGTCGAAAACACATTGACAGCTGAAATTCTTAGTCTTTCAATAGAATATTTCCTAAGCAAAAGTAATAGCATGCTACCTAATTTGTGTGTTGGGATTTGGCATTTTCTGTATCTATGCCATTCTAGAATCTGATAAACTGGCCCAGTTTGTTAATGGCTTTAATTTTTGTTTGTGGAACTCTAGATTTTAGGCCACAAGAAAATCCCCGAGTCTGACATGATGTATACCGCAACCCATAGAAATTCCTGCAGCATCAGTGCTGATGATTATAATGCTTTCCATAGAGAAAAGCATTACTTTGAGTTTAATACATGTTGATAACCGTGAATACCTCATCACATCTTACTGCGTTAGCAAGGCTATGGAAGGCTAAAACCAAGTGTAATAATTGGTTTACATTTTAAGTAATTCCTAAATAACTGTTGCCACTTGCTTTACCAAGTATATGGAAAAGGTCATTTGTTGATTGACATTTTAAACTACATACAGGAATTTTTCACTCACTCTCCATCTCTAAGTGAAATTAAAGAAGAAATACTTCACTATGCTACGCTTGAGCAAGAGATGGAAGATTTAAAACCTGTCATTCTTCTTGGCCCTATTGAATTACATACAGGTATGACATTTTCTTATCTTTCTACATACAGCAAGATAATGAATGTAATGGTCATGTTATTTTGTTTATTCTTGGAAATAAATACCTACAATATGAATAGAAATTACTGAAAAGATGTCCCTGACTAATCAGTCAGGAGTCACTCAAGACCCTTCTAAGAAATCTGACTTGCAAAACCCCTCCCTTCTCCTTGCCTTCTCCTCTTTGGAGCAGTGAAATTAAATTCTGTTGTGGCTGTGAAGTTAGCATGATAGCTTGCTAAAGAGTTAATAAATGTGTATTGACACTGATTTGATCATCACTGGCACTCATCTCTGGCAGCAGGTCAGCCAGTGCTTATAAAGTGCATTGGAACACGTCTTCTCTGGACCTGTGTCAATTTTTATTTTTTTTTTTAACTTACTGTGGCAGATACTTTTGTGGTTGCGATCTAGGGAGAGGCAGTAAATGTATTCCTTTCCAATGGCCACATTTCTAACGATCAACGCCCATCTTCTAAGAGATTAGATTGATTATATTGCATAATCATCTCTATACAATTTGTCTTCCTTGTACGTCGGAGAAGACGGAAGCCACACACTTTGATGACTAGAGTTCATTTCAGGCTTTTGGTGGTGTGTTACCCTTAGCTTGCTTTCAGTCAACAAACAAAATTGTCGGACCGCTGACTGCATATCCTCTTCCAGTTCCTGGATGCAATTTCTTATTAATGAAACTACTCTGCAACCAATTAATTCACTCTGGAAAACTCTTGCTGTCTATTATTTTTTTGACCAAGATAAGAAGCAGTATATCCAAAAGAACATGGATTTTATTGATGGTCACACTACTCCCTCGCCTGTGACCGCTGCATCAGAGGGAGCCAAGTTCTCTAGATTTATTAACAAGATTCTTCACTGTTTTCATGATCTGAGGAAGCAGATATTTCTTTTGGATTCAGTTTAGGTTTGGGAATTGATTTGTTATCGTGTACATATTCTAACTTCTGGACAGGGTACAATGCTTTTCCTGAATTACCCCTGGCCTTCAGGAATCCAACTTCTAATGCTAAAAGCCACATTATTTAAAAAGAAACTATACCTGCTGTAAAATTCATTTTCTGAGCACAAGGGTTTATATGCTGTTAAAATCTTTTGGTTTCTTTCACCAGAGTACAAAATGCTGCCTATTATAATCCCAGTTTATTCCGATAATAAATTAGACTGCCAATGATTGGCTTTTCTGTCTTTTCAGTGTTAGCTTGTGTTACGTATTAATTGCATATGATATTATGTGACACCTTACAGTTTCAGTTGTGAAGTATTCCAAATCCTCAAATCTTGAGATCCTGAGATGCCATTTCCTCAACAGGGATAAACCATTTAAATATCACTGATCTTTATACATTTGGTTAAGATATATCAAAGTTATTCTCTGAAAACCTACATTAATAAGTAGGCGTTTTCTTCTTTGTTCTTCTCCATATGTTCTATTAGATAAGCTTACCAATGTTTTTACAGATATCATAACATAAAATAAAACAACAGGAAGATAAATTAGTTGAAATTGCTTTGAAACTTTAAAATTCAGTGGTAGGATTGCCTGTCTACTTTTCCTAATTGCTATTAAAGAACCGCATGTGATGACGTGGGATTTTTTTAAAGAAAATATTTGAGATGCAGATTGAATAACTTTTTATTTTATTTTTATTTTAAATCAGGACCACTGAAAACAGCTTTAGCAATTGAAGCCAAAGCCTGGAAGGTGCTTCTCTGTTGTTATTTAAATGATGAGTATAAAAAGAAAATGACAAACATTACGTCACTCATATCTGAATATTTAAAGAAATTGTCTCAACCTCTGCGTGACTTGGATGATGTCAGATTTGCAATGGAAGTTTTATCCATCATACGTGATAATGACATACAAATGGATATGACTCTGGGACCTATTGAGGTAGGATAACTTTTAATTATTATCTTGATTAAAATGATAGCATGTAATAAGAGTTGTAAGATAAACTGAGAATCCAGACAAAGAATTTACTGTCCTGAAGGACTGAGGCTGAAGATGGGGAACAGAGTAATACTTTTGTCATTATTTTTATTATTAATTATAAATCAGTATTAGGTACTTTGCTAAACTCTACGAAATGTTACTTCCTAGTCTAACTATCTTCAGGCTGAAGATATGGACACTATAATCATGCTCATATATGATTATGTATGTTAAAAGAAGCAAGAGAACTGAGTTCGGTACTGTCTGTTTGCAAGGTTTCACATGTATGGGAAACAATGCAAAATTAGGAAATAAATTAATAAACTATATAGAAAATTATGAAGTATTAACTTCACTTGTTTATTTATACCTGATTCTGGCCCTTTGAGATAGGTCTTAGAATAAAGGTTCTTTCCTAAACCACTTATATTCTTCATATCTTGCAAATGTTTGCTCCTTCTCTATATTAATGTAATGAATTCCTTCAATATCAGTAGGGCTAGCTGTGTTAACAAGTTACCCTTAGATCTTTCTTTCATGAGCTTTCTTTAAATAATGAAAGACTATAGAGCTGATAAAATCAGGACATGAATATAGAACAATGACTGATTATAGAACAAATTACTGATCAATAATTTCAATGTTTGTCTTGTTTTCTTGGTGATTTTAATTACCTGATGTGAGCTAGGAAGGAAGAGGGAACCAGACTTTTCTCATTGGCAGCCAGTGACAGGAAAAAAGACAGTGAACACAAATTGAAATACAGTGAATTCCATTTAAACCTAAAAAAAAATTACTGTGAGGATTGCTTAAACAATGGTACAGATTGCCCAGAGGGGTTGTGGATTCTCCATCCTTGAAGATATTCAAAACCTGACTGGACACAATCCTGGGCAGCCTGATTTAGGTGACCCTGCCCTGATCTACAGAAGCCCCTTTCAACCTCAGTGGTTCAGTGTACACCTCTCTCGGAAGCTGAACAGGAGAGAATTCTAAGTGTGTAGATATCTGCATGGAACAAGCAAGTGTTTTGATCACCCGTCACAAATTGCACAGAATACAAGTCACAGGTCAAAGAAGCAGCTAACAGAATCATAGAATCGTAGCATCTTTTTGGTTGGAAAAGACCTTTAAGATCATCAAGTCCAACCATTAATGTAACACTGCCCACCCTGCCACTAAACCATGTCCTCAAGCACCTCATCCACATGTCTTTAAAATACCTTCAGGGATGGTGACTACACCGCCTCCTCGGGCAGCCTGTTCCACTGCTTAACAGCCCCTTCAGTGAAGAAGTTTTTCCTAATGTCCAACCTGAACCTTCCCCTGGCACAACTTGAGGCCATTTCCTCTTGTCTTTTCACTTGTTACATGGGAGAAGAGACTGACCCCACCTGACTACAACCTCCTTTAAGGTAGTTGTAGAGAGCAATTTCTTGAAACATTTCTTACGAGTTGGATCTGTGTTCCTGCAAATACATATAAAATGCAGCATTCATAAGATTGTTTTTTTTCACCTAGGAAGCCTACGCCATTTTAAATACATTTGGAATTGAGATTACAAAACAGGAATCAGAAGAAGTTGATACACTCAGATATTCTTTTCAGAAATTACAGACCAATGCTGTAAGTATATAAAACAATGTTATTTTCTATTTTTCATGTACTTTTTAAAGATTATAAATGACAATGTGGGACTATTTGTCACTCCACTCTGTCTTCTCACTCTTGGCTTCAGTTGCACACTACTATCTATACCTTTTATTAATGTGTTAATTTTCTAATTTTATTTTTTAATATTTAAATATTATTGTCGCTTTTAGATATATGCTTAAAACCTGCAAGAAAATGAGACATTATGTGTCTTTGCTCTTTCTGCTCTCCTTTATTTCTGATTTTTGTGTCATGTCTGGTCAGGAAGATTGCTACCCTTTTTTAAATGCTATTTTTAAATGCATATCCTGCCAGTGCCCTTACCTTGAGAGGGGTTTTTTTGAGTGAAGAAAGGAAGAGAATAGGATCTTTTCCCAGCTTTCCCTGTTCTTTATATTCCCCCACCCCCTTGTAATGAAACATATTCATTTTAACGTGGAGGGGAGATTTTGTTATGATTTTTGGTTGATTGTTTTTCTCTCCACTTTTCACCTCAAAAATTGAACATATAGCAACATAAAACAATCTATGTAGCTTTGAATAGTTATTTTTTGTCCAGAATTTCAATACTTTTTATTTTAAATTTTGTTTATATATAACTCAAGTATCTGTTCCTGATTTTTGAAGAAATAACTTTGGTTTTAATCTTTTGTATGTCAGACCAGAGTTCAAGATGCCTTGGTTCAAGTTCAGCCCAAATTTAAGAATAATTTACTGGAATCAATTGCAGTTTTTCAGGAGGATTTGTCAAACTTTGAACTCTCATATGAAATGGTAAATGAATTTAGTACTTACCTATAAGACATGTGCTTAGCTTTTCATTACTTTTGGTTTGCAGCAGTTAGGTGTCAGAATTTTGTGCTGCTCAGCTCCTGGATGGTTGATGCCATCCATAGTTACTAAGCAGTCATCGTTATAGGTCAAACTTTTCAGTATGAAGAAATACCAGTGCACACAACTCTTTATGGAAGGAAAAGAAACCCTGGCAATACAATTTGCCATGAAATCTTAATTTAGATATTAATTTAGAAATTGTAGTACATGTGGCGACATCTTTACTCAAACATCAACATCAAAAGTTATGATATCAGGCCACTCACTGGGTATTTGACTTTCAGCAGAAGAACAAACTATGAAAAATTAAACTCTAGTCCTATTGAGTTTAATTAAGCTGAAAAACATTTCAATTTCATAAAGTTTTCTTTTCTGAGATTTACCATTGTAAGTATTGGATTACCAAGATAACTAACTTGATCGGATTTTGATTACCAAAAAAGTACACATTTTATGATGACCTATATATATACAGTGGCCTTCTGTCACTTTGAGAATTAATATTCAATTTTTCTTAAATGCTTGTTTGAAAGGAAGGACCTATGGTTGCAAGTATTTCACCTCAGGAAGCCAGTAATAGGCTACAGATCTTTCAGGTAAGGAAATAAGCTGTTGAGTTTCCAAGTAATTAAAATTAGATCTGCTATTGCTTATCAAAACAAGTTTAGAAAAAGTTTCAATCTCTGGTGAATGTGTCTTGATGGGTATTTTGTGTAGTATTATGTTAACCATATTAGTTATGCTTTGAAAGAAATTTTGTTTTTTGACCCTCTTCAATGTTGCTTTCAGGCTGTATATTTTATGATATGGTACAAATATTTCTCCCCCCTTCCCCTCCTTCTCCCCTCTTCCCCTCTCTCCATTTTCCCCCTCCTTTCCCTCCCTTTTGACCTAAAACAATTATAGAAGTTTTTAATGATTTATTTTCATTTTGTCCACATAAATGCTACTTTTGTCAGTCTAACTTTGATGAGCTCTGGAGAAAGTTTGTCGCATACTCATCTGGTGAACAGTTGTTTGGATTGCCTGTCACCGACTATGAAGTTTTGCATAGAGTCAGGTAACTGTGGAAATACAGCTGTCTTAGGTGTTTATTAAGTATGTTAGGAAAGCTTAGGGTACATCAAAGAGGAAAATATTACAATATGGAAGGTTTCCATTGCCTTAAATAAAAATTATAAGGGATCTAATGAATTAGCCAATAAAAAAGAATTGTATTTATCTGTTATGGCAACAGAACCATACCAGATAACCCTAGTAATGTAAATATTATATAAAGGAGCAGAATACTGTGTCCTAGAAATATCTATACACTTAGATGTAAGTAGATGAGTAAATTTAGTAGTATGTATCAAGATAATGGTACACAGAGCAAATAAGGAAAAGGCAAGGAAAGGTTAGTGTATCATCATATATGGAAAATACAACTAGAGCTTTCATGAAAGTGTAAAATTTTTCAGCAACTGTACAACTGAGGATCAGATTCTAAGGTTTCTACACCAGCCTTGTCAATGTTTTGATGGTGATTCACACCAGCTGAGAATCTGACCATTTCTGTCTGCTTTTAGATCATCATTTTAGTTCAGATTCAGAGAGTGCTTCTGAAATAAATCAACTAATTGTCCCCACTTGCCATACTCTGCTTTGCACTGCAGAGCCAGCTCAGGGTGCATAAGCTAGATTCCTTTTGGATGAATGGAAGTTTTATAGACTAAAACAAAACTTCCCAAAGTATGTTTAGTGTAAAAATTAGGTCCTTAGTAGCAACCGTTTGCTCTTTTTTTTTCTTTTTTTCTGGATTTCATTCATGAAGTGTTCTTTTCTACATTAAGAAAAATTGATCTACATCAATTTATTTGTAACCATTTTTCATATACCATGTATTTAACTATTGTGAGAGATCCAAATAACTACTTGAATTTATAGGTATGATGTATTTATTTTTCCCCGGGAGGGAGTTAGGCTTGCTTTAGAAATTATATGGATTGTATGATACTGTAAGTTAGTTGATACTGAAATAACTGCTTGAAATTACCGGTATTATTTTTTTTTTCTTTCCCCAGGAAGGAGTTAGGTTTGCTTCAGAAATTATATGGATTGTATGATACTGTAATAAACAGTTTCAATGGTTATTATGACATACTTTGGACAGATGTAGATATTGAAAAAATCAGTGCTGAACTTCTAGATTTTCAAAACAGGTATGTTCATAATATGAGTTATAACTGATGTTAATGAATTAAAGTTTAAGTGACTTCAGTAAAGCCATTTGATATATTTAAAGACAAAACTCCCACGAATAAGGTTTATCATAAAGTAAGAAGATTCTTCAAGGAAGAATGGAATATCACCATACTTTTAGTTAATCATCCTTTTACCTGTAGTTTTGATAATTTTGCATTGGTTTTTGTTTACCAATTAAGATTTTGTGATAAGCAAAGATAACCTATGTTTTAATGCAAATTGCAGTATTTCCGTTTATTTACAAAGAACATATCAGTGATTAAAGCTGTTAAATATTATGATTTGTTAGTAGCGCATTTGCATTATTTTTTCCTAAAAAGGTAGCAATTCCTATTTTCATAAAAGAGGCATTTACTACAGTATCGATTTAACTCAACTGCAGGTGCTGTAGACTACCTAAAGGACTCCAGCACTGGCAAGTGTTTTTAGATCTCAAGAAAAAAATTGATGATTTTAGTGAGGCTTGTCCTTTGTTGGAATTGATGGCCAACAAAGCAATGAAGGAAAGTCACTGGAATCGTATTGCTGAAACAATGGGACATCAATTTGATATAGAATCTGATTCATTTTGCCTTCGAAATATCATGGAAGCACCAATTCTTGAACATAAAGATGATATTGAGGTAGGTACATACTTTTTTTTCCCCCTCCTTGTTCATTTTGTATTACAGTAAAATTAGTGTGATTACTTATAAAATATCACCTTTTTAAAAATAATCTTTACTTCACTAGAATCCTTGACTCTCAATCAGACCATGCTAATTTAAATTAGTTGATATTCTCTTTAGAAGTTCTTATCTGTATGAACAAAGTGACAGGTAGCAGCTGAAATCTTTGGACACTCAGTTGCAGATAATCTTTTCACATTCTTCCTCACTCTATTTCCTATGATTTTCTTAGCTATTTTTTAACAGGAAAAAAAAAAAACGAAAAACAAGCAAAGCTTCAAATAATCATGGTCACCCGTTTTATTTTTTTTTTAATTCTGTGGTTGCTTTAGAGATTTGTAAATAAATCAGAAATTTTAGAGGAAGGCTCCATGCTTACCAATATTTAATAGGAATAGTTTTCTAGATATTTACGGCATCTTCTTAACCATACAGCTTCAAAAGATCCCCCATATAACTTAAAAAAACCCAACACTCAATGGAGTTTGTAAGTTACGTAGGGTAAACAAGCATGCAAGGTATTGTTATATTCATACTTGATTTATATAAAGCACTCAAAGCTTATCAGCTTAATTTTGAGTTAACATTCTGTTCAAATCAGAGTTTCATAGAATCATTTAGGCTGGAAATAACCTTTAAGATCATTGAATCCAAGCGTTAACCTAACACAGCCAAGTTCACCACTAAACCATGTCACCAGGCATCACATCTTCACATCTTTTAAATGCCTCCAGGGATGGTCTCTCATCCACGTCTCTGAGCAGCCTGCTCCAATGCTTAACAACCCTTCCAATGATGAATTTTTTCTTAATGTCCACCTTCCTTGCCACAATTTGAGACAATTTCCTCTTGGCCTATCGCTTGTTACCCGGGAGGTGAGACCAACACCCACCTTGTTACAACCTCCTTTCAAGTGGATATAGAGAGCAGCAAGGTCTCCCTGAGCTTCCTTTTCTCTGGGCTAAACAACCCCGCTTTCCCCTAGCTGCTCCTAACAAGACTAGTTCTCTAAACCCTTCAACTGCTTTATTGCCCTTCTTTAGACATGATCCAGCACCTACGTGCTTCGCTCATTTGATCTTTCCAACCTAAACTATTCTTAGATTCTGTGATTCTATAGATTGAAATATGATAAGATTGAGACTTCATATAGTAATGAGTCTACATGGTTACCCTAAATAGTGTAGAAGTGGTGATTCAGAAGTCTTGTTACGCAGAAATAAAATGTGAAGCAACAGAAACAGGATTTCTGCATTTCCAAGCGTTCATTTCTCAGTTATCCATACTGGTAATTTGAGAGTAAAATCAGTACTGTGATTTCTGCATTTCTGTGCTAATCTGCTGTTTCTGTAATGGTTTATAAAATTCCATATATTTTTTTCTTATATATTACTAGATGTGTAAAATTAGGAAATATTTCATTTCTGAAGAATGGAGGTTCTAAAAAATGGTTCTTACTCTGCAGGATATCTGCATATCTGCTACAAAGGAAAAGGATATAGAAGCCAAACTGTCTCAAGTGGCTGACTTTTGGGGAAGCCAAATTCTGAGCTTTTCATCGTTCAAAGGGAGAGGAGAGTTACTGTTAAGGGGAAACAAATCAACAGAAATTATAGCATTGATGGAGGACAGTTTAATAATTCTTGGCTCCTTACTGACCAATAGGTACTTTTATATATATCTTTGAATGTAATCAAGTTGGTAGAAACTTCCTACAAGATTCTTCTTGCTCAAAATGAAACAAATGTTATTTCAGGATGGGTTTTTTGACCGATGTAAGTATTTATTTTATAATAACTTTACTTAGAATGAAATAATTTCTACTTGTCATCCTTTTTTAGATACAATGCACCGTTTAAAAAGGAAATTCAGAGCTGGATTTATAAACTGAGCAGCTCTACAGACATAATTGAAGAATGGCTGGTTGTGCAGAACCTCTGGGTTTATCTCGAAGCTGTTTTTGTTGGGGGAGCTATCGCAAAACAGTTACCCCAGGTGAAATTTAAAACACTTGCCTGTTACTGTGTGTTAAAAGCTATCTGTGTAATGATTTCCGACAGATAATGGTGTGAAAGTACTTATGTTTTTGCTGTATATAGGAAGCAAAACGTTTTCAGAATATTGACAAATCATGGATAAAAATAATGCAACGAGCTCATGAAAACCCAAATGTAATTAACTGTTGTGTTGGAGATGAGACTATGGAGCAACTTCTCCCACATTTACATGAACAGTTGGAAGTATGTCAGAAATCACTTACAGGGTATGAATTGTTTGATTTTTTTTTTTTTCTTTTAATGCATTATTTTGTAAATAGTTTAGATGAAATATTAATAATATTTCAGTCTTTCATTCATGTAGAAAAAAATGGAGAGCTGAACTATTCTCATAGAAATCTTGTTCTATTTTAAAGATACTTAGAGAAGAAAAGACTACTGTTTCCGAGATTCTTTTTTGTTTCTGATCCTGCCCTTCTTGAAATTCTTGGACAAGCAAGTGATTCTCATACAATTCAGGTATAACCTTAGTGACTTTTTTTCTGCTTATAACAACAACAACAACAACAAATTAATACAGACAAACCTTTAATAAATTCAAATGTAACCTTTTAATTCATAAACTTTACCCGAGAAAAGATTTCATTTCTTGCTTTTTAGTCTTTAACAAAATATGACGTGGATATCTGTAGTTTAACAAAATGTTCAGAATTCAGAACACTAGAATATGGTCCCATCAAGTGATATGCTGGTGGTTCTCTTCACAAGTAAACTAACAGAAGGGACCCTGTGAGACTTTCCTGATTTATATTTTGCAAAAATCATGCAGCTAGTTGATTTGTTACCGAAGGGTTATAGTCCAACTAGCCTGGATACAGAGGGTTGATTGAAGTAAGATAATTGATCTCACATAACAACTGATCTCTGATCAACTAGATCACCTGTGGAAATTGTAAAAAAGCAGCAAATGGAACTACAATCCTACATAAACATTTCTATGATTACTACCTACATGTGGCCTGATTCATCTGTAGGTTTTCAGGATAACCTTATTTGAGACTTTTTCTATTAATGTTATATATTTACATTGAATGACTTCTAAATTATCCTTACAGCCACATCTGCCTTCCATATCTGACAATATAAATGAAGTAGAATTTCACCCAAAGGATTATGATCGCATACTGGCAGTCATATCAAGAGAAGGAGAAAAAATTCCAGTAATTCTCTAATTTTTTTTATTCAGAAATGTTTTTAATAGACATGTCATTCTATTATTGAATGTAGAAGTGTATATTGAATTGAATTTATTATTAATCATATAATAACATTTCAGGGCTTAGTGTAACAAAACCATAATGTGTCTTCATTAAAGAAACTTCTAGTAGGTTTATTGAAATTTAATCTGTAGTTGTCTCGAATAGAAATTTAGTAACTATTTGGTAACTCGTGTTTGTAAACAGAAGTTTGGTAACTATATTCTATTTCGTACCTTTTACTTTTATTAATTTTTCAGTTGGACACTCCAGTGATTGCCAAAGGACCAGTAGAACTTTGGTTGCAGGATTTATTGCGTGTGCAGCAGATTTCATTGCGTGGCATAATTAGGTCAGCGTATTACCAAATTAGTGACCCAGAGTATCAGTTGCTGAATTTCCTAAATCAATTCCCAGCACAGGTAAGATTACAGGATGTGGATTTGTATAGCCAGTCTGGGTTGTCTGGAGGGGGAAGGTGGGATGTCACATAGGATCGTCTATATGAGGAAGTTTTCATAGAGGAAACAAGAATAAGGAGCTTCTCACTAGAAGGCAATCCTTAATAACTGCAATTTTGGTATCTGATATATAGCATAATGTTTTTCTCGTAATCTGCTTTAAAGTTTTGTGTGGATTTTTCCTCTCTTGGAGAATACAGAGAAGAGCTTATATTTTCTGTGGTGGATATTGAACCCCTTTCATATGCAAATAAAATTTCATATGCAGATGGATTTATTCTCATATTTAAGATTGCAAGAAGTATGATTATGATTATTTATCTCATCATTTACAAGATTTACCTCATAGTTCATATATTTGTCAATATGATAATGCAATCCTAGTGGAAGCCTGTCTTGAAGGATTCTAGTTTGTCTAGAGACTCTTCCATCTTCCTAATAACATAGATTTCATTAACAAGTAATGAATTGTTTCCCATCCTGTACAAATTCTGACTACAATTTGTTAATCAGTACAGTACTGGGTGTAATTTTTTTCATATAAATTCTGCAAATATTAAAACTGACCAATAGATGGCTAATTAAAAAAATGCAATATATGTAAATATTTAATAGAATTATTTATGATGTCATTGTGTATTATGTCAGCAGTATTTCTTTAAGCATGTAAGAACTGTCTGTCTTTGCTTGTATGTCAGACATTTTGAAGTGACTTCTGCAAAGATCTTCTTTCCCATGTCTTGCTAATTCAAATGGTTTTATGCTCAAATAATCATTCGTGTTAGAAGGGGTGGAAATGGGGAAGAAGAAGAAAATGATCAAGAAATTTGAAGTACAGTGAAAGAAAATCTGTGTTACAGGACAGGGAAGGAATTGGGCAAAATACTGACAAATATTTGAAGAGTTTTCTTTCCTTCAAGCTTCACTTTGTATGTCTCAGAATCTTGAAAGTTACATCTAAAGATATTTTTCTTTTCTCTGACTAATCTATCATTCTAAAATAAATTTGACTCTACTAATGATAGCTTAATAATTCTAAAATGGCAAGATATTTCCTGCTGCACAATCTCTGTAACTACGAACTCACGACAGGGGTAGTGAGATAGAAAAGTAGAGATAGTGGGTGTGTCGAATTTTTAGGTCTTGGTGCTTTGTGGCTGTAGAAATGTGGAAAAATAAGATATTGATACAGTTCTCATCTTTCCTGTCATGGGTGTGCTTGATATTGTAAATCAAAATCGATGTGAAACAGTAGTCTACATGTTCACTGAACTCTAGGCTACACTCTGGTTATCACAGCATGTTAGAAAGACAAAAATCTATCCCATGTTCAGTAGCAATGAACAACATTTTATTTTAATGTTCTTTAGCTAACTACAAATTGACAGTGGTAATTTTCAGAAGAACTTCTTCCCACAATTTAAGACCAGATTATGGTTGAGATACTGGAGTGCACTAGGAGTTTCTAAGTGAACCTGAGACTCACGCTGGATATAATGATAAATTGGGACTCTCTACACCATACTTTTTTTGTTCCTTTTACACGTAAGGCTTCTATAATAAGGGTAGTATTCAACAAGTGATTCTTTGGTATTTTTTTTCACCTATTAAATTTGTAGGTTGGATTACTGGGAATTCAAATGTTGTGGACACGTGATTCAGAAGAAGCTCTACGTAATGCTAAAGAGGACAGAAAAATCATGCAAATAACCAATGGGAGATTTCTGGGCATTCTGAATATGTTGATTAGCCAGACCACGCATGATCTTTCGAAGTTTGACAGAGTGAAATTTGAAGCACTTATTACCATTCATATGCATCAGCGTGATATTTTTGATGATTTGGTAAAATATAGATTTTGATTTCTGACAATTAAATGCATTTCCTATCATAATATTTTTTCTTATATGGGGTAGCTACAGCTAGAAGTATATGCATGTGTAAGACAGATGTGTGCACAATCTGACCATAGTGAAAATACTACATTTTTGCTTAACTAGAATAAAATCTACCAGTTCTGTCATCCAAACTTTTTCTCCAAATTTTTACACTTTTCCTAGAATGTGTCAGTTTTTCACTTCTTCCTACAGAATTGTTTTGATAGACAAAAACCTTTTACTATGTCCTTTATTTGAAAAACAGTTGTCTTACTTGAATAACTAAAAGATTGAGTCTGCTGATGGTGTTGTAGCTTCATCATGATGGATAATTTCCTCAGGGTTTGATACAGAACCTCAGTACTTGGCATTAGGGTGCACTTTAGCTCTACCCATTCAGAGTTACATCAACATACCAACATCTCCTGTGTCTCTTAGTTTCTTCTTTCTGTTTCTCTTTTGGAGAGCCAGCTACTGGGATTTTTTTTTTTTCTAGTTCCCAAGGAGAATACATAGAAGAGAAACAAACAGAAAAACCTACTAAAATCAACAGACAATGCCAGTCCTATACTTGAATTTTTTAACTGTGCTAAATTATTTACGTTTCTTTATTCTTTGAGGAATGCCATCCCTCAATGCTATATCTCGCAAATTTTTATTGCTGATGACAGAAGCTTACTAGATTCCACACAATTTGTTTTCCATGCCTCAGTTAAGTCTTTCCTTCATCATGCCCTTTATTTTAATGTGTTTGGGTGGATTTAGCAGTGTGGGTTTTGCTGATTTCACTTGAAGGGTAAGCTGCACTACCCAAGCGATTTAAGATTTATTTGATTAACATAGATGATGTGATCGTTATGTTAAATGATCAGGACAATTTTTAACATCAGTTTATCGGATATCTGAATGTATTATGTGATGCTTACATGTATTTCATTTTACTTACGTAAGAACTTTAAACTGAGTAATCACTCGTCCTCACACAAATAAACAATTTAGCAGTTTTCAAAGGCGATAAACCTGGATGCTTAGCTATAACATATGCATTTATTTACTTTCTTTTAAGGTAAAAATGTGCATCAAATCACCGTCTGATTTTGAGTGGTTAAAGCAGTCTAGATTCTACTTTAAAGAGGATTTCAACCATGTCTTGGTATCCATTACGGATGTTGATTTTGTTTACCAAAATGAATTTCTGGGTTGCACTGGTCGTCTGGTTATAACACCTCTTACAGACAGGTTAGAAAAATAATTATACATAATGAACATTTTTAATAGAGATGGAGTTTTTTTAACATATATCTTCAAAGAAGTACCTTCTGAATTAAGTCGTGGGTGGGCTGGGTCATTCATAAAAATCTTCTCATACATTCGCTTAACTACACTCTTTTAGAAAAAGTAAAAGAGAGTCTCATTAATTGTACACTTAGTAATTCCTAGAAAAATTTTATCACTGCCTCATCTTGAAAAAGTATTTTGTAACAGAAATTAATTGTTAATTAATTAACAGAATTAACTGGGACTTGAGAAATTAATTCATGTCTTTGAAAATCTAGGACAACCAGAAAGTGTCTGTTGTCTTACTAATACTGGAAAGCAGTTTCAGTTGACAAAGTCCCAGCTGTATGCACTCAACTGCCATTCTTCTATAGCCAAGCAAGCAAATGACCTTTCATTTCAAATGTGGCTTAACAATGAGTACTTTTTTTTTTTTTTTTACTTGTACTACTCTGAACTTATTACGCTCACAGAAATCACTGGAACTGCTGTATGAAGAAGTCATGTTTCAACATAAAGGCTGTAGAATCTGTTGCATGACTCATTGTTATCTATATATGTACACACACGTATATCTTTCATATGATTTAATAAATTAATATGCATTAATATCTATAGGTGCTACATAACTTTAGCACAGGCTTTGGGAATGAACATGGGAGGAGCTCCAGCAGGACCAGCTGGAACTGGTAAAACGGAAACAACAAAAGACATGGGAAAAGCTCTGGGAAAATACGTAGTAGTCTTTAACTGCTCTGATCAAATGGACTTCAGAGGTTTGGGTAGGATTTTCAAAGGTAAGACTTCTTCATGTAGGATAGAAGAGACCTCCACAGGTCATTTAGCAGGTGCATTTAGAGAAGGTCGCTCTGGACCTTATTCGTGTTGAGTTTTGAGTATCTCCAGAGACGGGTGTTCTACAACACCTCTGGGCCCCCGTTTAAGCGTTTGACCATCATCATGGTAATGTTTTTTTATACTTCCATTGACTTGGAATTTCCTACATTGAAACCTGTGTCTATGGTCTCCACTTCTTCCACTCTACCACTGAGAAGAGCCTGGCTCCAATCTCTCCGGGCCTATTATGAGCTATTTAGGAACAGCAATAAAGATGTTATTATTATTATTAATATAGTGCTTTTACATTTCTCTTTCCATTTAATTTTCTTTCTTTATCTTCCTCTCTTTCTTTCATAGACAGGTTCACACAGAGCACTGTCCACACTTTGCATGTTGTTAATATCCTGTACCATTACATGAAAAAGTCATAGTTTAAGTGTGGATTCAAAATGGTAATACTTATTCATAAAGATATATGCATATACATATGAGATAATTGAAAAGCATTGTGAAGGCTGGAAGACCCAAGTGAAAAGAAAAAACTTTTTAGTGTTTTTATTCTAACGTTTAGGGCCAGTCTTTTGTTGCTCTAAGTCACTTTATTTTCTTTAGATGAACAATATGGCTTTTTGCAAATAATTGCATTGCTACTTTACAATAATAGGCTACATTCACAGAAATATCTGGAGGGAAGATCTGCGAAATGCCCCAAAATAGCAAAAGATTTTTTTTTCTGATTTTGATTCACTTTTAAGCATTTTGTATAAGTTAACTAACGTTAATTCAAATTAGTATGGAAATAGTCAGGTGGATTGGGGGAAAGTATGCCTTGGCCACAGGGCAATAAATAAAACTAATTTTACTTAATGGTATGGAGAAAAAGTAATCTAGTTCAGATATCTCAAACGTGCAGAGCAACAGATAATAAATTTTTCTGTCTCTGTTTTAGGTCTTGCACAGTCTGGATCATGGGGATGTTTTGATGAATTCAACCGAATTGAGTTGCCTGTCTTGTCAGTAGCAGCACAACAAATCTATATTATTTTAACAGCAAGAAAAGCAAGAAAAAAGCAGTTCATTTTTTCTGATGGAGACTCTGTAGATTTAAATCCAGAGTTTGGAATTTTCCTAACAATGGTAAATATAATAATAATTCCAGAGAAGTGGCAAAATACACTACATAGAAGTGAATTAAATGGCAATGTGAAAATAACTGATTTTGTTAAGTGATGCTGTTGCTATAGATTTAGACTAAACTACTAGTTTAGTCTAGGAACACGTAAACAATCTGGTTATTCATTAATTACATGCCTTCTTGCTTACTTAAAGATTATTGCAAAAATTTATAAATATGTCCCTTCTTTACTGGATTGCAATTCATTGTGTAGACTAAATGTTTAGCTAAATTTCGATAGTTCTCTGAGCTCAGTGGGAGGACTGAAACACTTTACTGCCTTAGTTTGAAATGCTTTGCAGTATTAAGGACAAAGATACCGTAGGGGTGGAAGAAAACTCACTTAAAGCTGGAGATAAAGGAAAGAACATACATTTTGTTTAATTGGTACTTTACATGGATGGATTTACTTCCAAGCTGGTTTACAGAAGACAAATATGGTGATTCTGGAATGAACTCCCCTCCTCATACTGTGGCGACAAGAGGTCTTTTCAAAACCTGTGCAAAAAAATACCAGATCCTTTCATTTGTTGATGCAGGATGTGTCTAAACTAGTAAATACAATGCTGGATGATCACTTCTGGTGTTCTGTGTATAGAGAGCAAAGTTAAGTCTCATAAATGAATGGATAATATGCACAAAAAAAAAGACATTCAAGACACTGAGTGTTATTTACATCAGATACCAACCGTTACCCAAGGGAGAAATACAAACCCCTGGATTTAGAATATTAACTTTCAGAGTGTACTGTCTTGTTGCCATAGGATTCCTGAGACTTCACAGCACTAATTCCTGTAATCTCATGGATAGGGAATTTTATAATATATGTTTCCTAATGCCAGGGCAGATGACAGTCCAAGATGACTATATGGGAAATTGAAATCTTCATCTGCAAGTTTGAATGCAGTATATAACAACTGAGGATGCCATAAATATCTTTTGAATGCTTCTCATTTCTTAAATATCACCTGTTTGATGTCAGAGTTACTCCTCACATTTGCAGCAAGTTTCCAGAAATAATCTTATTAGTCAAACTTTCTTGGTCATTAAAATTGATATGATTTTTTCTGTAAAATGTTCATGTTTTAATTTTGTTGACTGTGTTATATTTGCTCTGTCATTGCAAAATATTCTCTGCGTATTCTTGAGGCATTATTACAATCAGTTCTGTCACTAAAAGAGAATTACAATTTCATATATGGTTGCTGCTTCAGCAGATAGGATTCACCCACAAATTATTAAACATTAATGAGATTCTGTACTTTGAGAGTTAGACAGAAGGAATAGAGAAGACCATCCTGAAATTTCTTCACTGTAGGCTACTTGTTTTCTATTATTATTATAATTTTGACTCTTGCTAGATGTTGATTTTTTAGTATGTTACAAAACCTACCTCTTCTGCAAACATAATGAAAATTTATTTGCATTGGGAATACACTAGAAGAAATGAAACCACTAGATGGTATTCCATGAAATTTTAAAATTCTCATTACTGGCTTGTTACGATAAAGAAATTCTGTTATTACTCTTGCAAGTATTCATACTATAAATTCATAGTTATAGTTGAAGCTTTTTCTTCTCATCTTAATGATGAGAACATTAGCTCTGAACAGATCGAGGTACTTTTATTCAACAATAAAAAATATGTTATTCCGTCTGTTGTAAATAATAATGCTGTATGTTTTGTTACATAGAATCCTGGATATGCTGGACGTCAAGAACTACCAGAAAATCTCAAAATTCAGTTTAGAACTGTTGCAATGATGGTTCCAGATAGACAGGTGCAGTTACTGACTCAACTAAGAGAAAAAATATGTTTTTACTTTTCTTGTCTGTGTTTAGTAAAACTAATGGAATTTCTAAAAAATAATTTTTCAGATAATTATAAGAGTTAAGCTTGCAAGTTACGGATTTACTGATAATGTGATCTTGTCTCAGAAATTCTTTGTTCTGTATAAACTTTGCGAGGAGCAGCTCACTAAGCAGGTAGTGTTTTGTGTTCCCTTCTTCTTCAGATTTATGCAATACAAGCCCTTAGGTTTTGGTTTGTGCAGATTATGTTTAAAGCATCACTTTTCTGATTTTTACAAAATATTAAAGTAGTTTAAATACAATTCAAACAACTGTCTCTGTAAAATTTTTGAACAGATAACGATGTTAACTCATATATATGTAGTCACATACATGTATTATTTGTTAAAGAATGATAGCTTGTATTTGCAATTGCTTGAGGCTCTCTGCCTAAACGTGGTAGCCAGGTAAAATTTAACCTGGTGATCTTATTTTTCTGTAAAAATTATCTAGGTCTAGTGAAAGTAGTTGGAAATTGGAAATCACAGGAGGAACATCTCAAATTTGATTTAAGTTGCCCACCTCTCCACAGCACTGCTTTCATCTGAAGTCTTGGCTTTAAGCTGCCTTAGTTGGAAAGACCCAGTCTGGAATGGATCTATTAATTTTTTAGAACTCTGCTATACAGAGCTCCAAAATAATTGCTATATAGCATTAGAAATGATGAAGTCATTTAAATTTAAATTACAAAAGAAAAAACTTATAACTTTTCCCACTGTCTGACCTGAAAGTAACCTTATTGTCCTTCATTTACTGTATTAGAATAGTATCTAAACAGTAACAATTCCTATTTTAGCTTCCTTTTCCAGGCAGGGCAGTTATACTGTACAATATGCAAGTAAGGTTTGATATGCTGATGAAATTAAGCTAGAGAATCTATTACTGATGCACAGTCTTTTTTCCACTGTCTAGGTCCATTATGACTTTGGTCTGAGGAATATACTTTCAGTACTTAGAACTCTTGGATCTCAAAAGAGAGTCAGGCCAGATGAAAGTGAATTAAGTATTGTTATGAGAGGGCTAAGAGACATGAACCTTTCTAAGCTGGTAAGGATCTAATTTGCTAATTTAGCACCATGTAGGGGCAAGTCTACTAGAAATTACTTTCTAATCTTTGTAGAAGGTCAGAAAAAAAATCCTTTTCTTTAAAAGTTGAAACATGATAATCATCATCATATCATTGAACAGCACTGAGAGTTTAATGTAAAGAGTGTTCAGGATGCAAAGGTTTAAATAGATTAATAGTGGCCAGCTGTGGGTGTCACATTTTATGTACTTACTTGTGCACAGACTGTCTACTGTACCATAAGGAAACAGAATAATTTGAGTATCCACTAAATTAGACTGTTAAAGATTTCTTTCCAGATAGGATGTTCTTTCCAATATATGCTGCAAGGTGTTTTTACAAATCAATTGTACATATAGATTCCAGTGTCTACTCAGTGGGAAATTTCTTTGAATTTTGAATTTATTTCTTGCAGGGCGTGTGGATGACACTTTCAAAGTACTGTTTTTATAGTGAGCTGTCCTGTTTGCTGGCTATGTTTATGAGCCTAAGCATCTGCATTTAGAAAATATATATTTAATTCTCTATTATTTTAAAAGAGAAATTAATTTTGGTTTGAGAACATACTTTGGATAACCGTGCTATAATCGCTTAATAACTTTCTTTGTTTCAGATTGATGAAGATGAGCCTTTGTTTCTCAGTCTTATCAATGATCTCTTTCCGGGATTACAGTTGGATAGTAATACCTATGCTGAGCTTCAGACTGCAGTAGCTAATCAGATTGAAGAAGCAGGATTGATTAACCATCCGCCATGGAATCTTAAGCTTGTTCAGGTAAAACTTTTTCTCCAAAACATTTTTAACAAACAAGAGTCAAAACACAGTATTAGTTGTTAAAGCACTGTCCCACTCAAGGATCAGCTTTACTTTATTGGCTGTATTACTCATTGAGATTGAGTTTGTAGCCATAATTAGTGAAACTGATTTTTTTTGCTTTGTTTATGTTTTTTTTTAAATTCCATTAATTGATGAAATTGAATTTTGCTTTGTAAAATTTGTCAACCAGGGAAGAATTACGCTGTCTTCTAATATCCGTGTTTTATTTATCCCTACATTTTGGATAGTTGTTAAACACTGTTAATCATTAAGACTAATAACCTTTACAGTTTCTAACGGCTGAAAACTATATTACTCTAGAAGCATTTATTTGTAATTTTGCTGATTGCCAAGCTGAGAGTATTACTACAACTGATGCTTAAACATATTTTACTTTATGGGAATATGTTTTCATCTTCCTGCAATACAGCCTCAGAATAGAGACTTTCTGAAATTACAGACCTTGAAGTTCTAGTTTTGTTCATTGGCTGAAACATTTTAAATTATAAACTACATCATTGGCTCTTGCAAAGTATCTTAAAAGAAGCTAGTTTTAAACCAAGAAAGGCACTCTGACCTTTGTGCTTATTACCAGATTTCTGAAAATTTCCAAACTTATCTAGCATAAAACTTCAAACTGCCGTGTGATTTCTTGAATGAGAGCAAAAGATACAGTGCATTACAATACTCTACCAAGTGCAACATTCTACCTTACTTCATAACAACTAAAATATCATGTCTCAGTCATCAATCCAGAGGTATATTCAAGACTCTGCTCAGGCTCCACCTAATATCCAGGTTTTGCTCCACACACTGCAGACTGGATTCACATTGTTCTTCACACAGTTTCGCTCTGATGACCAGTAGAATTTTTGCATGGAAGAAAACACTTTTGACTGTCCTGCTTAAAGTCATGTTCACCATTTTATTCATGGCTTAGTATTTCTGGTTGCCAAGCTGGTCATAAGAAGATTGTTCCTTGACAAATTTCATCTTCCACTGGAAAGTTTGAAATTGTCAGGTTCATAGTGGACTTGATATTAGTTTAGATTTGTGATGCCTGTAGATCTTCCTTTTCAACGTTCTATTGTCCATGAGGACTAATATTAAAAGAGAAGTAGCAAATTCAATAGTCTCCTGAAACTAAACCCGTCTGCAATCCTGCCGGAATTGTGGTCCCTGTGTTTCTTTCATAAACTCAGGTATTTTCGCACTGTAGTGGAGTCATTCATCTGTTGCATTAACACTTTGCTGCTATTATTTTTTCCTTTTGAATAATACAGAAAATCCTTTTTAAAATCCGTTAAAATTATTTTCAATTGCTTTGAAAAGTTTAGGCAAGATTTAGTTCTGTAAACTTGCTCAGTGCTTAGAAGATTAGTGAAGGTATGTACTATTCCACAAAACAATAAAATTAGCAAATTCATGCTGATTTCAGTTCTGAGCATATAATTTGAATATCTAATACATTCATATTCACTGACTGTCATATGTATTAAATGCAAGCAGAAACCTTGCAAAAGCATATATTTCTTTAAAAAAAATGATTTTTTTTTTTTTATAGTTGTATGAAACTTCTCTAGTACGTCATGGATTGATGATACTTGGACCTAGTGGATCTGGAAAGACGATGGCCATAACTATATTAATGAAAGCACTCACAGAATGTGGCAAACCTCACAGAGAAATGCGTATGAACCCCAAAGCTATTACTGCTTCTCAAATGTTTGGAAAACTAGATGCTGCAACTAATGATTGGACAGATGGAATCTTCTCTACACTGTGGAGGAAAACACTGAAAGCTAGAAAGGGTATGTAAATACTTTGTGTATTTGTGGTATAAAAATCTGTCTTGAATGATAGGTTGAAAAAAGTGTTTTAAATCTGCAAATGTTTTGAGTTTCCCTCTCAAGAGAAACTATAGAGGACATAGATGAGGTTACTGTTCACTTTTCAAGAAAGGACAGCAGTCAAAAAATTTATTATTTCAGAAGTATATTTACATTAAAAAGAAAAAATCATTCCTAGACACTGCAGTTCTACAGTGCAGATGTGTTATTCAGAAGCTGATAAATTATAATTTAGATTTATCTGGTACTAATTGCACTAGATTTAAAAGAATGTATTTTTCCATTATTTTTTCGTATATTGATTACCCATATTTCAGTATTTTAGGATTGGAATAATGAACTTCCTTTTCACGATGATTCATTTGTATCTGAAAAAAACACAAAACACATATTTTCATGAAAGGGAATTCTCTTAGGCAGCCTTCCTTGAAGGATGCTCTTCTTAAAAGAAAGTTGAGTTTTCTATATTGGAAATGTCTATATTTTCTCAATTAGAAGTTTTCTACATTCAAAACAAAGCCAGAATTTTGAAATTTGATTGCCAAAATGTAGGCATTTGCATCTATATATATGTTTCAAAATAAAAGAAAAACAAGTAAATTTTCAGAATTGATGAGTGATTATACTTTTCTTTAACTTAAATGGGATCTGTGAATATTCAATGCCTTTTGTTTAGTGGGGAAAAGAACTGTTACTTAGCAACAAATCCCTAAATTCCCTATCCTCCCCCTGGGCTGCCTGGGGGTTAGGGTGCAGGGGCAGGAAGGAGGAAGAGTTAAATTAGATTGGGAAGGAAGAATGTGAGTGTGGAAAGAAAAGGGGGTGAGGAAAAGGTGTTTCAGTTTTTTGTCTTTATTTCTTGTCATTAAATTCTATGTTAATTTGCGATAAATTAATTTTCCCCAAGTCGAGACTGTTTTGCCCATGACCGTAGTTGGTAAGTCTTTACCTCAACCTAAAACCATTTTCACCTTATTTTCTCTCTCTGTCTCCTTGAGAAGGGATAGAGAGAGAGTAGTGCAGTGTCTGTCTGGGACCCAGACAAGGTAATTTCACCGCAGATGATCAACATTATAAAGATGTACCTGTGTCCTCATTGGCTATTAAAGATTTCAGAAATAGTTCCTTAACTGACTATGCAATTTATACGGTAATGAGCATCTTTTGTCACTTCCTCGCTCTTTTAGCATGACGATATTAAGCTGTATCTCTTATTTTTCCAGGTGAAAATGTGTTTCTAGTCTTAGATGGTCCTGTAGATGCAATCTGGATTGAGAATCTGAATTCTGTTTTGGATGATAACAAGACCCTCACTCTAGCAAACGGAGATCGAATTCCTATGTCTCCTACATGTAAACTGTTATTTGAGGTCCACAACATTGAGAACGCCTCTCCAGCAACAGTTTCTCGAATGGGTATGGTCTACATCAGTTCTTCTGCCCTCAGCTGGAGACCAATATTGCAAGTAAGAGGAACATTACTGGCTGCTCCTGACTTTACCTTGTGATACTTTTTATACAGAAAAGTATTGTGGATGTTTTTCAGGCATGGCTGAAAAAACGTTCTTCTGAAGAAGCCAAAGTTTTACAAAGTTTGTATGATAGAATCTTTGAACCAGCATATAAGTATATGAAACTGAATCTTAATCCAAAAATGGAGCTTCTGGAATGTAACTACATTATGCAGGTAAAAGAGATAAGCAAGTCTATATGAAGTCTATATGAACTGACTGACTGTAGTAAGCATGCAGAAATAGCAAAAAGAACATTCGATAGCAAAAAAAAAAAAAAATTGCAAAGATTGTTCCCTCACAAAGAAAACCTCGTACTCGAGAGCTGTTTCTTAGGCAATACAAGAGGAACTGTTAGAGATACGCAGAAGAAAATTTTACTTCTCTTTATCACTTCATGTATAGGTTAGCCTATCTGTTGACAGGAACTTTCAGTCTCTATTAGGTTTTCAGAATCATACATCTAATAAGCTAGTGATTTCATTCTAGTTCTTTTAATACCAAACAAATTGTGGTGTGGGTCAATCTGACCCTACTGATAGTGTCAGTAGAGTGAAGAATAATTCTAATTATCTTTTTATCTCCAGATGTAATGCTGTGATTCTGTCAGTCAGCTCTTCCAAGGTCGATGTAGTAATTTTTGCCTGTCCCTTCCTATCAATTGTAATTCTACCTTGACCGGAGTCCAAACTTTATCAGTGATTTATTAATAACAAGATTATGTATTTGGCAGATTTGTGAAAGTCAGTCCTATACTGCATGTCTCCAGCTGGTTTGTTTGTCCATATAATCTCAGTTTTATATTGACATTTTCATAACAAATTCAGTAGTGCCTTTGAATAAGTGGGTAGATGAGGTAATATTTTGGATAACACTTTGCAGCCAATATTTCTTCACTGTTCATTAGAGATTTAGCTTCAGATTTTCAACAGTTTGAAGTCTTTTACTTCAAATTGATAGTCACAGTAAATGCTGCAAAGATTAACTCTGCAGTATCAAATGGAATTAGAATATCTATAGAATTCATGTGCAGAAGTACTGTACCTCATGACCCTCCTGACTGATTGTTCTGTCTTATTTATGTCTCTCTATTAATTGTGGAAATCAGTATGTGCTGCTTTTAATTCAGGTGTTTTCAAAACTTACAACTACTTCAAATGAGTTCTAAAGTTTAGTTTTGGATGTTCACCCAAAGCTGGTTTGTTGGTTTTTTTCATCTACAACAGCTTCATTATGGTTTTATATAAAAAGTAATCTCGCCTTTGCTTTCCTCTTTGTGATTTCTGCTGACTTTCTAATTGTTTACCATCCTCTGGCCCACATCATTAGGTAGACAAACGTAATCTACCTTAAGAGATTCAACACAGTTTTTGTGTGGGGTTATCTTGCCTTACATACCTCTTGGAAAAGTCAATAAACTTGTAGCTAAAGGAAATCTGATTGATATGGTCTGCCTGAAGGAACAAGGTGTTCAACAAAGTTCTTTACCAAGGATTTACATTGAAGCTAAGCAGTCATAGCAGAAAATAGGAGGTTCATTTCTAGATAAATAACAGTTTAGGAGACAGGAAATGTGTGACTGGAGTATCAGTTCTTAGGAAGGACAGAGGTTACCACTGGTCCTGAAGTACCTTTACTGGGACCAATGCTGTTCAAAATGTTAGTAAGCAATCCGGAGAAGTTTTAGGCAAAGAAGTTTACTGATGATACTAAATTATTCAGGGTAGTAAGGACAAAACAGCTAACCGTGAAGAACTGTAGACGGACTTTATGAGACTGAATAGGTAATAGGTAATAAAATGGCAAATGAAATTCAGTGAAGATAAGCATGAAGGGTTTCACATAGGGGAAAAAAACAAACTGTTCAATGCCATGAATAGCAGACCTATGGAACATCTTGCTAAAGGATATTATAGATGATAAGAGTTTCTGTAAATCTTGGTATTTTCAGGGTGGAAAAACCCACAAAGGATTATTAAATTCAGAAAAAACATATTTGCTTAAGAAAGCCCCGAGGTGAAGAGAGTACCGGCAGGAAGCATCACCCCGAGTACCAGCACAAGTCAAGAGAATTCTTACCTTGTTTTTACTCTTCTTTAATGTCCAATTTTGGTCACTATTGTAGATGAGATACCAGGAAAGCTAAAGTTCTCATCTCATTTCTTGCAACCATTTGTCTGTTTTTTAAATGTCTTAAATGACATTTACTCTAGAGGCATAATTTAAAAGGATCGCTGATTATTAAGTAATTTTGAAAATTTTGCCCAGTTTTATATAGATATCTTCAATCTGTTTTCTTGGGTTTGTAGGTCTGAATTTTATGCTATTATTGATAACCTGCATTGTTTTTCAAATTATGGTTTGAAGTTCGAATACATATATACAATGCATGTGCATATGTGTATAAAAATAAAAAGTGATTTTTGTAATTTTTTCTTAATGCATAATATTTTAAAATATTTTCAGTCTATTAATCTTCTGGAGGGCTTGATCCCATCGAAGCAAGAAGGTGGATTATCAACTATATTTCATCTGCATAAATTGTTCTCCTTTGCAATGATGTGGAGTTTAGGTGCCCTTCTGGAGTTAGACAGTAGAGAAAAACTTGAAGCCTTCATTAGAGCTCAGGATAACAAATTAGACTTACCAGAAATCTCCCCTGGCACCAGTCAAACGATGTACGAGTTTTATGTTACTGATTATGGTAAGAAAAAACACAAACATTCTTTTTCATCCTGTCAATTTTAAAACTGAATATGGCTTCTTTGAAACTTAAAATTACTCCTGTAGTTCTCAGGCAGGCATATGCAGGGAGATTTTTGATGACAGTGTAGTAGTAACGCAGATTCTGTATACAGCAGCTCTGAGGAGGTGAGAATTCAGAAACAAGGGGTAGAGGGCTCATTGATAACATTTTCTCATTGCATTCGGTTTTACTTTCATTCTCACAGATTTCTTTTCTATTGACTTAACTCGCCTGTGATTTTTAGATAATTTATGCTTAGACTCTTTTTGTCTAAATTAGTATTATTTTTATATTTAATTTCCTCACAGCTAGGATTTTTTATTAAAAAATATAATTGGATTTTAATTCCACTTAGTAATTATTATTTATCCGTGTCTGATAATCAGTAATAAATCTATATATTAATAAAACTTTAAGCATAGTGTGATATTTTGAATAGTATGATACTTTCCACAACAAATTTATACTTTAAATAACACACACACCCAATTTCACAAAGAACTTACTGTTCTTTTAGAGTACGTTCTCACATGAATACGTCTATTTCTCTCATATCCAGAATCTTATCTTTTTTGCCAGCTATGTTGATTTAGTGTACATATGTATAATCCATATTCTCACATTCTGTAATTTTTTACCATCTCTTTTGGGATTTTTACTTAGAGAACTGTATATAAATTTAAGAAGTGTATGTACCTTTAGTAGAATTGTAGACTAAATAGAGGTCATGACTAAGTCTGTTCTTTGTTAGATGTGTTTTAGCTAGATTTGAGAAAATTTATCCCTTTTTATACTTTGTTGTACTTACAATTTTTAAGATTTATTTTTTTTTGTACTAACAAAATGTTGAATATTATCAAAATATTGTGAGATATTGTCCACATTTTTAAATCATTTCAGGTGACTGGGAACACTGGAGTAAAAGAGTTCAGGAATTTGTTTATCCAACAGATAGTGTCCTAGACTATGCATCTATTCTAGTTCCAAATGTTGACAATGTCAGAACTCAGTTTTTAATACATACAATTGCAAAACAACAGAAAGTAAGTACAGGATTGCTTATTTAACTATATGCCTACTATATGAAATAAATAGAAACCTACTTATGAAGTAGTATGAATTCTTCATATTCTCTGTCTCTAGTCATTGCTTGCCATGCGCATTATTTACATATTGCTCTATCTTTGGTTTTTTTAACATGAATCCTCTGTACTTATTTCTGTGCACAGGCAAAAAATCTAAAATATCCCTTTTATAAAGTAATTCTTTGTCAGAAGAGTTTAACTCTAACAGCCTAGTATTTTTCACAAAGCTTTATTCTTAGTTTTTATGCCATGTTCATTTTTCTAATTTGTGTTTTCTTGAATAGGGAAGCAAGGAGAACAAATTTCACAAAGCAGTGCACTAAAACCTGTAATTCTTAGCCTTTACTCTATTTTTCTCTCCCATTAGGAAAGCTGTAGTTAATAGCGGTAGCCACTAGCAACTATAGAGAAGGAGGGAACACACCTCCTACAGCTTTAACCAATGAGGACCCATCTGGTGTCATGACTTTTGACTCAGGCCACATTATACAGTAGTTATTAAAACATATATAGGCCTATTTTCAAACAGAGTGCGATCTCAAACTCACATTATTTTCCTTTAGCACAGTGCTCTTAATAACCCCAGCAGCTTCCTATGGAAATCTCTATCACAGCCTGGGAAACATAGGTCAACGTTGCCTTCTTCATATCTGGAGCCACTATTAGAAATACCACAAGTGCATGAGCCAGTGCTGGAACCTGTTTTTTATCTTTAAAATTCTGAGATTTGGACAGAAAACCTGTTGATCGGGTGTGATGAAACTGTTCCAGAGGCCATAATGTGGCTGTGCCTTTGATGTATCTGACACAAATTATGAAAACATGCAGAGTCTTTATATTTGGAACCAGATAATTAATCTTTGTACATTAATGCCTCAGGAGATACTGATTGTATTTCCAGGTATGTTCTCTGGGCCATCTTTGCAATAGAAATAACATTTAAATCTTCTAATAAGAGTCTCTGAAACCTGCATTTTCCACAATTCAGTATTTCTGTAGTGTACGGATTTTATCTTCCTCTCTTCAGTTGCAAAGTTTCAGCATTCAGCGTGCAACGGGACTTGTGTATGCTTCCCTTTTGAGCAGAATGTTCCCCTCCATGAAAGCAGTATACCTGCTTTGGTTTCATGCATTTTTCATTTGGTAAAGTTTGATTTAATCACGTAACAAACTGTGATAGAGGAATACAATTTTTTTTATTTTTTTTTTTTTCTCTGAATCAGATCACAGCAGCATAAACTTTCTTTTCAGCTACAAGGCATTTACATGTAGCAGAAGAAACGAGAGTCATGTTTTGCAGGTCTGGCTTCACTTGTTGGTTCTGCAAGTCTATTACTATCTTATGTGCTATCATGGTCAATTAATCACTTGGGTGTTCAAAACCAGGGTGAAGAATGAGACCATGTGACATCATTGTGGCTATCTATTGGAGAGCATTAATTTAAAACAGGAACAAGTTGGTCAGGAGTATCTGAGCATTTCAAATCTTCTGCACTATGAACTTCAGTGCTCACAATCATAAATAAATGCACACTCCCTTTTGCAAACTGATTAAATTCTTTTCATGGACTGAATATAATAATGAAGATAATACAATTTGTAAAAAACATAAGTAGGGTGAAAATCTGAGCTATAAACAAATATGGAGAATTTTTACATGTCTGAAAAAAAGACAGCAGAGTTCTTATCTAACTCACTTTCATGAGATGAAATGGGTGATATCAATAAAAGGTTTAAAAAAAGTAGAAGTATTAATCCTTTGGTTCACCAACATTTATTAGGTTTTTTTCAGGGACATGACACCTAGCGTACAGATTAACCATAAAATAAGTTTTATAATATTATCTATTTTAATATATCATATTAAGAGAAAGCAGGAATACAATACTTGCTATCAAAATATCAGCTTGAAACAACAATTTTCTGCACATTTAATTTGTGTAAACCACCAGAGAGGAGTAAAAATGCTTTAAAAAAAATAGAAATATATATAGTGAGACATCCATTAAGATAGTATGAGTTACAAGATTGAAAAGTGCCATATTAGAAGTATCAAATGCTGCTGTTGTAAATACTGCAGTGATAAGGAGACAGAATAATTATATTTTCATCAAAGGGGAATTTGTTTTCAATAATAAACCATCAGTAGGAGAAACGAATGTTGGGAAAAATTCTAGTGTTTTCTGACTGTTGTATAAACTTCCTTGGCCAAGATCTGCTTTGTCAAAACTTGACTAAGTGATCTAAAGGCCCTGTGCAACAGCAATCACCTTGTTGTTAAAAGGTGATTGCTTTCTCTAAAATTAGGCTGTTATGTGATATTTAACTCTAAGCTTTAATACTACTTCTGTGATTTAAACACCTGTTGCAGGCCGTTTTGCTCGTAGGAGAACAGGGGACTGCAAAGACAGTCATGATTAAGTCATATGTGAAGAAATATGACCCTCAACAGCATTTGTCAAAATGTCTAAACTTTTCATCTGCCACAGAACCATCTATGTTTCAGGTAAAAATACTGATTTTAAGTGATTTGTGCATATTATTTCCATGCTAGGTATTTAAAGTGCCTATAGTTCTAATGATACAAGAAATGAAGTCTAAAGGGTTTTTTCCCTCCAAGTCACTTAAACACTTCAGAAAATTCCATAAAATTACAGAGGCATACATAAATTCATGATTGCTGCATGTTTTTTCATTATGGAATTCTAAGAATCTGTGTTTTTGTTGAAGACTTTTCATTGTAGATTAATGACAATTTTTATTATACTTCATTTTTTTCCTGATTCTTTAGTTTATAACTATAATTTTTATTTTGTTAAATAAAAAGCAGATTTCAACTTACAGATCCTCTTATTTTTCCTCAGCTCTGGAGTGACTACAGCATTAGTTACCCAATTTTTAAGGTCCTCAAGTACGACAACTTTGTAGAGTTTTGCCTTTCCCAATATAAGTTCTAAAAATCCAGATAAACAGAAAAAAATAGTACAGATTGCTTTTTCAAGTGATTGAAAGAATGATTTATACCAGTATGCTATGGGCCAGTACTACTAATTTGCTAGGATGCGATCCTGTAAGTTGAACTGGCTTTATTAACAATTCAAAGTAATGAATTCGTGGTGACAATGTTCCAGTAGGATAAAGTAATAATCTTGGAATATTTCTTGATTGAAATATCTGCTCATGGAACAGGTCTTAAAAACAAAGGTGAACCTGCTAACAAAAAGAGAAAATCACTAAATGCTGTAGCAGAAAGCAGTAACATGTTTTTTAATTACAGATTTTCAATATTGTTACTTTAGAGGCAAACCAAGAACTTTCTTTAATTTTTAGAGGACAATAGAGAGTTACGTGGACAAACGCATTGAAAATACCTATGGACCTCCTGGAGGCAGAAAAATGACTATTTTTATTGATGATATCAATATGCCGTTTATCAATGAATGGGGAGATCAGGTAAACTGGTTTTTTAACAAATATGGCCCATTCTCAAATTGTTTTGCTTTTTCTATATAGGTGGGAATCAGTGGACTTCCTCAATATTTTAGTTAACTGTTAAGTAGTGCAAATGCTTTCTAGTTATGGTACACTGATGAAGAAAAAAAAAGAGAGAAAATTTATTTACTGAAGAGATATGTAGAATAATGGTGTTGTATCTTACATTATCTCCATTTTCTTGTATTTTTATAAGACTAAATAAAAAGCATCACTATAGGAAAGTACCATATTATCAATTTCAAGAATGACACTAATTTGAGAACACCAGTAAACAAACATTCTGCAAAATGAAAGTGTGATACCTCAATGAAAGCAATAAAGACCATGTCCAAATTCAAGGGTAACACATTGGCTTACAAACTGGAGTAAAGATTTTTGGTTTTTGATGAGCCAGTCTATAGTTTGTGTGTGCAACATTCACATGCCTATACAGACCCAAAATCAGGCAAAAGTGTCTCACAGTTCCTTCCCATACTGTGTCTGAAATATTTCCAGCCCAGGATGCTAGGTCTTCTGGAATGTCTGTTCCAACACAAAGACAAAGTAGTCTTATCATTTTTTTTTTTTTTTTTAATTTGCTCAGAGTAAATAACAAATGAGAAACCCAGAGCCTCTCTGCAGTTTCAAATGCTCAGGCTCTCTGGCTTCTGTGAGGCTCACAGTTTGGATTAAGGCTGCTTATATCATGGAGCTGGTTTGTTAACAGTTTGGGTAGTAGGTCTGGTCATGAGAGTGGGCTTGGGAATGTGTTTTTAAGTGGCAATATGGATATGAGTGAGTCAATGTACACTGAATAGTTTCTTCTTTTCACATTAGAAAACTGTTTTGGTCAAAACAAAAGCCAAGAATGTGTTTTTAGTGTATCTGAAGTGGAACCTGGCCTAAATGCCAATATATATCAGTTTTTTGGTTTTCATTATTTGCTCTCACTTGAGAGAACTTTTTTAAAAATTGAAACTAGTGTTGAATAACCCACAACACTGAGCTGTTTGACCATAGTCTAGAACGCAGGTGATTGTGTTTGAGAAAAAGCCCTCACAGGCCCCAGAAGTATTCAATGTATGGCATGATCTCCATAATGGTAAGACCTCCAGTAGGTCTTCCATTATGGCCTCAAGACATTGCTGGATTATTTTTAAGGGGTTGATGAGCTGTGGTTGGTGCCCTGCTGCATATCGTGTGGTTTTGTTGGCATATATGAGCACATAGGGTTTGCTGAATATTGTTGGAGCAGTTGGTGTGGGGGCAACTCTGGTGCCTCCTGATGCATTCAGATGCTGTAGAGATGAATGTGGAATGAATAACCTTTACAAAATAAATAGTGCCCTGTTTCAAAAAATAATTAGTTGGTTTGTTTCAAAGGAGGCCCAAGGGAGAACTGAAAAGCAGAGTTTGAACATCGGGAGCTGAATGTCCAGCACCAAAATATGGAACAAACCGATTTTTTTTTTTTAGTTCATTGCCTTAACTTTCTTTAGTTAAAAAGAATACAAACACATTTTGTCGGTATTATATGGTAGTACAGTTCTGTAAACAATTTCCTGCTGTTTAAAATCACATAAACCAAGATCTCCCATATGACTAAGGAAGATAGTTTGATCTGAGTTTAAATTAAAGTGGAAACTTATCTCTAGGAATTAGTGATAGAATTATAAGAAGAGATAAATTTTTTGGGGTTGTGTTTTTTTTCTGGTTTGAATTTCTGGTCTGTACAAATTACATAAACTTACAGGTAACAAATGAAATAGTTCGTCAGATGATGGAAATGAAAGGAATGTACAGCTTGGATAAACCTGGAGACTTCACTACAATTGTAGATGTACAACTAATAGCAGCGATGGTACATCCTGGAGGAGGCCGTAATGATATTCCCCAGCGTTTAAAAAGACAGTTTTGTGTATTCAATTGTACATTGCCATCCGATGCATCTATCGACAAAATTTTTGGTACTTCTTTCTCTTGTTTTAGTGCAATTTCTTTTTTCATAATCGACTTAAAGCGTATAAAAGTATGGTCTCTTTCTTGCTTTTGTTGTGCACTTCCAGTGAAACAACTGAAGCTGTATTACAGCAAAAATAGTGCCGGGAAAGAGAAATGAACATCTTTAAATGTTTGTCTTTGTAATTTTGGACAAGCAAAATAATAAGAAAGTAATGGTATTTCCTGGAAGAATATGAGCACTGCTATTACTGTGTAGGTTACTATTCCACCTCTGCACTCTCTGAAACACTCTCTGTTTCTAAAGTTCTCAATTCTGTTAACTTTATCAATCCACTATATCGTTAAAAGCCAGTATTTACTGCCAGTTGTTTCTACACTGGTTCAGAAAAGCCATGGAGAAGAGACACAATTTTTTTTATCTGTCATTTAAAAGCAAATTAATGTTTTCATTAAGTACTTCTATGTCTTGCTCATGACCTACCTTATTATATTCTACAAGTTGAAATTCATTGTATATTGCATATTATCTTTTCAGGTGGTATTGGCTGTGGATACTTTCATTCCCATAGAAATTTTAACCCTGAAGTATGTGATATGGTGAAAAAATTGGTCCCAACAGGCAGAGTATTGTGGCAGTGGACAAAGGTATAAATTACAAGGAAAATTTTGTCATAAGCAGTCTGAACGAAGTGCATATTAGCACAATTTAGACATATATTCCTGAAGAACCTATTTACAACAAGAGAAAAACAGGAAATATGGGCTAAAAATGTTTTGGAGATATAATCTGGAAAATGTCCATTTTAAGTATACAAGACAGATGAATGGAAATATCAGTCTATTCATTCCTGTAGTTTTATTCATTACTCAATTTTTAATCACTATAGCTAAGGAACAGGGAATGAAATTCTTTATAAATTATAATTTTGAATGTATATAGCCCAGAGCAACATGTGAAATAATTACATGTTGCAAGAGTTGGGTTTTAAATTTATTGTTAAAGAGTTTGCCCACAGTATTATGTATGAAAATTAGTTGTTTTGTTATTCTGGTATTTTTATGTTATTAATTATAAATTTATAATTTAAATTATTTTTGTTTCCTTCTAAAAGGTACTGAGTTTTAATACTAACAATTTTTTCTTTAGACAAAGATGCTGCCAACACCATCTAAATTCCATTATATCTTCAACCTTCGAGACCTTTCTAGAATTTGGCAAGGAATGTTAAATATAAAGGCAGAAGAGTGCAGCAACACCAGGGTCCTTCTAACACTTTTCAAACATGAATGTACCAGAGTAATTGCAGACAGGTATAATAACTATAGTATTTCGTATTTAGTAGGTTTAGCCATTTATTTAACTTATGCTCATACATCTGTAAAAATTATTAATATGACAACCTTATTAGGCCAGTATGAAAAATTTTGTCTTACTTTACATGCAGTTAGCACTGAGGTATTATCTCAAAACCTGTCAGGCTACTTACTGATAGATTAGCTTAGTAAATTAATGGACAACTCCAGAATAAGGCATCTTCTACTTTCTAACCTACATTTTCTTTGCACTTGTTTAATTTTAATTTGAAGTTAGAATCAGACCCACTGACGCATAAGTGTCATACAGTTTGCAATGTATTGTTTTCTGCTTTAAAGCCAGGAACAATATCACTGATATTTACTGAAATGTTCTGTCTTATTATTATGTATTGTGAGGAATTTAAAAATGCATGGAAAATATGTATTTGTACAGATATGTTATATGTCAGAGGGAGAGAGAGTGTGTAGTCATGCAGTCACTTCTTCCATGCTGCTTTTAGATTCCATAGTGATTAGTATTATAATGTCATCACTAAGAAATGCTAGCAACAATGTAGTATATAATATCTATCTAGGCTGTCTCTATATCACAGTACTGCCGTCTTCTTTGTCTTATTTGATAACTCACAGCACTGTGTACAGCTTTTCAATCTTTGTCCTATTTTCCTCTCTGTTGTTATCACTCAAAAGGAAAAGAAGCAAAGATGAATCTATTTTGGTTTTCTTTGACATTTGCAGTTGGCATTTCTTTTTCCTGGTGTCAAGGATGTTCTTACCAGTTACTACTGAGTATAATTCTTGATTGTTTCTCAGATACCCACAGTCACAGATAATCAGAGTAGTCAAAGTTCTTGATCTGTATTAAAACCGTCTTGAACCGGTTAAGGGAAACAGATAGAGTTGTTTAGACAATGAAATGTAATTCCTAGTATTTGTGTCTGCAGACTTAGTTTTATCTCAATCTGCATTACTCCTCACCCCCTACTCCCAGTGTATATCCCTATCTGTTAGTTGTGAATTTTGGTGTAAAAGGGATTGAGAATGATGTCAGGTTGTAGTGACCTATACTTTTTTCTTTTCACTATTTCTTATCTTATTGCAGTTTCATAGGCACTACTATAACATAAATTATGCTCTTCTGCTGGAAGTTGAGAGATGATACGGGTCACTTAACAATAGTTATTTGGAAAACCCTTAGATCTTTTTCACCTCAGAAATTAAATGATCTGTCATTGCCTATTTCTAGGTGGAAGTTGGAAAGTCCAGTTGGTTTTGTATTTTATGTTTTATGTGTTGTACTATGGAAGCATTTATTATCTAGCAACACTGTCTAATCTATTTCTGTAACTAGTATTTAATATGTATTGCCTATTATATATTTTTCTTTGAAATGTATAAGCTTTTCTTAGTATTTAATGATTTATTTTTCTACCTATTTAACTAGTAATCAGATTGCTTTTTTTAAAAAAAAAATTGTACTATTCTATGATTTTTAGATTTATTACTCCTGAAGATACAGCTTGGTTTGATAAAACTGTTACTAAAGTACTCAAGGAACATGTGGATACAGACTTAACTGAAGTTCTCCAAGCTGAACCGTATTTTGTAGATTTTTTACGGGAGATGCCTGAACCAACTGGTGATGAACCAGAAGACTTTGTGTTTGAACCACCGAAAATTTATGAGGAGGTATTTCATTTTACACCTGAAACTCAAGGGTCTAACTTTTTCCTTTAATTATTAAGTATCTTATCTTGCTAAATTTTTATCTTATGTTGCTAAATTTGTATCATACAAAAACTTTTGTTGAATACCTACCACATTTTTTGTGAAGATATATATATAGATATTACTATATCTATATATAGTTAGTATGAAATATGTCATTTTAGTGATGTTAAAAATGGTGCCATGTAAATGTAGTTTATTGATTCCTGTTCTTCTTGCTTCTTTCTTTTTTCCCCCAACATTAGCAGAAAATTTCTGCTTAAACACAACTACAGTTACTACAGTGAATTAACAAGATAATCCCACTATATGTGGCCAATAAATGATCACAAGTTTGTGTAGAAATATCAGTTCAGTTTTAAATTCTGAAGGGCTGTGCTGGTATTGTGACTGATTTTTGTTTCTTTGTTTTCAGATTCCAAACTTTGAACTTCTTTGTGAAAAACTGCAAATGTATCAGAGACAATACAATGAATGTATTAGAGGATCTTTTCTTGATTTGGTGTTTTTTAAAGATGCAATGACGCATATTATTAAGGTTTGGGATTTGTTAATTTTTTTATTAGCTTAACTGTTGCAACAGTGTTCCTGATTTGGGCAAGCTATGCTTAGAGGGCATATTCTGAAAAGCTATTTCAACCTCAAACTTCCTTGCCATCTTTGCCAAGTCATTTTCAAGAACTAGGACAGAGCTACAGTCATTTTACCTGTTTGCATGTTTTCTAATAAATATCTCATTTTATACATTTGTTTAAGCTTCTAGGTATTCAGAGGCATGAAGATTTTCCTAGGTGAGGTCACAGAGAGGCACATTTTTATTTTGTATACAGAAGAATTTGAAAATACTAAGAATTCAGAGAACACTTCAAAGGCATCTGTACCTGAAAAGTGACCAAAACCAACATAAAATAGAATCTGATTTGATGAGAGACATGAAAAGAAATACAAACCAGGGCTGCAGTAGAATCTGTGTAGGGTAGAGAAAAGTCTCAGTTTAAAATCAGTTGAACTCCTATTCAGAAAGGAAGATATAAGGAAAGAATTAATCCAAAGTCATAATCCGATTCATGAGGGGAGGGGCAAGGGGGAAAAGGCTAAGCACGAGATTTATTTGAAGCACTGTGCCTCAGCTTTAAGAAGTTGTTTTAATGTTCTCAGGAATTACTTTAACTTGATGATCTGTTTACTGAAAGACACATAGGAGCCACAATAGAACCAAAACAGAAGATGTTTGGTTCTTCTCTACTTGACATCAAGTGAAGTAAACGATTTTATTTTCTTTGCATTTAAGCAGAACAAAATAATTTTATTTTTAAACACAGTTTATGTGCTAATGAATTCCAGAAGGCCTTGCAACTCTCTGGTACTCCATTTCCATTGGCACGTTTTTACAAGAATATCTGAGATATGCCATCAGCTAATAGAAAAGAGCCCTCCTGTCACTATGGTGACAATAACTTTAGTCACCCTCATAATTTCACATTTAGACCTTTAATATAGTTAACTGCATAGGCTCAGCGGGAACTGTGCATAAAACCAAAATATATTTGAAGAAAAAAATTCATAGAATTCAAGCCTTGATATAGACACCAGTCTTTTGTATTTTGTGTGTAATTTACATGAGGGGCAAAGCAAACTGTAGCATCTTGAATGTAATAGTGCCCTAACATATAATAAACCCAAGGAAGATGTGATGTATGTACAGGAGATGTGTAAAAAAAGCAATAACGTGGCAGATTTGTAGTCCAGCATTTGTATCTGGAAGACTCAAAGCAAACTTTGAAGGTAAATAAAATAGAAGATAACACTAAATGACAGTTTAAATGTGTCCAGGACTTTCAGACTTAAAATTAGGAATGTACTATGTTTATTCTTCTGGGTAAAATTTTCCTATTGGTATTCTAAAACATACTCAGGATGGAACCTTCAACATAAAATGAGCTCAAAATGTTTCCCTGTATGTATTTAAATCCTATATGTAACTGATTAAATGTCCCATACTCTTATTTGTGGCTTTTTCATCAGCTAAACGACATTCCTAAAGAATGTACAAGGGTTCTTTTGAGGTAAAAACTTTCCTGCAAGTGTCCTTTTAATAAGCTTTACCTTGTACTCTAGTAAATAAAGTGTAAAGTCTAAGAGATTTTTTATTTTTCTAATTAATGTTTTAATTTAAATTTATTAATGAGCCGTTCTTCCATTATTTTCCTATATAGATTTCCCGGATAATTCGGACAGCATATGGAAATGCTTTACTTGTTGGAGTTGGTGGTTCTGGAAAACAAAGTCTTTCGAGGTTGGCCTCCTTTATTGCTGGCTATAAAATATTTCAGATCACTTTAACCAGGTAAGAACTGTAAGAAATATGTAAATCTAATTTATTCTATTGCTTTCTCCTTACACAGTCATAACCTTACGTTTTCAAGAGCCTTTTTGTAATATATTTTTATTTTCTCACCATTTAAAAATGTGGAACATGGTAAATTCTTACTTGATTTATACACAAGATGAGATTATTTGTTCTGAAAAAGCTAGATTATGTGTTAGCTATTCCTGAGATAAAATATGTACATTTACAAATGATATTTGCACTATCATTTATAAAGCACTATAATCTGAAAATAGCATTATTCTGACTTGTTTTGAATTAACAGGTAATGTATCTTATTCTTCCTAGATCCTATAATGTAAGCAATCTTTCGGATGATTTAAAATTTTTGTATAGAACAGCTGGACTAGAAGGACAAGGCATCACTTTTATTTTCACTGATAATGAAATAAAAGAAGAATCATTTTTGGAATATGTGAATAATCTGCTGTCTTTAGGCGAGGTAAGATTCACAGCATGACAAGCAACGCATGCTGAGAAAGCAGGAAATTCAGCAGAAAACTGCATAATTTGTTCCCACTAGTTTATTTCTATTTATTTTGATAAGAAATTGTAGAATCAATAATGATTATATTATCTCAACTTTTAATATAAAGAGTGCTCTTGGTATGGAGTTCCTTTGTCTCTATTTCAGTGTAAGCCAGGAAAAGATAAGGAGTTCTGATGGATACTTCAGGAGCCTTTATTAAATGAGGATTCACTAGCCAGTCAAGATCTGTACTCTTCCAAGTTTTTAATAGAGTTACATCAGGGACAAATTTGGTTTTTATTTCATCTGTACTGTATATATGCAAAGACAGATATACAGATGTAAACAGATAAAAATTTATAAAATATAATAACTGCATCCATGTAATCTATTTTCTTATCAATTTCAATTTTATTGAAAGATTTCTAATTTATTTGCTCGGGATGAGTTGGATGAAATCACCCAAGGATTAATACCTGTGATGAAAAAAGAGATGCCCCAGTGTCCTCCTACCTTTGATAATCTTTATGAATACTTTTCAGTTCGGGCAAAGAAAAACTTGCATGTTGTTCTCTGCTTTTCTCCGGTAAGTTTCTCCTGTCTTCCTTACCTCCAGTAGCAAACTATCCTGTAAGGTCTGATTGATAGGATTATTCAAGGTTTATATTTTTAAGGACATTTAAAGACACATAGAAAGATTACTGAATTGTGATTATAATTACTGATATAATAAAAGTAATAGTACAATTTTCAGAACTAAGAGAAAAATTAATTAAGAGAATTATTCTTAATTCTCTTAAAGAAAAAAATTAAGAGAAAAATACTTAAAAATTAACTCATTCCTTTACCTGTTAATTTACCTTTTTTTTCCTCATGGTATATTCTTTCCTAATACAAATCAATGAATGTATCTTTGTGAAATTCTTCCTTGTTACTTGAAAACAAGAATTTCATAGAAACTAAAGTTAATTCAAGTTTTAAAACATTAAGAAACCTTTACACTTGTCATGAACTTTTTTTCTTCAAATTTCATCGAATACTGAATGTTGGAAATTTAGCAGAACACTCCTATAAAAGAAAAAACTGTGCAGGATGTTCTAAGCAGAAAGAAAATAGACTGTTTTGTTGTTTACATGAATAAACATTTTTATCTAACTAATTAAGTATCATATTGTAGATTAACAGTGTTTCTCTGTTTAGGTTGGTGGGAAGTTCCGTGCACGTTGTTTGAAATTTCCTGGTCTCATATCAGGGTGCACCATGGATTGGTTCAGTCGATGGCCCAAGGAAGCTCTTGTAGCTGTAGCCAGTTATTTTCTTTCAGAATTTAATATTGTTTGCTCTTCATCAGTTAAAACACAAATAGTGGAAACCATGGGTCTCTTTCATGATATAGTTACAGAAAGCTGTGAGAATTATTTCCAAAGGTAATATTTTATACAAAGGCAATAATCCCTAGTGTTGCTACTGATAGTGGTTTTGGAACTTGTTGTGTTATATGAATCAGTAACTGGTTTTTGAGGCTAATACAAAAAGAAATCTACTATATCAATACATGCAAAGGCCGTGAAAAGTTATTACTATTATGTTGCAAATCCATTGTCTTCATTTCCACTCTTCAACAATCTTTAACATTGCTTATGTGGATGAAAATAATGTAATTGGAAATAAGAGTTTGAATTATGAAGAAATTTGATTTTGACTGAATTAAAAACTTGATTTATATAATCTTCTTTTTCATTGGAAGTAATAAAATGGCTGTTCACGTCAAAAATACCGAGTAAGTGGACGTTTCCAAATATACTTTCTTTTAGCTATCGAAGAAGAGCTTATGTGACACCTAAATCCTATCTCTCCTTCATCAATGGCTACAAAGAAGTTTATACTGAAAAATTAGAGAGTATTAGTGAACAAGCTGAACGTATGCAAATTGGTAAGCAATATAGGGATAAACCTATAGTTTTATGTATAGTCTCAGTGATCTTTGTTTTTAATATTAGACTTCTGATTTAGTGATCGCTTAAAATCAGTTCTGCTGGTTCACAGTCCAAATGAGGTAACGTACAAGGACCATTCTCCAGCTATTACCAACTTACAGTGATTCTGTTTACAAAAATGCCTCAAAGAAGCTGTTAGCTTAATCATTCATCTCAGCATTATATGCAGCTTTAATATTTATGATTTAGCATTTGTCACAGTTGAGTTATTTCAGATTTCTTGTGTAGAATAAGCAGCTGTTACTTTTGGTCATTTTATAACTAGGGATCTGGAATGCAGAAAAGTATGATGGAAATGTCCTTCTAATTTTGGGTATTTGAAATGACCTAATTTTGGGCATTAGTTTAGTAATTAATGGGTTTAGAACACATTTCCAGTTTTCTCTGGCTTGCTTCTAGACACGCTATTGAGAATCTACAAAAGCAACTGAACAGTTTAGAAATCTTGGTCTTTATGGGAAAAGATATTGTCAATATCAATCTAACAGAACAGAGAATTCTACATAATTTTTCATACAAAGGTACAAGGATGCAGCATTTAGACAATGTTTACTAATGTAACTGGCACACTTCACATAAAGAAAAGAATAGAATAAGAATGTGTAGATATTTATTCACAAGCTGTGAATAATGTCTGTTGTGAATTATTTAGCTACTGTCTCATACATCCATCCTTTAATCTTTTTTTTTTTTTAATCACTTAATGTCAAAAAGATTTAGAAGGTTAAAAAGATTAATATTGAAAGTTGGTTCAATTTGTTAGGTGATTATCCTGATACGGAATTTAAATTTCATATTATTAAACTCAGCTGTGATAATGTCACTCTTGTCATCTCCTTGTTGAAATGTTTTTCCTGCATGTAATGATGTCTAGACCGATTCAAGACGCTTGTAAATCAGCAAAATTATAAGAAATACCTCTGTCAGTACTGATTTCTAGAAAAGTCCCTGACTCAAGCACACTGAAAACATGCTTGTCAGCACTGTAGTATGTATACGAGCAATATATTTTGAAAGATTTATTCTCTACTTCCCATTAGCAGGCGATGTCTGGCCTTTTCTGGGAAGCAGGGCTCCAGTTTGCTTAATGGTTGCTCGGAGGACAAGCATCTTCTCCAATGGATGCTCCCCCAACTCCTCACCCCACCCTCCCCACCCCGGCCCCCTTTTCTCTCCCTTGTATACTTGAGCTGACGTCACACGGTGTGGAATATCTCTTGGGTCAGTTTGGGTCAGCTGTCCTGGTTGTGTCCCCTCCCAAGATCTTACCCACCCCATCTCACTGGGTGGGAGAGGGGAAGATGTTGGAAAGGCAGCCCTGGTGCTGTGCAAGCGCTGCTCAGCAGCAGCCACAACACCAGCATCTTATCTACCTCCTAATACAAAGCACCATAACAGCTGCTCTGGGGAACATTAACTCCAGCTCAGCCAAACCAAATACACCCTAAGAAAAATACTATTCCTGTTTCAAATGCCTAAATCAGGCATTCATTTATGACTACAAGCACTATAAAAAAAAAATAAAAAAAAAATCTCCTGGCATGTCCTAATGTTTCTTGTGATTGAAAGTACGCAGAGGACCTGAAGAAGCTACAGAGGTTTCTTGTTTATAACAGAAACTCTTCACTTCTTCTTGTTCTGTGTAGTCCCATTCTTTGTCCATCTTTCTTTCTTCTCCCTCTAGGATTATGCAGGGAAAGCTAATGCAGAAAAGGGCATCACTTTCCTTTCCATAGCTTCTCTTTCACAATTTCTTTGAGGTAAAAACCTGTAACTTAACAGCCATTTTGGAAGTTACTGACAGATGAATTGGAGCTGACGGCAGAATGTTAGCCTGTATGTACCTCTGTCCTTCAAAGGATTTTTATAAGTGGCATATGTCTGGGAAGAGGTAACATTCTAAACCATCTCTCTTGTTTCTCAGTGTCTTTCAGTGAGTGTACCTTTGTACTTTATGTTAAGAGTGGCAAAATAACCTGTCTTTTGGTCAGGAATAGTAAAGAGCCTGGATAATGGCGGTAGCCTGATCATAAGGCAGCTGTGCCAGACGAGCAAGAAATGTGCTGGGAGAGAATCCTTGTCTGTGTGAAATATGGTAACAGGAAAGCTGAGAGATGTCAGAGAGAAACATTGCACATCAAACGTGTAATTGCAAGTGGACTCTGACTCTAGCTCTTAGGGAGAGAAGGAGATAAAGGGAGTGCTTCCAGGTATGTCATAAGATTTTAAGATTCGGTGGTGAAGAAGAGAGCAGAGGCTAGAGGGGGTGCAACATGCAATGTCAGGAATAGCCAAAAATGTCTACTCAAATCCGTGAGCAAAAGAGGAGAGAAAAACCAGGAATACATGAATTAATGAGAAAGACCACGAATGTCTGGGGAAGACAGAATATATAATAATCATAGATGGAGAAAATTCATCTCTTTCTGGGCAACTGTTAGGGTAAGCCTGAACAGCTGCTACGAATTGTCGCTTCAGCACATATAAGAGGGACTGTGATGGGACACCATGATGGGAATGGCCCTAAGTAAGGTGGGTGCAAATGCTTATATGTGTTTTTCTGCATTGTCTGTCACCAGGGTCAAGAGGGAATAAACTTCATAAGCAGGACCTGGAGGTCATAATCTTGCTGTGACCTTTGGGTCCACTTTTGGTCATTCCACTTCTTCCCACTTCTTTTGGAAGGCAGCTATGGATCTTAATATTTATGCCATTTCCTCATGCTATGATACAAATACAATATCAGCCTGATTTTCTGAATGCCCTGTGACTTTATGACACAACAAATGACATACCTCACCCTTCCTTAGAAGAATCAAGCTTGTTAATAATACTTCTGTGCCTTGTGCACTTATTTATATGAAATGAGAATAGTAGGCAAAATCATGGTAGTATGACTGCTTGCATCCACTTTCTCTCTTTTACACAAATTTAAATGAGAACAGAAGATACAAGGCATTTAGGACCTAGTGCTATAGTGTATTGTCTCTACTAGGGAAAAAAAATAATTGTGGGTTTTTTTTGTGAATTTTATCTTTTACTTAATAGGTCTGTCTAAGCTGATGGAGGCCAGTGAATCTGTTGCTAAACTCTCTCAGGAGTTGGCTGTTAAGAAGAAGGAACTGGCTTTGGCTTCTTTTAAGGCAGACAAAGTAAGTACTTGAGTGTTAAATAACCAAAGACAAAAGATAGCACCAGGATACATAGTAGGGCGAAGCAGTATCGCAGAATTTGTAGAAGCCAAAAAGAATGATGATAACAGGACTTTGCTATTTCAAAATTACTTAGAAAAAAGTTCATCACAGTTCAGTTATGTATTTTGTCTTTTACATTAACAAGGTGCCCATGTGTTATTTGAAGAGACTAACCAAAAGTGGGTCTTTTTAGACTAAAGGATCAAAAGAGAGGTTGACCATTGGTGCAGATGGTTTGCCATCTTCATTAGTTTTTATTAGCTACACTATTTCTAATTTTATCTGCAGAATTATAGTGGGGAAAAAAAAGAAAATGCCTACTGTATTGAAAAGGTATAGGTTCAAATAGATGGGTAAAAAAACATCATAGGATAAAAAAAGTGACTTTAAAAGCCACTGAAAGGTTTCTATCCATTATAAAAATAATTCAGTTTTTACTATCCAACTCCTGCTGAGAGATTCACATGCTATTTCTTTGTGGGGATTCTGTAAATTGTATTAATTTTTATTTCCATAGTTATATAATGCCATGTATATTTAGGGTTAGCTTTATATTTTACTGTATAATAGCCTTTACATATCTGTTTTCTCTTGTGTCTCGTAACTTACTTGTTCCACCATTTTGCTTTATAAGTTTTATGTGTTTATTGTCAATTCCAGGTACTAGCTGAAGTTACAGAAAGTGCTGAAGCTGCAGCTAAAGTAAAAAATGAAGTCCAAGGTGTGAAAGATAAAGCACAAAAGATTGTAGATGAAATTGATTTGGAGAAAGTGAAAGCAGAGAGTAAACTAGAGGCAGCTAAACCAGCGTTGGAAGAAGCAGAAGCTGCACTGAATGTGAATAAAATTCTTACATTTTGATTAGTTTGATAGTGCTTGAGTCCCCCATGAAAGAAAGGCTAGAGCTACCAACATGCAGTCATTGTCACTTGGTTTTGACTCCTGTCACCAGCTCTTCACAGTTGGTGGCCATGTCTCTGATAAATATTTATGCATTTGCATTTTGCCCTAAACACACAGAAATTATTTTATATTTTTGTTCTGCTTTAACCCTAATACTTGATAACTATGACGGTGTAAATCTTTCCAAAAGTTACAGATGCCTTTAGAATATTGGTTAGTCTGAATGCGTAGAATAATAGAATGGCTTGAGTTGGAAGGGACCTTAAAGATCATCTAGTTCCAACCGCCCCATCATGGGCAGGGACACCTCCCACTAGATCAGGTTGCTCAGAGCCTCATCCAGCCTGGTCTTAAACACTTCCAGGGATGAGGCTTCCACAACTTCTCTGGGCAACCTGTTCTGGTGTCTCACCACCCTCATAATAAAGAACTTCTTCCTAATGTCTAATCTAAATCTCCCCCACTCTAGTTGAAAACCATTACCCCTTGTCCCATCACCACATGCCCTTATAAAAAATCCCTCTCCATCTTTCCTGTAGACCCCCTTCAGGTACTGAGAGGTCACTTTAAAGCCTCCCCAAAGCCTTCTCTTGTCCAGGCTGAACAGACCCAACTCCCTTGGCCTGTCCTCATAGGAAAGGTGCTCCAGCCCTCCAATCATCTTTGTGGCCCTCCTCTGGACCCTCTCCAACAGATCCATGTCCTTCTTGCATTGGGGGCTCCAGATCCGGACGCAGTACTCCAGCTGGGGTCTCAGAGGAGCTGAGTAGAGGGGCAGAATCACGTCCCTTGACCTGCTGGCCACCCATCTTTTGATGCAGCCCAGGATACAGTTAGCTTTTGGGGCTGCCAGTGCACATTGCTGACTCATGTTAAAGGCTTCGTCAACCGGCATTTCAAGAAAATACATATTCAAGAGAATATTTCTTATGCTAAAAGAATGGTTTTTTTCTTCATACTTTATTAATTCTGTCTTTTTTTGGAGACTAATACAGCACTGTCTCTTCTTTCACCAAAAAAACCCCCACTGTTTAATTTGAAGATAAATAGGCAACAAAGGAGGTTCAGGGTGCTCAGAATCAGAGTTAAGAAATTTGGAGGCATTGCTGAACTAGATAATTTCATTATTCCACTCTGAATAATTTAAAAGCAAAGAAATCTGGAATCGGAAATCAGTGATGTATTATATTTTTAATACCCTCTGTTCCAATTACCAGAATTTATGTGGCAAAACACATTGAGTGGAAAAAAGTCAGAAAAGGAACATTGTTTGCTCTTACACTGGCATTTAGATAATGGGATAAATGAAAATTCCAAAACTGGTCACAAAATTAACTCATAAAATGTGTGGACATTATCTCGTGCTTTGTAATGTGTCTGTAACTACTCCTTCCAGACAGGTAGTGGCATTCATATATTTTTTTAGACACAAATTAATATGTTAGTTTTGAAGTTTGCAGTCATTTATTATTTTTCTATTGGTTATCAAACTAAGCAAAGTGTCAGTGATGCTACTAGAAAATGATGTAAAAAAGCAGTATCTCATACCTAGCAATTTAAACCCCAACAAAAATAATCAAATATATCTCAGAATAAATTAAGATACTTTTAAAAATCCAAAATACTATTTTACCAAAGAAACTGCTTTTTAAGTCCTCTGCAATTTTACAATATACTTCTCTTCAGTCACTTCAACTGACAAATTAATGTATTTAAATTTGATTTTTTTTGTGTGATGTCTTTAGCACTGGGAAAACATTCTCACCTAATATTTATTCATTAAAATCATTAAAGTTTCATCAAACTACAAAATTTATTAAAGCAAGCCAAATCGCTCACTTTTTTTCGTATGTACTTTGTAGAAACTTGCCTCAGAGAAAAGTATGACAAACACTAAAATCAAGATGTTGAATGAGAAAATAGAATAATAGTATTGATGCAGGATTCTGTTCCATTTTTCTTCAAATAGACCATCAAACCAGTGGATATCGCTACTGTCAAGAAACTTGCAAAACCTCCTCACCTAATTATGAGGATCATGGACTGTTGTCTGCTACTGTTCCAAAAGCAAGTAAACCCAGTTACCATGGATCCAGAAAAGCCTTGCTGCAAGCCATCGTGGGGAGAATCATTGAAAGTAAGTGGAGTTTTCAGTGTTGAACATCAGAAACAGCAACTTGCCTATCAGAGAATTTATGATGCTCCTTACTCAAAACAGGACATAATTTTGTAAAAAGATAAACGTATGGTTGTAAGACGGGCATAGTATATAAATACAGTTTATTTGGTAGGAAGTAGAGACTTCTACAGCGAGAGCTTTAGATCTTCCCTGTCCTATTCCTAGCATATGATTTGATGGCAAATAATGGCCAATCATGTTAACCGTACATGAGATAAGGGCGTTCTGGAAAATGCCTCTTTCTCTTTAGGAACTTGGAGGTTTACATTTAGTCTTTTCTGATCCTCTTAAGCTCCTTGACTGTTTGAAAGATTATTTGACCGACTAAGAGACAGTAGCATTTCCCACTCTGTGTTTCAATATTCCTGGCCCAAATTGCTTGATTAGATCAGCCATGTCTGATGTATTTTGATCTTCTCTCACGATACTCTTTCATTTCCATGCCGCCTTCTACCATTCTTGAAATTCTGTTCTACTGCTATTACAGTATTAATTTTCCAATATTATTGCTTCGTTTTTTTTGTCTTGCACATGAAAAAAAAAAAAAAACCAACATGTTTTGGACATGAATAAAGCTTTTCCAGGAATTAAGAAATCATCAAAACTTTTTATTTTTCACTGACATAATGAAATGGGGAAGCAGTTATTTCATGAGTTGCAATTAAAATGTTAAACGTTTGTTAGAAAAAAGGTTAAAACTAATGATTTCCCTTTTCAGAAGAATTTAAATCACATTTGACAAATGCATAAGCAGTTTTTTGGCTTTCTTTAGATAAGATGCAGATGTATCTCTGAGGTTTTATCTTGGTTCATATTATGAAATGAATGCATCTTAAATGCTTTTTAAATGGCAACATGGGAATATGGAGGATAGAAACTATATCAATAACTTTCAAGCCTAGTTACTGGTGTGTAACTGCTTAAAACTTTAAAATAATTGAAGGTATGTGGGAGGATTTATTACTGAATATCACATTTGTAATATTACCTATATGAATCACCTCTCTTTACAGAAGAATTTTAGGAACATATATTTAACATACCTATGAACAAACTTTTGAATGTAAAATGTGTAAATAGCTTATAAACAGCCTATGCTGATTTTTTTTGCAGCTTATGAGTGGCCCATTCTTGCAGAGTCTACAGCAGTTTCCTAAGGATTCAATCAATGAAGAGACAGTAGAATTTCTCGAGCCATATTTTATCATGGAAGACTATACAGAGAAGAATGGTGCAAAGGTGTGTGGTAAAGTGGCAGGACTCCTCTCTTGGACAAAAGCCATGGCAAAGTTTTATTCTGTTAACAAAGAAGTTTTACCTCTTAAGGTAATACATCATCTCTTGCTTTGTGTTTGCTTTCCATGTCATTTTATTTCATTTACTTTAATAGTAGTAGGACTTAAAAAATGTATTTAGGTGACTTTATTCAGACATAATTGCCTCTAGACTTTAGCTGGTAAGGACGATAAGAACAGAAAAAAACATATCCTCTTCTTGACTCTAGACAGAACATAGAACAAAAATTAGCCTAGATGAAATTTATGTGCTCTGGTTTACTGTATAAAGTAAAAAATGTTGTCAGTCTTTGTTTTTATTATGCCATAATTACTTTATAATTGTTTTCAAAAAGTTGTACCAGCATCTTCATTCCTTCTCTAAAAAGTCCTACAAACAGATATTTGTAGCTATTGTACCTTCTTTGCTTTAACATGATTACTTAGAGGGAGTGGAGGACTGATATCTTGCCCAAATATTGGAGTTCTGAAAAGATTCAGAGCTCACATCAGTAAATGAAATTGTTGCGATAGTGGGAACCAAACTGAGTAAAACATTTTCAAGAGTCACTTTTACCGTAGTGTGGGTATTCTTTTTGATGTTTGTGAATATTTGATTAAGAATTTTTATCAGAAGAATAGAACATACAGAAACTTAAAAGCAGTGATTGTTGACTTTTGGTTTCTAAAACAAGTATTGAATCTCTACATGTAGCACTTTGCAAAAGTGAATGGTGATTACAAATCTTTTGTCACTAGTAGAAGCATTATTTACAAAGGCAACAGTCGTGCAGGTGGATGATTCAAAAAAATATTTAATGAATTTTCTGCGTTCAGCATAAATATCAGTTTATAAACAATGGGAAAATTCACTGGTTTAGGACCATGATTTTCTAGTGGGTAAAAGCTCTATTGTTAGCTGATAAAAAGAAATAAAGCTGATGATATATAGTAGGAACCTTGAGTACTACATTGTTACTTAATAAAAAAATCGTATCTGCAGTATGTGTGGCATAGTTTTCAGATTAAATACTTCAATATTTATATAAATATTCATATAAAAGTTATTTTGATATATTATTGTCTCATGATTACCAACTAAGTAGGCTTAAAACAATTCATCCAAGTATATTAATATCTTGTGTGTTTATTGTTTTAATATTTCTTTTCCTTTCTTTGCAGGCTAACTTGGCAAAACAGGAAGGCCGCCTGAAAATAGCTAATGCAGAATTAGAAAAGGCTCAGGAGGCATTAGATGAAAAGCAAGCTGAACTGGATAAAGTACAGGCAAAGTTTGAGGCAGCTATGAAGGAGAAAATGGTGAGATTAATTTAATATGAAAAATGTTTGCATACAATACTTTTATGTAATCAGAAATTGGTGCAAACGTGCATTTAGTGCCTGCTACCTGGAATGACATGGATGAGGTTCAGGTATAAAACCAAGAGATTTAAATCTGTGTTCTCTCGTATTTACTTTCTTGTGTGAATAGGAGCGTGTTAGACAAAGTATGTAGCATTCTCAAGAATGAGTTTTAAATAAAGTAGTCATAATAAATAGAAGAGGATTGAAACATATATAAAATAACTCTTTAGATTTTTGCATTGTATCATTAAATTATGTAAGATTTTGTTTTCAACTTTAGGACTTACTGAATGATGCAGTAACATGCAGAAGAAAGATGCAAGCAGCCTCTGCGCTTATAGATGGACTGAGAGGAGAGAAAGTTAGGTGGACTCAGGAAAGTAAAGAATTTAAATCTCAGATTAACAGGTATCAAATTAATTGGAGAAAAAAAAAACACAACAAACACAAAATTCATAAAAAACCCAAACCAAAATAATTTTTAAAACTGAAGAACTAGTAAGAAATTTAGTAGCTTTCATAGTTGTACTTCATTTTCCTCCTGGAAATTGTGATATAGTTACACAAGTGGATTATCCTGCGTATGAATTTTCCTCCCGTAAGTAAATACCTGAGTGCAGAGTGCTTGTATTTGAGTTCAGAACAGTACCTCCAATTTCAGAATTTATTTCCAAAGGGATTATTTCTAGTACAGTTTTGTACCTGTACCACAGCTGCCTCTCCTGCCCCTCTGACACTACACCTTGTTCCAATGTTACTGAGGAAGTGAAACCTTCTGGGAAGTTGGAGGTAGAGATAATCTAAGGCTGAAACTGAGAAGGAAAAAGGATTCCTTGCCCAGTACTGGATAGGAAAAGAAGCATCTCTTTTGATATTAGTTATGACATATTTGAATAAAAGAAGGAGACCCTTACCCTATAGTCTGTGTGTTGAAACACATGAGACAGTAGGCCTTACGCTGAGAAACTTGGAAACTTGGAAGTCCCATTGTGGTGTTGTCCAAGTGACAAAATGTTGAGCAGCCTAGGAGCTAGAGTCTGTCAAAATGTTTGCTAGAGACGGAGTCTGAAATTTTAGGCTCAGTTTCTATGGGATACTTCTGTTTCCATAAATTTTCTTGGGGGAAATTGGGCATTTCTTGTGAGATCTGCTTCTTGCATAAGAATTAAGTTTATATGTCTTTCTAAATACTGCATTGCAGATATATTTTAAAGAAATAAACCAATCTCTTGCTTCAGTTATGACAGAAGAAATAGTTGCCATCGAGGCTTTATTACTTTCTAGGAGTGAAAATAATATTTTTGTACGATACTAATCTCCTAAATTTAACCACAAAAATATTTTTAAAACACGAAGAAACTATTTGTTATTCTCAAAGAGTAACACCTCTCTCCTTAAACTGTAATCGGAACAGAAATCTTGTTTCAAAAGCTGGCTGTATATATTGATGGAAATTTAAATTGTACATCACCTTTTAATTATGATTTTGTTCCTTTTCTAGACTTGTGGGAGATGTACTGCTCTGCACAGGTTTTCTTTCATACTGCGGACCTTTTAATCAAAACTTCAGGAAGCTTTTGCTTAAAGATTTATGGGAAGGAGAGATAAGAGCCCATAAAATCCCCTTTTCTGAAAATTTGAACCTGATTTCCATGTTGGTAGATTTGCCAACAGTAAGTTCCCAGCGCTTCGTTGATTTAATTTTAATTTCGATGAATGTATTCTGTGACTGCTAGCCAGCGTTATGCTTGCTTAGAATAGAACTATAATTGCCAATATTGCTTTACAGTGTAGCTCTGTGGCTTCCAAATGCTTTTGGCAATTTCCACTAAACATCTCAGTATTGAGCAATATTTAAGTAGATAGGTAAGTTATATATTCTAAATGAGTAACATTGGACAATTAGGCAATTGCCACTAAGATAGTGCCCTCTTAAATATCTTAGAACCCATCACCAGCTGTAGATTACATATCTACTAAAAAGTGGGTTTGCTTGTTAGCTTTTGATTCTGTCAGTATTATCTGAGTCTGGTTTCTAAAATTTATATCAAAGAGAACATCTGAAAAAAGAATGCATAAAGTATTTTCATTCAGTATGAATATATGAAGAACGAAACGGATGATAATGCCAGAATTGTCAAGTTTCCTTCAGTAAATATTAAGTCCCAAAAGCTTTCTTAGCTTTGTTTTCTCTAAATTGATCCTAATGTTTAATTTACATATCAAGCTGCCTTTTGACATTTTTACCCTTTTATAATACATTTTTGATCATTCTGTGTAGTTAAAACATCCATAAAAAATCTGAGAAATGTTTTTCCATCTGCATTAATAATTTTTCAGCAGGTTCAGATATGCATATATGCATCCCCTTTGGTTTGATGTCCTCATTATTTCTTAGAGCAGTCATAATTGAAAGGTAATTCTCTCTCTTTTGTGTTTTTTTTTTTTTAATATTCCTCAGATTAGTGAGTGGAATCTTCAAGGACTGCCTGGAGATGATCTTTCAATTCAGAATGGTATCATTGTCACCAAGGCAACTAGATACCCGCTTTTGGTAGACCCACAAACTCAAGGAAAAACATGGATTAAAAAGAAAGAACAGGATAATGAATTACAGGTGAATAATATTTGAAAGGAATAATGTGTTGTATTGTATTCCTTAAAACATTATTTTTTTAGGATGTGTCTGCATTTGAGTCAGTGCAACTCTCATATACACACATCTGAGATAACTTTAACCTGTACGGAGACTGACAGTGATGTAGATGCATTAGCAGGTAACTTGACAAGAGCCATAAATTCTATTCAAGGACTTGGAAAGGATTATGTAGTAGGTAAATACTAATATGAAATCTAGCAGGAAGTATGAAAGAGGAGAGGGTAGCCTTGTGTTCAAAATTGTTGAGTACATTCCCTACAAGGGCAAAGTGGTGAAAAGTATAGCAAAAAAATAAATAAATGAGAGTAAATTAGGCAACTATTAGTAAGATTATGCACAAAAGCAGGATAACTTAGAGCACTTTGAAAATGTAGTCAAAGTGCTTAAACTAATGCAGTCCAGAGTTCAGAACCCAAGATGAAATTCATGCATAAAATTATTGCTACAAAAGTAAGGCAAATTTGTCTCTCCTACCACTACTGCAGTTTTAAGAGCTCTTTTATAGCTCAAGCCAATGAGATTAAAATTCTCCTCATGAAATATAATATAGACACATGTGTCTTCATGTGTCACATGTAGTTTGCATCACAGGCATATTTCACAAATGAAGTACCATGGGAAAAGGAACTTGCATTTTAAAACATTTTAAAACCTGAACATTGCAAAATCTCTTTTGTTCTGCTGAATTTCAATAAATTTTGGGGTGTTTAGGATCTCTAGATTTTGAAGCTTTTAAGTCTTGGAATAAAGTGAATGTGAAGTTCTTTCTTAGAGTTTTATCAGTAATAAAGCAAACTATCGGAACCACAGAAATGTTGAGATCAGAAGGGATATCTGAAGATCATTTAGTCCAGCCTCCCTGCTCAGAGCAGGGTCTAACAAAGCAAGTTGCCCAGGACTGTGTTCAGTCAAGTTTTGAATCCCTCCAAGGATGGAGACTTGCTTTCTGGGCAACCTGTTTTAGTGTTCAAGTACTCTCACAATAAAGTTAGTTTTTGTTGTGTTGTATTTAAATGGAATTAATTCAATTTGTGATCATTGCATCTTATCCTATTACTGTGTGCAACTTAGAGGAGGCTGTCTCCCTGTTCTTCATTCTCACCTACCAAGTATTAATATGCAAAGGTAAATACCCTTGTGAGCTTTCTTGAGGCTAAATAATCCCAGAATTAAACAGAGGACTTCAGATATGTGTCTTCAGCACTGAGCAGAGGGGAAGGATTGCCTTCCTCAACCTGCTGATAATGTTTTTCTAACGCAGCCTAGAATGCTGTTGGCCTTTGCTGCAAAGGCAGATTGCTGGCTTATGCTCAACTTGTTGTCCACCAGAAGTCCAAGGCCCTTTACTGTATAGCTGTTTTCTAGTAGAATGGTCCTATTTCATACCTACAGAGAAAATTTTGGAAATAATACCAGAACTTTCTGAAAGTCAAAATCCAGGAAGAGTACAGAATTAATGGGTGTTTTATTTGTTCATGTTTTTTAATGATTTCATATATTATGAAGTCAATTCTATGATATTTCAAAAATTTGAGTTCATAATTTTGTAACAGCAATTCATTTGTTAGACTGAATTAAGGTTTCCAGAAAGAATTTCTCAACACTTCAAAGCTAAAATTAGTAAATCTAGTCCTCAGGGTATAGAAATAGACACTAAATAGGCATAGGAACAGAAAAATGGAAAGTTAGATGTCTCTGACTTCAAAAATATATGTAACAGCTTTAATTCCCAATAAGCTGTACCAGTTTTATTTGGTTTGTTATTACTCTTGTAATGACGTTTGGCAGATTCCGTTACAGCCAGTCTTTTAATTCACCTTTTTATGGTAATTTTCTTTGTGTACACAAGAAGTATTTCTGCATAAGCTGCTGTAGCATTTCTTACTTTCTTTAAACTGCAACTAACAAAAATGATTTAAAAACTTTTTATAGTTAGATCTGTAGTTTTCATGCAAGACTTTGAAGAAATATTTTTGTCCTTACATCAACTCATAATTTCCTTTTTGAGGTAACAACTTTGAATGACAAGTATTTCCGTACGCACCTAGAAGATAGTCTTTCACTGGGACGATCGCTCATGATTGAAGATATAGGTGAAGAGTTGGATCCAGTTCTTGATAATATATTAGAAAAGAATTTCCTGAAATCTGGAACTTCTTTTAAGGTTAGTAATCAAACAAAAGACCTGGAATTAAGTAGTTAGCTTTTGTGATGAATGTTATTTTATTTTTCATTCCAAACCTCTGCTGAATCAGGTAAATGTTTTATACAATAGTGTAGTGTGAAGAATCAAACTGAAATAATAAAGTATGGGAGACAGAGCCTCAGCTGAGTAGTAAATTCATGAACCTAAAATTTGAGTTTAACTACTGAAGTTGATAATGAAGGTTCCAAGTTGGAACCAGTTACATTTATCTTATTGAATGCTTACAATATCTTCTGTTGATTTTTAAGCAATTTCTTTTTACGCCCTTTAACAGAATTAATAGAATTGAAAATATCTCTCTCGTCCTAGTGTGGAGCACTGATTGTAGCAACTGTAGAATCTTTAATCTGAAATCGAGTTGTTTTCTGATGGAAACACAAAGTTTTATTAATAATATCGAGTGTATTCCCCACCTTGAAAACTCATGAGTCTTTCTGACCATTAGATAATCACCCTCTAATTTTAAAAGAGACCGTCTTCAGACCTCCTGAAATAAAATGAATGCATATGCTGTATATTTCCCTTATGCATTTTTCTCAAATAATCTTCATTAACTGGGTGGGATACAAGAGCGATGGTAGACCAGATTGTTGACGATCATGAAAATAAAATGCTTGCTATTTTTGTGGAGTAGTTTTAATTTTAATATCAGAGCAAACAATATGCTTAAGGGAGTGGTTTGGTCCTACTGCTTCTTAAGCTAGGTATTTGAAGTGGCCTTACATGGAGGGTCATACAAAGTGATCGGACTTCCTTGTACACATGTAGCTTTCAAATTAGGCTGCTGATTTGGATTATCTTAATTTCTGATAAAATTTCTGTGGGAAACTTAATAAATTTATAGTTCCTTTAGAAAGATTGTTTAAGATCTGCTTAGTCATAATAAATATAGAATTACTTTTCAATAATTTCTGTTCCATTGTTGGATCAAATAATTTCTTTTTTTCCCTGAACACAAGAGAACTAAGATTTCTCCAAAGGTCAGTAGTTTCTACCATCTTCATTTGAGGTGTGACTAGAAGCACAAAGCCTAAGCTAAATGGTTCTGAAGTCATTCATTAGAATGTACAGTGGAAGTAATCCTTATATTTACCTCAAAGGAAATGCTACTTTTAAAATGTATCCTGATTGCTACCTTTGGTCATTGATTATTATTTTCACGAAAAATTTGAATTGTGAAATAAACTTCCTCTTTTTGGCATTTCAGATGTTGCAATATTTTTTCTGTTCAATGCTATTGAGTCAAATAAAGCTCACTTTCCTCTGCTTAATACTGTTCTAATTTACTCCACAGGTGAAAGTTGGTGATAAAGAAGTAGATGTTATGAGTACATTTAGACTGTACATTACTACAAAGCTAGCCAATCCTGCTTTCACACCTGAAATTAGTGCAAAAACAGCAATTATTGATTTTACTGTTACAATGAAAGGACTTGAGAATCAGTTACTGAGAAGAGTAGTCCTTACTGAAAAACAGGTAACTGAACAGTACACACAAACCATGGTAATAATTAGGGATTTTTTTAATGTAACTGTTTGTGGTATGTAGGGGAAAAGAAATGTTCGAATGGAAGAAAGACATCAGCCACTTTCTAAAATTGTCTTCAGATTCAGTATAGAAATTTCCAAATAACAAAAATACACCTAGGGGAACTTCTACATATAACATTAAGCACAAGAATTTGGCATTGGTAAGGAATTTCATAAGCTACGGATTAAACACTGACTAAAAAAAAAAAAGAGGATGAGAGGATGTTTTTAGTTCTAGATACCTGAGAAAGTAAAATGTATGTTTCACATCTGGATCCTACTCTTCACCTATATCTTCAATTACATTTCATGAACTTGAAAAGTCAGCAAATTAATTTTAAGTATGGCTCGTAGTTACAGTCCATAATATGTCATGACATTTTCTTGGTTTTTAATAACAGGAACTAGAGGCAGAACGAATCAATCTTATGCAAGATGTAACTTTCAATAGGAGGAAGATGAAAGACCTGGAAGACAATCTTCTGTACAAACTAAGTGCAACTAGAGGTTCTGTATCAAAGGACTAAGCAGATCAGGCAGATTAAACTGATTCACTTTAGAACCTTCCATGCAGAAATGGATTTATCCATCCAAGCTACCATAAGAGAACATCTAATGGTAGAAGTTTGAAGTATGGTGATTTACCAGAGTATGAGGAATTTGATACTATAGTATGCCACCATATACAACCCTAGACACCTAGTATTTTTAACACTTCAACGTGTTATATAAAACAAATTGATTTCTTGAGAGCTTTCTGCCCCTCAAATGAGATAAGGTGTCTGATCATGGGCAAATCCTTAACCCAGTGAAAATGCAAAGTAAAATGGGCTAGATTAAATGGTGTTGAAAGTCTTTTGCACTATATTATGAGCCTGCACGTGACCAATGACTATCTCTTTGGTGGAAAATGAAGGTGGTAACTTCAGCAAATCAATCAGTAAATACATGAGATGCATGAATACTGTTGTGTGACTGTTGTCTTTAGAACCATAAGTCTTATTAATTTTGATGTAGCAATCAACAGACTTCAAAACAATCGAAATATTGGGTATGAATATGTATGCTACGTGCATAAGAAAGCAGAGTTGTCTAGTACATACTGCAAAATTGTCAGGATAGATACATTCATATTGATATAGGATGAATGCACTTGTTTAGCATGTTGAATATAAAAACAATTTTTAGTATTACATGTCCTTTTTGATCTGCATTTTAAAAGCTTTCCAAAATTCAGTAAATCATTTCCGTTTCCTATAAATAATTTCTGTAAGTTGTCCTTTCAATTTTCACATCTGTGAAGTGAAAAAATAATTACAAGAATGTCCTAAACATCCAATATTTGACTTTTTAGGTTCACTAGTAGATGACGAATCCTTGATTGGTGTTCTGCAAACAACTAAGCAAACAGCTGCTGAAGTAGCTGAAAAGTTGTCTGTGGCAGCACAAACTGAAGTGAAGATTAACGCCAGTCAGGAGGAGTATCGACCTGCTGCTACCCGTGGAAGCATTCTTTATTTTCTTATTACAGAAATGAGCATGGTCAATAATATGTATCAAACTTCACTGGCTCAGTTCTTGAAGTTATTTGATCAATCCATGGCCAAGTAGGAAGACTGATTTTTCTACTATTCAGATGTTTCTTTCCAGTGTATTTGCTGTTGTTAACATGCTTGCTTTGTTCTTTGTTTTCATGATTCAGATCTAAGAAGTCTCCTGTACCTCAGAAAAGAATCTCAAATATTATTGAGTATCTTACCTTTGAAACTTACACATACTCTGTTAGAGGCTTCCACGAAAACCACAAATTCCTATTTACCCTCCTCCTGGCATTAAAAATAGATCTTGAGAGAGGGCACGTGACAAACAGAGAGTTTCATGTATTCATCAGAGGTAAGTTTAAAAACAAATGTGTTATATGTAGAGCTAATTTCAACTTTTTAAACTTCGATACCATTTCAAAGTATGACTTTTTTTTGGCTGCCTGGTTTCTACCAATAGTTCTGTGGGAGCTGCTTCTGTCCTTATCCCTGCTGTGGTGCAGTGAAGTTAGATGCAGTCCCCATCTCAATTCTACCATTTACCCAGATTGTGCTCTAGCCTGAGATGAAGATGATAGTTCTACTTCTTTCCATCAATTGGTTTAATAATTATATATTTTTGTATTATATTTCTGTCCTTATTTTTATAAATTAGGTGACTTCTCGCTCCTTTGCCTCTCTGCTTTGGTGGACATGAATAAAACTATGTTCTAAGTTTCCAGAACAGCTCCACTTGGAGCCCAGGGGCTGCTACAAGCAGTTTTTTATCAGTTTCAGCTTGAGCTTTCTCTGACTTTTGCCAACCAAATAACACTGACTTTCAGAGAACATAATGTGTTTCTGAGGGCCATCGGCCTGTGCCTACCTGTGCTGTACTCTGAGTTTGTGCCTCTGCTGAAAAATGTTTTACTGAAAAAAGATTGCTTATGTGGAGGTCCATATAAAATCTATTTTACAGTGTTCAAAATGAATCTTTGTGGTGTGCAACTTAATCTAGACACTACTGATGCCAAAGCAGCGAACCTAGATCTTTGTCTTCTTTTCATGAATAAAATGGGTAGGAAATGAGATTAGATTAACTTTTGTCGTAATTGTTTTATCCTTTGAGAATGGTATCCAGCTACCAATTTACCACTGATGTCAGGCAGGGCGTGCTTGGAAACACTTCCAGAATGAAGTAAAGCATTAGTAAAGCATTAGTAAAGCATTTAGTAAAGCATTAGACAAGGAACCGTATTTCTCAGCTTCTCGGCTCATGGATTCTTGTTTTGCCAGAGGACAATATACCTGGGGCATCTGAAGCTGGAAATGGTCACTTACCCCTTTTTAACTGATGAGAATCTATAATAAAATACAGGAGTACTTTCATCAGTTTTTGTCTAGAACATATGATTGCAGTTTCTTGCTTAGCTTGACCACAGTTGATGTTCTTCCAGTGTATAAAATGACACCAACGTAACAATATGTTATTCACGTGTTATTAAATGAGATTAGGAAGTGAGCAGATGGCTAGTCAAAATTGTCCTGGACTTTTAGGTGTCTTCTTCAATGAATTAATTGTTCAATTTTCTTCCTTGGTTGATCTGTTCTTGGTGAAAAATGAATACCATATTACCAAATATCATCAGCCAGCTGAAAAAAAAAGATTTTATTTGAAAAATAAATCTCTCTTCCTCTCCTTTCCGTTTCTTTCCTAGGAGAGCTTTCATGGCTTATCATCAGCCATATTATCAGGGGATGTCTCAATGAAACAGACATTGCTACTTGAAATGAAAAAGACTCTACAACACATTATTCAGCTAGTCTCAGGAGATTATCAACTCTAAATCTTTTCTTCTGCTAAAGTACATAAATTGAATTTCATTCTATTTACAGTATTCCATTAAAGCCAAACACTTGGGCCTTCCTGAATATTTTAATGCTACTGCTTGATGGTAACCTTAAGTCAGCGAAACAGAGAAAGCAGGATCCCAGATTATCGGAAAATAACCCCCCATGGTGAAGACATAGAATTTTTATTAAAATTGTAGAAAGAAACAAAATCCAAAAGATACGAGAAAATAGAAGGATTTCACTGCTGATTTTATAGGTACCCTGACACTTAAGTAGGCTCTGCCCTTTACGAGTAGAAAGTGAGGGACTGGCACAAATGAAGAATATGGTCTTTAGCAGCAAATATATTTTACTAAGGTCTATAAATATTAGAGAGCATGTTACAGAGAAATTACAAAACGGCTTTGTTGAGTTAAGTAAAAGCCAGAAATATTGTTAAGGCAACTATAACGAGAAGAAAATGATGATAAGAAGTTAATTATGATAAAAAAGTTTAATCTGTTTAGAATTGGATTGCAATCTTATCCCAGAGGTGTTCCTTTGTATTTCTTCTTCAGTTGCATAATTGAGGACATGAAATGTGCTATCTGGCCTTATCTATGCTATTTGAAATTATTTGAACTTGTTAGGCTGGTCTAGGGCTGATTGATTCCATCAGTCCAGAGTTTCTTTCTTCTCTTGCTGTGTCTGGGATTTTTTTCAATAATCCCGGGAGATTACTTTGCTAGTATGTGTAACATTCTTTAGCTATTGTAACTATGTGTTTCATTAGAGAAGAGGTAGAAGTTTGCAGTGGAGAAAATGAGATTTTTCTTTTCAATTTCTGTTTCTGTTTAGGAATAATGGGATAAAACGTAGACTAAAGGGAAAGTCTTTAGAGGAATATTTTTATCTTTCAGATAAATACGAAATGATCTTTACTGTATTATCAGTACTGATTAAAAGGAAAAGAGATTATTAAATAATTCCTCATGCTTCAAATATCATCAGTATAGTTGTATAAACTTATAAAAACAAGCTGTATGGAGCACATAATCTCAAATGAGAGCCTGAGTGAACTTTGTTTGTTTAGCTTAGTGAACAGAAGTCTTAGGGGAGACCCAATAGTAGCCCTTCAACACCTATGAGAAGGCCACTAAGAAACACAACCTGACTCTACAGTGGAGCACAGTTAAGAAGATCAAAGACAACAGAAATAAACTGAAAAAAAGAGAGGTTCAAAGTGGATGTAAGGGGAACATTTTTCATTATTAGAAGAGACAAACATTAGAACACACTTGTCTAGAAAAGTTGTACAGTCTCCGTTGTTGGGGCTTTTCAATACCAGACAGGATAAACATCTGATTTTATGTCATAACTGACCTTGCTTTGAACAGGTTGAACAAGAGACCTCCTGAGGTCCCCTCCAGACTAAATGACCGTATGATCTTATGAAAGAAATGCTAAATAAACAAAAGCACAGTTAGTACGCAAGTGAAAATTACATGGGCCAGAAAACATAATTTAAAAAGAAATATCAAATATAACTTGACCCCTGGAATATCATATGTATTTCATCGGAATGTTTTTATCTACAGGAGGTGCAGCACTGGATCTACAGGCTTGCCCACCCAAACCTTTCCACTGGATTCTTGACACGATGTGGCTAAACCTCGTGGAATTGAGTAAACTTCCACAGTTTGCAGAAATTTTGAATCAGGTGATATCTACTAATTATCTTTTTAATATTAATAACCAGCTTCCCAATAATTGTGCTCACATATTTTACATTTGGAATGCACAGGAGATGTAGTTAAGAATAAGACCAGAGAAAATACAAAATAAAGTCATAGAAATGAACAGTTAAGTAGCATGAATGGGAGAACATTTATTTGTTCTGCATTTTTTTTTTGTCTGCTTTATTGTATTTTGTGTTATATTCATTGAGCTAGAAAGAGAACAGTAGCAAAGAACTAGTGAGAAAGGAAGTTAGTAAAAGAGAGACAAAAATAAAGAGAAAGGATAAAATGTAGAGGTATCAAAAAGGCTCAGAAGGTTGATTTATGAGTGTCAGGTTTTAAGATGCAATGTTTTGAGCCAAGTTTGAGAGATTTTTACAAGTAAACTGCTTGCTGCTTCTTCTTAAGTATATTCAGATATGATGAGCTAGCTATAAAAATATTGTTTATTTCGTTGAAACTTACATGAACTTATATGTGCATAACCTTATTACATGTTTATCTTTTTTTATCTCTGTTTACTTTGAGTTTTTCTTTAGTTTTTTGAGTTGTGGGGTTGTTTTTTTTTGGTGTGGTCGGTGGGGTTCAACTTCATAGCTATTTTCACTATGTTCTGTCCACCAGTAGCCCCTATACTGTTAGGTTGTGGGTTCTAAGAAGTGCCTACATAATGATCATATTTGTGGTCAGACCTGCTTTTTCTCGAGACAAAAGTTTACTGGAGTGTTTGTTTTAATTTGTGACTCTTTGGCTGGCTGGTTGGACTGGGCTGGGACAGATTTTTCTGTTCCTCTTAGTACTTTGTGATCAGAAGGAATAAGATAATCACAGTATGTTCCTCTTGTAGTATAGAATTCTTCTCCTATTTACTAATTTTTCTTAAGCGGCTGTATTTGTTTGGGAGCAGAATCGATGCATAACTGCTCATCTTCAGAGCCTGCATCTGGATGCTAAAATTTCTATTTGCAATATCATAATAGCAATTCACATGGCATATGTCTTAAATGCTATAGACTTTTAATGTTACTTGTAATATATCCTAATAAAATAACAGACTCATTAAAATATACATTTACAAGGGGATTTTACTACAGCTGCAATATATTTATGTGTATTAATGTAATAAATTTAGATAACCTGTAATGAAAAGGGATGGAAAAGTTGGTTTGATAAAGATGCTCCTGAGGAAGAAATTATACCTGATGGATATAATGATACACTCGATACCTTTCGCAAGCTTTTACTAATCAGGTGAGAACCTTCAGAAATTTGGGAAGTAACACCCATGGTTGTATCACGTGTCTCAGTCTATCAATATGCTATTATCATAATAGATTAATTTCAGTTTATTTCTGGGTAACATGAAATATTATTTAATTCACTCACAGGAAATACTATTTAATTCACACACTTTGGAGCTATCCTCTGAAGAGCCTAAAAAAAGTTATTTTTATAAAGTATTTTTTTATAGCTTTGTCTTCATGTCATGACAAATGGAAACTGGGCACCACATTGCATCCTTCTCCAAAAAGCCACTGAAAAAGTAGAATCATTCAGATAGTTTTCAAAATGTTGAATTTAAAAAAAATTATTTTAAAATGAACTATTTTAAGTAACTTTAATTTTAGAAAACAAAAAAGTGAAAATTCAAAGCAGGTATTCAAAAGCCCCATGTGAATAGTGTGTCTGTACCCTAAAAGACTAACAGACCCAATGAAATACCTACAGAAATTTAATAAAGGGCAAAAGCAATCTTATATTTCCCTACTTATGTTCTCAGATACAAAAACTCTGTTGATGATAACAGATATCCCAATCTGATAAAGGCACCCAGAACAGAAAATTTCAGTGCAAATCGTTTACTTAAGGCAAAATTGTAAGCAACTGAAAAGGACTGAACAGTCATAAGTAGAGGCAAGACTACAAGCTCTATTATTATATTTGTAAAAACAAACCTACAGACATAGATGTCTGAGTGTGTGTGTTTATATATGGATATTATGGAACAAAATATCTGATAAAAATAGAATTTCTAATTTAAGTCTGGTCTTTGCAACAGGAAGAGATAATGAATTTATATCTTGTTATATATTTTAATTTCTAGGTCTTGGTGTCCAGACCGAACACTTTCCCAAGCCAGGAAATATATTGCAAATTCCTTGGATGAGAAATATACAGAACCAGTCATTTTAAATTTAAAAAAAACTTGGGAGGAAAGTGACACACGAACACCTCTCATCTGTTTCTTGTCGATGGGATCTGACCCAACTATTCAGATTGATTCCCTGGCTAGGAAGCTTAAAATGGGTATGAAAGTAATTATTCATTTTCATATGTTAGGATACAGAAGGGTCACTTAAGTAAATTCAGAGATTATTTTTTTCTGAAACATATTTCTTCATTTCTTAAATTCTCTTGTGTTATTTTTTTATAAACTGTTATCATCCTTCCCAGTGATATTCTTTAACCCCTAACTGTAAGATAATATTTACTTCTTTTTTTTTTTCTGGTTGTTTTTTTTTTTTTTTAATTCTGTCATGTGATGACAATATTGTTTTCTTGTTTTAACTCTTGACTGGACATAATGTAAAAATCAGCAATCTACTTACAAGGTGACTTTGTAACAAAAAATATGGACAAGATCTGCATTTGTGTATTCTGGAATTTGTCTACAATATATCGAAATTTTGAAAAACTACATACAAACTGATTGGGAAATAGATACTTATATTCATTATGATAATCACATTAGTATGTTCACAAAGGCAGTTTTACAATTATGCATTGTTCTTCTTTACGTAGCCTCATTATCCACACTGGAAGGAAAACCTGGGTCCATATTTCAAATGCTGTGATTTATCACAAATTCCCATCGACAATAACAACATTTGTCACGGTCTTTCACTTCTACAAACACTGTAAATATTGTGGATGTATATTCTAATAGATGTATATTCTAATAGTATTCTAAAAGTTCCAATGTTTAGACAATTTAGACATAGTAGCATACTATGATAGGGAAGGGATTCTACTTTAATAAGTATGTATTTTTGCATTAAAATGGACTTAATTGTGCTGTATTTATATCACTGATTTTTTTGACTGAATTGAAAATCTTACTTTTTCTCAACAATGTAAGTTCATTAATCATATACTGTCAACTGTGTTGTAGAGTGTAGGACCATCTCTATGGGTCAAGGACAAGAAGTTCATGCACGCAAATTCATACGGATGGCAAAACAAGAGGTGGGGGAAAACACAACTGCAATAGAAGTTGATTGTTGTAGTATTCTTTTATACCTCTTTTGCATGCAATCTTCAGTATTTTGCATTTTCACCTTACTATCAGGCGTACCTCAGGGTAAACAATCTCCTTGAGTGCCTGAGCTTAAAAACATTCCACTGTGGGATATGTAGCAGTCTCAGGAGCAGCTACAGAAAGATGGTAATTGAAACCTCAAATGCAATATAAAAACTAAAGTGTAAAGGTAGCACAGTCTAGTCAGCTGGACGCTTCAAAGAGTTGTGGACAGAGTTACAACTGAGGACATAACAGCTATAGTTGCTTGTAAACTCAAGATATCAGGAATTAGTTTTATACTAGATTCTGAAGGCCTCTCCTGAGAAATGAAGCATATTTTTCACGTTACTGTAACTGACAGTCCTTACTAAACCAGAAGTACAACATCACTTGTAATATTCACCTAAAGAAACTTGAATTGACTTGTGTTCAGTAAAAGTTTGATTGGTATCTTATTACTTATTTGTTAACGAGTACACGTTTTCATACCTACAGTGGGAGCATTCATCAAAAGATAGATAAAAAGTTAAAGACGGATTCGTTACAAAATTTAAAATTTAACTTCTCACAATATATGGTATCTATTAGATTCCCTGGCTCTCTGTCCTCACCCATCAGAGTTCTAGAGCACAAATGACAGTGACAATGACAGCACAACACAGAACACCCTGCAAGAACAAATGTACTTTTGAGACTGTTGCAGATTCATAGTCAAGATAATTTCATATTTCACTTTGAACTAACCAGTTCTTCTGTCACTTTATTCACTAATGTTTAACCATAATGAGATGAGGAAATGCTTCTTTAGACTTCTGCAAAGTCCTGTCCTCTTAATCTGACAGACTGAAGTGCTTCAGAGCCTTTCCAGGACTTCCTGTCTTTCATACAGAAAAAAAGAAAAGGTCAGGCAGTATCAGTTCAGGGAATTCCAGCTGTATTATAGTCATAGAATAATTTGAGTTGGAAGAGACCTTTAAAGGTCATCTAGTCCAGCCTCCTCTGCAATGAGCAGGGACATCTTCAGCTGAATCATTGCCTGCTATCTGTGAGATATCTTCATTTGAGGCAAAACAAAAATATTTTGTCAGAGGAGATTTATTCATTTGACTACAGTACAGTCTGCTTCACTTGTTTTTTTCTGTTATGGACGTACACAATACTTGTATATGGCCTTTACTGCACACTTCCTAGACATTACTGTATAATACAAGTTTCTTTAGCTAATGCAGCCTTGGTTATGAAAGTTCTTTATATTGCATCCCAGGACCTCTCAAGTCGTACCAGTACTGGAATACAGAGGTACAGCGCTGCGGAAAAAGAGAGAAAGGAAATCGCTTTATAGTTTTGGGTTTTTTTAATGATGTGCAAATGCATACATACATCTCTCATACTTCTTCATATTCCTATGTCTAGAATGGTCATCATCAACTTGTAGTTCATTGGAATGGTGAAAACTGGGGTATTCCCACCTCTTTTTTTCCCCCAATTAAAAGCACAGGGATACTCAAAACAGTAACAATTTCTGACCTAAATGCCTTGGTAGTGGATATATCTTACAGAGGGAGGGATATGCGAACATCAGATTTGAAAGAACAAAACAGAATTAGTGAATATGAAGACAAATATCTGGCCAAGAGTACATGACATAATTAAAACTGCTGTGCTGTGTTACAGATAGATAGATAATTTTTAAAAACTGAGCTTGATTCATTTGGAAATGTGACAAATTGGTTAAAGATCTTCCTCAAAAGAAGTGGATCCTCATAAAAGAAGGAAAAAACCCTCCTCCATTTAATCTCTTTTTTTTTTTTTAATATCCATCAGATCACCACAAACTTTGTTATCAAATGTTATTTATTTCTTTTTAAATGAGCTGAAAATTGCCAAAATGAAATTACAAGCTGTAATGAAATCTACACATCACTGTTCAGACCTGATGAAATAATGTCCTGTTTTAATATCAGGCTTCCGATTCATCAAGCTGCTAAAGTGATGCTGAAAAAGCTGATTGAATTTAAATCATAAGCAGAAGTGCAGAGAGATTAATACTCAAAATAGAGCTTTCGTGCAATTCAAGAGTTGAACAAGATCAGAATTAATATGCGGAGGTTGAATTTCATGCAAATGCATTTATTGCAGATAAACTAATTAGAATTGAAAAGTTTTAAAGCCTTGTTATCACCTCTTTACACTTCCTTTAGATTATGTTATTAACAAATAAGTTTTTAAAAAGATATATTCCTTGGATTTCAGCAGTTACTTTTCCAGTCACATTCTTTTCAATCTGATGGCAGAATTGCTTATCCCTGGAGTTTTGCTGGGAGAGGACAGGAATTACTTCTTTCTACCACTAGGTAGCACTGATACTTTATTTAGAATATTGGCTCTGGTTACGTTATTTTCATTGTAAACAATGGGCTGTGGAAACAACTTTTGCACGGACCTTTTCCTATTTGCTTTAACTACACCAATATACAATCAAATGATAACACATAGTCTGGAACAGACCAAAAGTCCAAAAAAAAAAAAAATTACATGCAAAAATAAATTTCATTCTAATATAGATGGTTGATTTTAGAGCTATGAGCAACTTGGTCTAAGTTTTATATGGTAATAGTTGATACTCTTATTTAGGGAGGCTGGGTGTTACTTCAGAATTGTCATCTTGGACTGGATTTCATGGATGAACTACTGGAGACACTTCTTACTGCTGAGATACAGAATGAGACCTTTCGAGTTTGGATAACTACTGAACCACATCCTAAATTCCCAATTACGCTGCTACAGGTTTGTCCAAATCTTTAGTTCAGATACCTCACGCCGTCAAAATTATTCAAAGTGTGTAAATGGGAATGAAATTAATGCGGAGAAAAAATAAAAATAGGTAACCATACCTGGTATCTAGGATGTAAAAGACGGGAAGCGTTCCTTTCTTGAATGAATTTAGGAGACAACCTTCAGAAGGAAATGATCACCATAGAAAACCACTGTGTGTAGAAAGCTTAGCTGTATGGACCTACATTCTCTTGTATTCTCTCAACAGCAAATGAATTTATCTTGCTTCTTCAAGGGTTTTATGAATAGTGAGGTATATAAATGTACAGTTTACTGAAAATGAGAATGGAGGACTGAGAGGGTTGAATCTCTGAGAGGAGAGGAATCTTCACTGCATTTATCTCAAATGTGTCAGATGTAATTTCCCAGTCTATAGTGTCATGTTACCTGTTAAAATATTAACATGTTCAGGGATTCCGGGAAATAACTAACAGACAAACCAAAGCTCAGCCCTTTCTCAGAAGAAAGGAGAGAATAATTTACATTTTTTTATGCAGAACATTCATCAAAAACTGAATGGGATATCTTTTGAAATGTGGACAGGCCTCTTAGGAAGTGTTCCCATACAGTCCAACACTAGTGTTTTCATGTGCAGATAGGTTCTTGCAGAAGACTGGAGCTCACCTCTGAGAGGGCTTGCCTGGGGTCTGCAGCCCAGAAATAAATTTATGAGACTAAAGTTGAAAAGTCATTCCTTAAAAATCACTGAAGTTCTTTGTGACAAATATGGAGAAAGTAAAACTGCCAGGTGAAGTACATATTCATGAGTGTCTTCCATTAAAGTGTCTCTTGAAGGCAGTTCAGAGCCACACTTGTGTTCAGCCCATGGGCAACCTGGCATTCACTATAATTTCAATGCATGCTACCATGTTACTCAAGCCAGCCAGACAAGTACGTGCTGTTGGAAGAGAAAAACACTTAGTTCTTATTTGAGTTTCTCCAGCATTTGAAAGTGTCTCAAGGAACAGAGATTCTGGTAAGGCTAGTCTATGCTTGAACTAACAGATTCAGTCGTGCCCCACGAACATTACCCAGTACTGGAAGGAAATAGCCCATAGGAGGAAGCAGTTACAACATTCTCTGATTTGAAAACCGGTACTAACTAGCACTCTTCCAAATAATTTGCAGGTATGGTTTGACAATTAAAATTTTGTAGCAACCATTCCCATTAGGCTGTTCATATGAAACTGAGCGGTTGCATTCTAAGGGGCTGTGGTGATATACTCCCACAAGTGTGAATTCCATGCCTTCTGACTAGAATGCCCAGGAACGTTTTCAGGTGAATCTTATTTACTACTACAGATACAGCCACAGAGTCTAGAGTAGCCACTGTCAACACAAAGATCTGATCTGAGGAGAGATGAGATTTCTTTTATTTACTGTGAAGTTCTGGGACCAGAAATGCAAGAGTTCTTTTCATCTACTCTGGATAATTCTCTTCCATCATTCAGTCATTGAATTAGGAGTAGAGAATCATATGATGCCTTCTGAAAAGTATGGCAACTGCTTCCAGGTTGTTGATGAAAATCCTTAGATCCGTGTACAAGTGTTAGTGATGGTTCTAACCAACATAAATTGAAGGTCTATGTTGAAAATATTTTGCGGCCTAATCTAATATGCACTCCTTTTATGCATTTTATACTAAAACTACATCTCAACTTGGTATCTATAATGCTTCAGCTATTTACATTTTATTTATAGCTAATAGTTGTGACATTTTGTATGTTGCTGGTTTTGTTTCAGTAAACAAATCCAATCTCTTCATCTTTTTCACATGACAGATTGCTATAAAGTTCACAAATGAACCTCCCCAAGGTATCCGTGCTGGCCTGAAAAGAACATTTTCTGGAATTAATCAGGATCTGTTAGATGTCAGCAATATGCCTGTGTGGAAACCTTTGCTTTACACTGTAGCTTTCCTGCACTCTACTGTTCAGGTATTTCTTACAAGATTTACAAATAGTGTTATAATACGTGGAGTCAGGTTTGTGAATGTGCACGTTCTGATATTTATAGTGGCATCGTGTTGCAGGGCTGAAGATTTAATTTCTATAATCTGTATTTCAGGGTTGCTTATTCTCTTAATTGTTTTGTAACTTTTACACGATTTTCATACTATGGGCTTTTAGAATGATGTTTTTTCTCATCTAACTTTAGCTGTCCCAAAGTTAGTCATTTGTTGTACGGGAAGAAGCTCTCTATGTAGTCAATAGAAATAGAAATAAGCACCCCAAAAAAGAAAATCATCTTATCTGTCTTAGCTGTCTTTCTATAAAAGCACAAACCACTTTTCTAGAGATACATCACTCTTCCTGCCCATTGGTTTTAAAGGCAATCCAGATGCCTAGCTTAGCTGTTTACTTTCTAGATGGCTAGAAAGAAATCAAATTCTATCACTTAGCATCTTGTTTCTGTCAATGTGTTTTCTACATTGATTCCAATGTGAGCACAATGATATCTGAGATACTTTGCAATTTATTGTGATCTCCAAACATATATCTTTAAATGCCAACATTTTGAGCTCTCTGAATACACTTTCTTTTCATCAAATATCTCAATATAGTTTAAAAGTTCTATTTAAGATTTAGGGTCTATTGAGCGGCTCCTCTTTTCAGTGTAGCAAAAATGGTGAGAGAAGGACAATTTGTTGGAGGTCTGTATTAAGATACAGTATTCTGCATTATTTTCTCCTTTCTACCTTTTTATACACAGTGATAAAGTTTCTCTGTATACTGCCTCAGGATTATACTGTTCTTGTGGAACCAGAAGATCTAAACTTATTCAACCACAAGTCCTTTTCAAAATTATAGCTATTCATCTGTTCAGAAAATTTATTTATGGAGTGCCAGTCAGCAAGCAATATATATGTTGCCCTGCCTTTAAACTGACCAATTTCTAATATCCCTTGGTGACAAGATTGCTGTGATAAATATAGCTTAAGAAGTAATTCAGAGAATTTGGCAGAAAATCATTATGCCTTTCTGCAGGGTGTTATTGGTTAATGCTCTCTCATCTGCTTATAAACAATACTTAATTTTCAAAACCAAAATATTAAAGGTTTTTTTTCCATCCTATCTCTTTTAGGTACCTTAGCTATAATATTTAAAATGTTATTTAACTAGACTACACAGACTGTCAATCATTGTTGACCTGGTAATTTAAACTCTAATAAATGTGTTATCACTTAGTTAATTTTAGAATGTCAATTTTATGCTGTTTATTCATTTAATAAATGCCAGCACTATTCAGCAATTTAATTCTTAACTTCTTGGATTAATTTGTTCTACATTCTGAAAAAAATCATTAACTGAGGTGGCTAAAACAAAGTTGTGAGAAATATAATAGTGTTGGTTGCTTAAAATATTTGGGCTGCAGACAATATTCTCTTACAGTCAACTATTTTCCTGTTCCTGCAAGTGTTACCATGTTATTTTCACATACTTAGGCATAATAATTTGAATAACGTACTGGTGGCAGCCTTATGATAAAGTTGTGTTTTGAAAGAAAGTGTATTAAAACTATACAGTGAAACAATAAGACAAGAGGGGCAACCTGGAAACCTTTAGATAAATGAGCATTCATACAGGAGCTTGAAAAATTGAAACTATACTTATGCATATGGAAAAAAAATGAAAATCTGTAGAACTTTGAATTTTGAGTATGCTGAAAATGCAGATATTTGGTACTTATTTAAATTATGTAATATAAAAATCTGATCACCCACACAGACATGAGAAATTTCAAACCTACATGTTAATTAGTAAGGGTAGCAATAAATTATTCTGTTGCTTTTTCTACAGATATTTAGTCCTCATAGTGTAACTGAACAATAAACTTTATTACTGATGTATATCAGGCACATAGCGGTTTCCTAGGCTAGCTTGCCTCTTCTGTTCAATTCTTTACTCAGATATCATTATTATTATTGAACTTTAATAATGAAACAAAAGTATATGTTGTTTCATAAATATATTTTGGTTTAATTGTATTCCTAAGGAACGACGCAAGTTTGGGCCCTTGGGTTGGAACATTCCCTATGAATTTAACTCCGCAGACTTTAGAGCCAGTGTTCAGTTTATACAGAATCACCTAGATGAATGTGACGTCAAGAAGGTGAATACTAAAATTTGCATACAGTATATTTAATTGCTTTTTACAGAATCTGTAATGTTGAGGTTTTTCATGTGATTATTTATAATAGTTTATTCATTGCTCAGTGCAGCTTCTAATGATCAGTTTCAGAATCTTTATAAGAGAGTCAAGCTGAAATATTTTGTGTTGTCGTCCATGTAAGAATATGCAGTAGTTAAGAACTTCAGAATTTGATTTTTTTTTTTTCAGTACCATATTTAAAATATTAATAGGTGTACACAATCGTTGTTTTGGAAGGGGAGTTAAAACATTTACAGAGTTTGATAGAGCTTCTCTATGACTGTCATTTGATCTTCTCGTATTTATCAATGAATAGCACAGTAGTATAGCCACTTCTTGCAAAGCAGCACTCTGCCAATAGAGAAAGATGAGAAACTAGGGGAAGAGAAAAGAAAAAAAAGACATAAAGAAAGAATAGAGGAAGTAGTAGTTGAGAGTGCTTGCAGGTCACACAAGAAATGAGATATATTTCTAATAGCAGGATCAAGCCCAAATCTACCGTAAAATTATAAAGCTGAGCTCAGAAAATACATTAAAGTTGTGGGTTTTTTCTTCCAACACTGGTCCTTTCAGCTTACATTTCAGAGTCTTATGAGCTTCAGATGATGTTGAAATTGCAGCGTGGATACCTTCTTACATGTTATAACTACAGTCTTTCATTTACTTTACTGCATCCAGGGGATATCATGGAATACAGTACGCTACATGATTGGAGAAGTACAATATGGAGGCCGAGTCACAGATGACTTTGATAAGCGTCTTCTTAATTGCTTTGCAAGGGTAGGAGACCTTGAAAATAGAATTATTTGTCATTTTTATTGGCAACTGCAACATAGAAATCAGAAGACCTTCTTTCTTCACTTGTTCACCAGTTTATAAGACTCATCTGAGTAAAATGTATTTTTCAAAACATTTTTTAGCAATGAGGTTCTATCCCTTGGTTCTCTTTAGTGAAGAGCAGAAGCTATTAACAAGACTTAGCTGGAACTCAAACTTAGAAGACATTAAGATAACTTAATGATTTACTCATGTATTCAACTAAAATTAAATGAAGTAGATAAAAGAAAGAAGTCTAATTCTGCAAGAATAATAGTGAGATTAAAAAAAAAAGAAAATAGCAAAGTAATTTTGTTTTTTTCCTCTGGATTTTTTGCAGGTATGGTTTCATGAAAAGATGTGTGACAGCACTTTCTGTTTTTACACTGGATATAAAATTCCAGTGTGCAAAACCCTGGAACAGTATTTTGAATACATCCAGTCACTCCCTGCCGTGGACAGCCCAAAGGTCTTTGGTCTCCATCCTAATGCTGATATTACGTAAGTAGGTCTCAACATATCTCTCAAAGCAGCGACCTTTTTAGTAATTCAAAACAAATCCCTATGAAATGCTTCAGGAAAGTGTATTTTTTATAAATTCATGTGAATTTCACTATTGAAGAGGAACACTTGATGTGTATATAGATGGTTATGAATGCTGTATCTTCAGCTACATTTTACATGTTCTTTTAAAGCAATTAGAATTCTTATTACTTCTCGTGGGTTTAGAATTTTTTTTTCAATTTGAAAGCATTATGGAACTTTTATGTGAACACATGGTACAAGGTTCTATACAGTTCAACTACAGAAATTTTCTAGTATTTGCCTTCTGTTCCAAGTAGTATATTATTTTTCTGTGCATACTCATTAAACGATTCTCTGGATTGTCATTTGGTTTACAAGCAGACCTTTGGATATAACCACCATCTTTAGTTCCCATCAGTCCTGCCATTTCCATTATTTAAACGAGGCCTTTCAACTAACTCCATTCAAAATTTTGTCTTTGACTTCATTCACTTTTTCATTTCAAGTAACGGTTGTAACATCTTGGCTTTTATTTCCTTCTAATCGCATATGCCCTGTGAAAGGATATCAATCACCTGGGTTTTTTTCACTAACGTTCTTAATAATTCTACCATGAATTATTCTGTTTTCATTACGTCCACATTCATGGTTTCTTATTATAACTTTTTGTATTTTAAACAACTGTTGTGGAAAACTAGAATCTTCTAACAGTTTGGGACAAAACAATAATTTCCCACAATTTTTCAGTCTGAAATTTGAGAGTCTGATGCCGTATTAAAAGCCCATTATTCCAAGCGTGCTGTGAGAACAGTACACAGTTTTATTCTCACCTCTGCCTAGCACCTACCATTGTAAATATGTATTTCTGAAGAAAGGAATCTGAGAGTAGATTCTGTTTCAAGTCATTCTCTGATACTTGCAAGACCACCATCCCAGAAATGATTAAGAGCCAAGATTTAACAGAAAACTAAAGAGAGTCCTGAAGAGGAACACGCTTTGAATCCAAAATTAGACTTGTAGGAGGGTTAATTTATAGGAGACATATATATAGGAGACTAACTGGAGACTAACAGTGTTGGGGGAGCTTTAATGAGTAGGAATCTCTCTTTCATTTCTCTCTCGTATTGAGGGGTTTTTCCACTTTGTAAATCAGCATATTCCTGCTACTTTAGTCCTTTTTCTGGACATTTTCCTTTGTAGGTTTGTTTCTTTAGAGTTTGAGGAAGATTTTCAACAGCTTCATGCTTTTTTCCATGTCTCATCACAGTCTGTCATTAGCAGCTATGCACATGCACTGACTGAATTTCATCATTGACACACAGACCAAATGGATTAGCATCCTATATAGTATAAAAAGTTGTTTTCTAATACTCCTTAAATTATCCTAAGTCATTGCAAAGTATGCAGAAGGCTAACTGCTAGGATTGGAATCCTGAGATGTGCAGGACCTCTCCATGTTACTGCTGCTGAGAAGAAAGATGTTATCTCTCAGTGGGTTAGGGGGACACTTCTCTGTCACACTCCTTCTCCAATCGGTTCCATAGTGAAGCCTTAAACCTAAACTAATTTTTGTAAAGCTATTGCAAGCTGTTATTAACCAACTGAAGATAGAGAGGAATCTCCCATTGTCCCTTGGCGAATGTGAAGTTTTGACTACCACATTGCAATAAATATTACTGCTTTCTACACAAAGCCAAAGTAAGGGTTCTGTCTGCATTTGTTCTTAGTCTTAACTTCCAGTACAGAAAATTCTTGACAGCACAAACTCCAGCCATCGAACTACGATAGACTGTTGAATCCAAACTCCTTAGGAAAATATTCTTAATAATACATTTTGAAGCAAATCAAAATCCATTGAAAATTCCAACTTTTTTCCTTCTTATAACACAATTTGCTTTGCAATACTGCTTCAGGGAAAAACAATATAAAGACGTCTGAAGTGCTTTATCTTACATACTCACTTTTAGGCAACAATGACACTATAAATGAGATCAACGTAATGTTGCTTTAGCTTCCTTTGTGGTTATGCAAGACTTCCTTTACTGTAATAGAGAAAAATAGATCCTTGTAAAGTGCAATTTGTCTGATCACAAAGCAGGCATTTAAAATACATGAGCTGAATCGTGCTTCTTTGCATTACCTATAAGGGCAATCTAGACAGACAACTGTTATGTAGACATATACACTTAAATGTCTAAATGTGATCAGGGACACACACAGAATCACGGAATCATCGAGCCCAGCCATTTACCCTACTCTACCAAGTCCATCACTAGACCATGTCCCTAAGGATAACACCTATACGGCTTTTAAATACATCCAGGGATGGCGATTCAACCACCATCCTGGGCAGCCTGTTCCAATGCCTGACAGCCCTTTCCACGAAAAAAATTTTGCTAATGTCTAATCTAAACCTCCCCTGGTGCAGTTTGAGGCCATTCCTTCTCATTCTGTCACTAGTTACTGGTGAGAAGAGGCCAGTGCCTACCTCTCTACAATGTCCTTTCAGGCAGTTGTAGAGAGCAATAAGGTCTCCCCTCAGCCTCCTTTTCTTCAGACTAAAGAGCCCCAGTTCCCTCAGCCTCACCCTGTTGTGTATATCTGATTTCCTTCCCAGGATCCTGGTACTTCCTTTACAAACATGTGCTGCAGTATCTAACTTTTGTACACTTAGGATACTATCTCCAAAGATCAGATGCTTTAGGAGTTCACTTGTTCTATCTTGTGGCACAATCCTCGATTTCATGTCTTTTATATAATTGCGTGTGGCAAAGTAATAGAAAGGTATGGGTGTAGTATGCAGGCTGAAAAATAAAACTGACATCCAAAGTTATGCTTTGAGTCAGTGTAAATTTATGTTGTGTCAGACTTGTGCTGTGTGCTGAGTCCATAAGGTAAAAGCAGGCAATACCAGCGCTGCAGTACCATGCACTGTTATGCTTTCTTTTTATTGCCTGTCGTAGCTCTATGCCACTAGACAGCATTGTAACAGAAGTATTCCTATAAACTTGCTTGTTTTGAAGGACTCACATGGTCTACTATCTTTTACCACCAAATACCACATGAATTTAATTAACTTTTTTCTGTTGACTCAGAAAAATAAATTTACATTAGCACTGTCCGTGCTGTACTGTGGAATAGAATATTTTAATCTCCAGTGTTATAAATCTAGCAGCTTTTATCATTAATCCTGAAATACCTCAAAGCAGAATGAATTTAGTAATTAATAAAGGGGCAGCTTGCAGAGTTATGCCTCCACCATTTCCTCCTTCTGCATTCCACTCTTAAGAAGAAACTAAATGAGGGAAATAGCCTTCCCTGATACAAAACTTTTGTTGCTCCTTCCCAGCAAATAGCTGTTTAGAAGTCCTTATCAGGCATATGCCTTTTTCTTTGCTTTCCTTGGAATCCCTAGGAATCATATGATAGGTTTTTCTGTCACCTCACATCCTCAGCTTGCAGAACTCCTTAGCCCTGAAGGAGAAAACCAGCAAGTGTGTAACAGGGCGTGTAGAGGGAAGTTCATATTCTTTACAACCATGGCAAAGCAAATATTGTTCATGATCAATGTGTTCAGCTTGGTGCGGGATGCAAAGGAAAACAATTTCTTTTGGGAGTTTTGATTTAACCTGATGACACAGTATGTTTTTTCTCAACTTTCAAGTTATGTGTTCTACAAAGTATCATTTAACTATTAAAATACCCTATGTAGTTTATAACATCTTTCTTATCCTCACAGATACCAAAGTAATAGAGCAGCTGATATTTTAGATGTTATTACCAACATTCAGCCTAAAGAAAGTGGTGCAGGACCTGGAGAAACTCGTGAAGCAATTGTTTATCGTTTAGCTGAAGACATGCTAGAGAAACTTCCTCCAGATTATATACCTCATGAGGCAAGCTAATCTTAGTTGTTTTCTTACTGTTCTCTCTGGTTTTTTACATAAGACATTCCAAAATAAGAAACCCTGAATTGTAAAGAAAGATCATATAGCTAGTAGCACAGTCAAGCAAGAAATCAATGTCTTTATTGCTATCAACGTGAATCAATATGAGGCTTTTTTATTTTAAATCAAGAACACCTAACAAGTGATCGGGGGATATAACATGGAGACTATGCTTGGACTTCCAAAGCTGCATGTGAAAACACACCAAAAAATCAGTCTTGACCTTACGTGATAGCAGTTTCCTGGGCCTTCTGGGTGAAGGTCTATTCTAGCAAAATCATGAGTAATTGGATAGTATCAGACAAAAGTTAAAAATAAAAACTGCAACAGTTTTAAGGGGTACTTGTTAGTTGAATAATGTGAAGTACAAGTCTACTATTTACTTTTCTGAACACCAGAAAGTTAATTTGTTACATATGACAACAGTATTACAAATATTCAGATGTAACTAAATTCCATCTTCTGTGCTCCTGTATTTCAGGTAAAAGCTCGTTTAATTAAATTGGGACCACTTAATTCCATGACTATTTTTCTTCGGCAAGAAATTGATCGAATGCAAAAGGTGATCACAGTAGTCCGCAACAGTTTGAATGATCTTAAATTAGCCATAGAAGGAGCTATTGTTATGAGTGAGGCAAGTAAAGCATACTTACTACTTATGGAACACTGTATTTTAAACTATTACCTTGATTGCTTTAGTTCATATATTATAATTTCATTCCTTCAGAATCTGAAAGATGCACTTGATAATATATATGATGCTCGAATTCCTCAAGTATGGAAAAGAGTATCCTGGGACTGTTCAACACTTGGCTTCTGGTTTACTGAACTTTTGGAAAGAAATGCTCAATTCTCTACTTGGATATATGAAGGAAGACCAAATGTGTTTTGGATGACTGGATTCTTTAATCCACAAGGCCTCCTTTTCTTCAGGACTTGAGTAATAAAGGACTTGAGTAATAATGGTTTTAATCATAATTTAATGTTTTTTACTACGTACCTAATTTAATTTTACACCTAGGAAAGATGTTTTCTTCTCTATCAGAATATGTCATAGAAGCCAAGATGATAAATGAGTTCAAAAAAGAGATTAGACAAAGTCATGGGAAACAAGTCCAATGGTAGCAATAAACATGACTGTCCAAACTTAACCTTCAAGTTGGGAGGTCTCTAGACTCCAGATTATCAGAATCTGGAAGAACATAGAAGGGAAAGGATTTATGTGTCATGTTGCCTGTTGTAATATTATTTAACTATAGCACTCGTCTTTGTCTAATGCCAGTGACAGGATGCTTGTACAAATAGTCTTTCGGTCTGACCTGTAAATGCAGGTTTTGTATTAAAAGAAGGAAAACGTGTAGTTAACAAATAAAATTCTTTACCTTGTTGGCATACTGTAGCATGATATGACACAGCTTTTCAAGAAAATACTCTTTTCCTGTGGTTTCAAACTATTTATCTCATTCCAAACTGTAAATTGCAAATATGGAGGAGCTTTAATCTAGAGCAAGATGTTATATATGTGCTGTACAATAGCAACAGAAATACTTTATTTTAGAGTAAAAGACCAATCCTTCACTGGAGCAACCTCCCCAGGGACATAGTACAGTTCCCATTGCTGGAGGTTTTCAAGATGCAATTGGACAGGGTGCTAGATAATCTCATCTAGGCTCTCTTTCCCATGAAAGGTGGGACCAGGTGATCTTGCAAGGTATCTTTCAACCTGGGCTGTTCTATGATTCTATGAACATGCAACTATATCAGAATTTATAGCACTTATCTATCTTTCACAGAGAATCATCCAACTGTAGTTTTCACAGTGTTTCCATTTCACAGGTTATTTAATGGACAGCTTGTTCAAATTCATCAAAGATGTACTGTAAAGTACAAGTAAATATTATCTATCATTATCTGTTATAGCATGATATACTTACTGTTTATAGGAAAGAGGGAGAAAAACAAATTGTAACCATCTCCATGGGTAAGAAAGCCCATTACCTTCTTAGATGCATGTTTGTAGAAGAATCTCATTTAGCTTACACAGATGCCCATACAAAATGCCCATGAGAAACTCCTCCTATGTAACAGCTATGAGATTTTCTTTTTTCATCAGTGTTAATCTTTGAAATCTTTGAATGAGTTATCTCATTCAAGGATTATGTCTTGAGTAAGTTCTTATTATATAACTCATACGTTATGAATGATAACCTGTAAAAAGTACTCATGTCAAAGTCTTTTTTGGAGTCACTCTCAGAAACATTTGAGCTGCCTGGAGCACGTCCAAATTATCATTAAAAGGTGGTTTTGAGATGCCAGTCAAAATATCATTCCATTTGTATCATAAATGGCACAGCTGGTAAACATACTGACCTCTGGTGATTCAAGGGCAGCACTCATGGTGATATAAAAGAAAATAATTGACCAGATTCTTTTGACCAAAGAAAATGCTTAGCCTAACAGCTGACAAACCTGACACACATATGGTCTGGAACTTGATCATAGAATTATAGAATGTTAGGGGTTGGAAGGGACCTTTAGAGATCATCTAGTCTAATCCCCCTGTCAAAGCAGGATCTTCTAGTGCAGGCCACACAGGAACGCATCCAGATGGGTTTTAAAAGTCTCCAGAGAAGGAGACTCCACAACCTCTCTGGGCAGCCTGTTCCAGGGCTCTATCACCCCCACAGTAAAGAAGTTTCTCCTCATGTTGAAGCTTCACGTTTCCCGGGATGGAGGTGAGGCCAGCCAGTCTATAGTTGCCTGGGTCTTCCTTCTTGTCCTTTTTGAAGGCTGGAGTAACACTGGCTTTCTTCCAGTCATCAGGCACCTCTCCCGTTCTCCATGATTTTTCAAAAACGATGGAGAGCGGCTCAGCAACAATGTCAGCCAGCACTTTCAGAACACAAAGGGCCCATGGATTTGTGCATTTTCAGTTTACCCAAATGGTCTCTAACTCAATCCCCACTGACCAGTGGAGTGTCTTCCTCTCTTCAGTTTTGCTCTCTTACTTCCAGTGACTGGGATTTCTGAGGGCTGGTCTTAGGAGTAAAGTCTGAGGCAAAGGCGGCATTCAGCAACTCTGCCATCTCTGCGTTCTCTGTCACCACATCTCCCACCTTATTTAGCAATGGACCCACTTTTTCCCTACTCTTCCTTTTCTCATTGATGTATTTGAAAATGCTCTTCTCGTTATCTTGGCACTTGGAATGAACAGCCTTATGAAAAAAAAAATCATATTATAGAGATATAATTAATTTTTAGGAAAATTTAGACTAAGTAACACTTATATTTATCAGAATATATAGTATTGATAAATGAATGCACGTTCATTTCAAGTACTACATCAATTGTATTTACATCACATATGAATATCTTAGCTGTGAAAAATGCCTTAGTTTCTAATTGGCTTTGTCCTAATTAGCATGTTAAACCACTTAAATCTTGAAATGCTGTCTTCTACTGCATGCCCATGTACTCTCATGATTTCCCCTCTGGCTTGTCAGTATTTCATGCAGTAGTTTCTCCTCCTTGTTAGATACTTGACAGCCCACAAAATGCAGTCTTCTTGTCCTTGATACCCTATCAAGAAGGAACTGATGCCATTTAATCTTTAAGTCTTTACAGTAATCACTTTTAAGTATGCAGTTCTCTATGGGTAACTTTTATCTCATCACCTCAGTCTCTTTGTAACAACCCCAAGTAGTTCTTCATCCAGCATAAAATAGCATCTCTTGTTTTTTTGGTGACTGCATCTTCATCTTGAGACACTTACACAAAAACAATCAGGTATTTGCTCAAGTGTTTCATTTTTGTATCTTTTTCCTTTATAACACATCCAAACCTCTTTGCTGCCCCCATTATTTGTCATCTTATGCTTATGCCGTTCAGGCCTTTATTTCTCAAACTTTTTTTTTTGCAAACCTCTGTAAAGTCTATTCAAAATAAAACTCAAAAAAATCATCTCCTTGCTTGCTTGTGTCATTCTCCACCTTAATTTCTGTTTAGGGCTCCCATCACTAATAAATCAGAACTTTTTCAGCCTTTGCAGGCAATGCCTTGTCTAGATTCCCCACACTTATATAGTTATTTTGTCACATTCAGACATACCTTTTCTGTTTTCCCTTAGTGAAATTTATTTTCTTTTTCTGCTTCTTTCATTTTAAAAAAATTGCCTTTTTCCTAAGTTGCCTTTGCATAAATATCAACTCACACAATAGATATCTTGTCTGCCTTCTCTTCTTGGAACAAATCTCTGCCATGGATCCTGTAGTTGACTGCCTAATGATAATCTGTAAATCAGTATCCTGAGTAAACATCTGTTAGCTGAATAATTCAGTAAAAAAAAAAAAAAAAAGTATATTATTTTATGTGCCATTTAAAAATATTTTTTCTGTGTAATGAAGTCTGTACCGCTTTTGTTCCTCTTTTGGAACCAAATCAAAGTTTGCTATCACTAGTCAGGGTGCTCATTTTCAATAGAACTCTGACTATCTGTCTGTAGCATTCCATGGAGAACCAGGCAGCTAACCGTGCAAGACTGGGTTTGTCGTGTGAGAGATATATTCAATCTCTGGCTTAATTTCTCAAGGGTTCCTGACAGCAGTGAGACAGGAAGCAACTCGAGCACATAAAGGCTGGGCTTTAGATACGGTTACAATACATAACACAGTGCTACAGCAAAACAAAGAGGAAATCAGAGCACCTCCTTCTGTAAGTATGACGTGCCAAAAATGTTTCAGTATTCATTTCACTATTTAATTTATATCGTGCACCATTCAGTCATTTTGGATTGCTAGAGGAAAAGTTACTATTGTCTTCAACTCTCTGTTTTTTCCTCAGCATAGAAGATAAGTATGAAAATTAATTTTTTTAAAATTTTAAAATATTCTGTTAAAACCATTTCATTGTACCTCTTGATTTTTGAAATTTACATTAAACTTTAGATAAAATTGTGGAGTGTATGGGCTTTATTAAACAGCTTTTACTGCTATTTCAATAGCATTATCTTCTGAAAAAGGATGTTATAGTTTAACATTAAATAGTTCAAAAAGATTCAGTGTGATGGTATTTTTAACTATAAAACAGATATTCCTTTTACAATTTAAGCCAATTACTCATTTTACAAAACAGATGCTTTATTTTGTGTCATGTATCTGCTTATTCTCCACACAGGAAGGAGTATATATCTATGGGCTTTTCTTGGAAGGTGCAGGCTGGGACAGACAAAATAGCAAACTCCTTGAATCTCCACCAAAGATCCTCTTTGTTCAGCTGCCTGTGGTGCACATATTTGCGGTTAATACAACCAGTCCTATGGATCCCAAGCTCTATGTTTGTCCTCTTTACAAGAAGCCCAAGAGAACAGATCTGAACTACATTACAGTGATCTATTTAAGGACAGTACTGTCTCCAGACCACTGGATATTGAGAGGAGTGGCTCTTCTGTGTGACATCAAGTAAACTGTTTTTTCATACCAGAAACAGAATATATGGCACATGTAACCAATTACATAGGTAATTCTTCTACTTTTTAGCCAGTGGCCATTGGTCATACTAGAACTTTCATTTCACTCTTGGCTTAATGAATTATTTTCTCCTTCCAGTAAATTCAGTTTGTCTTGGCTATTTGGCAACAGTTTTAAAGTAAAGTTCTCAAAATAAGTTCACTGATTGTAGTCTTTGATGTTTCCACTATATTACTTTAAAAAACAAGGAATATTTGCTTTGATCCTACAATTAATGTAAAATAAGATGTTGTTAAAGCTTAAAAAAACTGTTTCTCCCGCATTCTTTCTCATATACAGCTTTTAGCTTGTGCTTCAGTGACATATGATAACAACAGAAGACAATATAGAATGTAGTAAAATTTATGTTCTCCTATATACAAGTTTTAAAATATTCCTGGGTTCTACATGAAACATACATTATTTTCTTTGACTGCAGGAAACTTTATATATAAAGATAGGAAGGTATATTTGATCCATATTTTTTTTTGCTTGAGGTTTCTCAGGGTCCACTTGTTCTTGTTAAACTATATAGAATAAGCAAAACTACACCAGAAATGTTTGTGTCTGGAGTATCTGACAGCAACTAGTACGTTCTCTGTCCAGTGTAGCAGAGTGAGAACACAGAAGCTACAAAAGTAGAAAAATGTAAACTACTTAATATGGATGCTTTTGTAATTAAAATAAAGAACCAGATTAACTACAAGTATAATTATTTTTCCAGATCTCATCTTAGCTCTAAACTATAGGCTGGAATCCTTGGAGTGGCTATCACAGCATTACTAATACTATTAACAATCTGCATTAAAAATTTTCTTCCTTCAGATACCTTTATTTGGCAACATTTTTTTTTCACTTGCATCCCATGACTGGACTATGTTCTCCCTTTTGCATCTGCTGTGGTAAAGTGCAGCTACTACTTGAGGAAGTCCTGGGGCATTTGATGGGATGGTAAAAGGCTCTTCTGAGTTAGAATCCTACCGCTTTCTATTGCAGGTCCCCATTCCAGGATATCCACTTGCAGAAAAGCCATGGAATATAGGAGATAACAACACAAAGACAGAAAATGATGAGCCAATAATGTAAAGAAAGATCTCCAAATACAATTAAGTAAAACATTTCTTCTGTTTCTCCTCTGTAGACTTAGTTAGATCCAAACACAACAAACCAGCTAAGGTGTTAGATAGAAATACACAGGAATTTTTAAAGTTAAAAGTGGTACCACAGAACTACATCTGGCTGCATAGAAGAAAAAAAACCAAAACAACAAAACAAAGAAAGAAACAAACAAAAAAAAAGCCAAACAAACCAACCTAACTGTGCAACTGCAAGGGATTTTGCTCCAAGTAATCAAGAAATTATGTCAGTACTCGTGGTGGGCTGGACCTGACCAGCAGGCTAAGTACCTGCTCAGGTGCTTGCTCACTCTCCCCTGCCCCAGCAGGATAGGAGAAAGAACTGGAAGAGCAGGAGCTGAAAACATATGAGTCAAGATGAAGACAGTTTAATAAGCGAGGCAAAGCTGCCTACACAAGCAAAGCAAATTAAGGAATTTATTTACTGCTTCCCACAGGCAGGCAGATGTTTAGCCATTTCCTGGGAAGAAGGGCCTCAGCATGCATAACAATTACTTGGGAAGACAGATGCAGTAAGCACCAACGTTTCCCTTCCTTCTTTCCCCAAGCCTTTGGTGCTGAACATGACATCATACAGTACGGGATACCCCTTCGGACAGTCTGGGTCAGCTGTCCCAGCTTTTTCTCCTTCCACATTCTTGCACACTCCCAGTCTACTCTCTGCAGGCCCAGAGGTGTAAAAGTTCAGATCAAAAAAAATGCAACAATTACAGTGCACTCATTCCTTAAGTTTTTTTTTCACCCGTCTGGCCTTTCAGCTTAGTTACAATGGGGAAACAATGTGTAGTAACCCCGTGAATGCCTCCACAGGTGGCAGATGTGCGCTGCCACATTTCCAAGTGAAAGCCTATAGGGAAAACAGCAAGGAAGGTGCAAACTAATAATGTCCTGAGTTGTATAACTTAAGACTGAAGAGGATTTTATTCTCCTCCTTGTATAATATTAAGGAGATGGGTAATGTATTGTTGATCTCAACTATTTCATATATTGTATCAGATTCTTGAGAGCATCTCTTTCTTCTGTTTGTCAGAGTCCAGATTTCTCTTTTCCCATCTTCTCTGAGCCTGTCTAGGAGTTTGCTCCGTTTACTTTCCTCAGTACCATGCATTAGCTCATTACTTGCAGGTTACAATGAATGTTAATTTCCACATAGGTTTCCAGTTAGTTTGTGGAAATAATTTATGTTTTGTGACAGCAACAAGCTACTGTCTATTCAGAAGGCTCCTTTTTTGTCTCTGTGTGCTTTAAAAATATTCACAGGGTATTTCTCTGTCCTAGTCATAACAAGGGATAGTGTTCTGACAACTTGTTTATAGCCAGCTCTTCAAACATCTAATGGGGTGCAGTTAATTACTTGAATCACCACAAATCATTCCTCCCAGCTGACACGATCTATAGGAATTCAAAAATCTCAGTTCAAGACCTTTCTTCACTCCCAGGAATGCTCTATACATCCAGGATATTGTAATAAGCATTCAAATCCCTAAACTAACTCTGACATAGTTTTAAGTTACTGAACAAGTTACTTCCTGAACCTTTTAATGCTCGTTTACTATTCAAGGTACTGCAGTATTGTGGTGCCTGAACTGACGAATTGACAAAAGACAAGAATGCCATGTCAGCAAAATACAAATATTTAACAGACTATAAGGAGAAAAAAGGCCAATACTTGAAATATGGCATTCCCAAATGTCTAAAAGGATTAGTCCACTTTGGGGGACTTTAATTCTTATCTTGTTGATAGACCCATCACTTGCCTTGCAGTTCTGTATTCTTTATTATCAATCAAGATATTCTTCTCATTGTTCATTCTTTAGCAAAACAATTTTATCATTTTTCATAAATACTGAGATTTCACCCAAAATTCATCCTTAATGTCAGTTCCAACATTTACTTTAATTAACATATGCTTATCAGTATTTTTCCCCCTAAGCCTTGTTCAGGTCCAGGGCAGTGATTCCACCCTCTGAATATCTTTTAGTCTTTTACGCTTTCTAGGACAAAAATTGAAGTTAAAGAACACCCTCTCTGATTGCTTACCTTTCCTCCCACCCCTGCCCCATCTCCTGGACTTTCCTTGTGGATTTGCAACTTCTAATATTTAACAATACCAACAGATGGACTCCTCCAATTCATCGTACACTTCATTTTCCCAAAGCAGCCTTGGCAGCATGTCTTCACAGATAAACTGTCTGCAGCTTCCTGCATATATTCACTAATCAGTGATTCCTCCTACCACTGTTTATATTTGATATTCAGATTAGTCACATGGCTGTTCAAGAGGTTAGCTAATTAAAACTCCTAATATTAACTTCTCAAAGTCTGCTGGCTAATCACCAAAGCGGGATTTCTGTGAACAGATACTCAAAGGCAGAAGGATGATTTGCCTTACAGACATGGTAATTCAGAGAACTGCATTAACCATATAATTGTCTTTTCTCCCTGCAGCTTCAGATGACTTACGAGCAGGCTGCTCTACAGCGATGGAAATGAATAATGGTTAGGGTCACCCTCTTTTGGGCAGGGATGTTTATGATGTGAAAAGCTATGGCCTCAGAAGGCACTGTGATTAACAGTTTGTGATCTCCTTCTCACTTTTACAAAAAGGAAAGTAACTGTAATGCAAATGGCTATATAAATGGAAACATAAAGGATGTAACTGGCATATTTACAATCCAAACAGTCCTCTTTTTTAGTCATAGCCACAGTAGAAAACAGGAAACTCATGAAGCTGGTTCTTCATCTCACTCATTCATCCCGAGAATCTTTTTTTGATACAAAATGCTGAATATCACCTCTTTCTTAAGAAACACATCCTGTCCCTCTTCAAAGGGGAAAAAAACCCAAACCCAAAACATCGGATGCTACTAAATGCTTGTCTCAGCATTTGGGAAGCCTTTTCCTGAGGGAATCCAGGTACTACCTAGTAGGCATCTAGCAGCAGAGTAGGCAGAAATCATCTCTGTCTCTTTGAAAGAGACCGGCATTGTGATCATTACACAAGTCATGTATCAAACTGTACAAAGCAGTTTTCCTTTTCTGTATCAAGATTTCCCCCAGTGAAAAGATATTGAATTATTGAATGGAGTGATTTCCAAATAATTTCCTCACAGGAAAAAGCTACCACTATAGAAGAGAGAGAGAGGAGAGTAATATTTCTGTCAATTTTACCTAATAAAGAATAATTTTTTCTCTCTTTGTTCTCTGATTCATAGCTTCCTACTTTCTTCTTGTGAAAAATGAGGAGAGAAAGGGAGTGCTTTACTGAGTATTTCTTACCATCAGTTCCTCTGTGCTAGCATCTTTTCATTTTGTTCATCCTAGGAGCCTTCTATAGCCCAAAATACAATTGTTAACAAAGGGGATTCTTTGAACAGGGGATTCTTAATTAGGAAATTTGAATTAGGAGTCAGAGATTGTGGTGAGAAATTCCAACTGTAATAAAAAAGTCGTTTGCTATTATATTACATGACTGCAAATAACCTTTATATCTCTATACTTCAAAGACTTTTAAATATAGGAATGACTGGGTCAGATTCACAAATTACTCAACACAGGGCCGTATGAATCTTTCAACAACATTTTATAGAAAAGATTTAGAGCAATTTCTTCTTTGTAAGACAGAGAATGTAAGCTTTGTATCGAAATTAAATACCTATCTAAATAATTCCCTCCATACAATCATTCCATAGAATAAACTCCACAAGGCAGCTAGACCCCAAACGTAGATACAGCTATATTAGTTCACAAAACTTGACTTTAAAAACAAAAACAACAACAAAAAAAATCTTTGCACTCATTTCTTTGTAGGCATCAGGATATAGCCCAAAGTGTACAAGTCATACTGATTATTGAAAAAATGGAGCTGTCCGTTTTGCTCAAGCACTATTTGTTCTTTTCATATATATTTCTATACAACCACATCTTTAGGTCTGGAACTGCAAAGTAGTAACAGCTCATGTTCGTTCATCCTGAGTTTGCATCTATGATCCCGTACACTATAAAAAACGGGGTGGTTTCAACCCCTGCACTCCAGCACTGCGTGGCTTCCCCGAGACATTTCATGTACTGAGTACATTCTCCTACACGTGGGAAGGTAACTTAAGTGACAGCACAATTACTGCTCATAAGCACTAAACTAAAAATACCGAGCCTTAATGCACAACTGTGTACTAGGGCCAGTAACCAGAAGACATTCTCCTGCTTCCTAACGCACTACATGTTTAAAAGTTTTGTACGTTAACCTGCCATCTAACTATTTGCTGTAGCCATGTCCTGACACAGAATACTGTAACATCTTTTTTGGAGTATTGCTAAGATGCTTAAATTACCCACTTCCCGAAGACCAGGTTTTATGGTACTATTTATATGATTTAGTTTCTCCAAACAACATGAAGTATACATAGCTCCAAGAGAAGATGATCTCTCTTCTAAACACCAACGTGCTGGTAATCGCAGTAGTAGCTAACGTATTTGTAACTCTCATATGCATAATACTGCTCAGAGCTACCTTTTTGTGTTCCAGGTGGTCTACAGAAGGATTCAGCTTAAGTGAACTTTTATTTCAGTTAAGTAGGTGTCTATATGAATTAAAACTGTACAAACACCACGTGCATTCAATGATTTAACACTAAAAGCCTTCTACTTCCTTTCCTAAATGTGTATTTCAAATACCTAAGTGATTTATTTGAGTTACTTCATAGGTTCTGGTCCTCAGCTCAGACATTTTAGCTTTTATTGAGCTTGTAAAGATCTTTACTGACAATTCTTCTTGGCTTTGTAAAGAAGAAAAACAAGCCAAAGCACATTCCCTGCTGCAGCACACTAGTAACAAAATACAACAGTAAACAGGTAACAGACTTTCAGGCACATGGGCGACTCTCACACAGCCACGGCACACGGCTGCAACTCCCTCCATTTTTCATAAAAATCCTCAGTTTAGGTAAAACACTTCATTCTCCAAATCTCAGCAACTCTGTACCCTGCAACTTCAAATATACATATACAAGGTAGTCACTAAGACTTTTAGAACTGTTTGCACTCTGGTTGTTTCCAAGAATTGTATGTTTCTATTGCATAAAAAACAAACAAACAAACAACTATTACAAAAGGCAATGTTTATAAAAGCAAATAATTACTGGTCATGAAGAAGCACAAACTGCATAACTTGCACTGAAAACTGATAACATTCTTTAGGATACTGCCTAAGGCAGCTTAGGAAAATGTCTGTTACTCAGCAAGTGCCACAGCAGAAACAGGCAGTTTTGCCACGAAACTGATTTTTCTCTTTAGAAAGTTTCAGAGACAAAGCATCCAGTCTCATGTGGGACACTCTGCATACATGAGACTAGCAGTTGTAGTTTTTGGATCTCAGCCGGCCTGAACCCTGGTCAATCTCTCCAGTGACAAGCCACCACTGACACTGTTTCTGCAGAAAAGAATTATCATGACAGGTTATTAAAAGAGACATAGAGCTTTTTCAAAGCGCGATTTTGCCCTCAAAATGCAGTAAATTGCACTAATAATGCCCAATGGTTATAGGAGTTCAATAATCCCTGTATTGCAGTGTAACTGCAACGTAGCTTCTCCTTAAGACATCTGAAGAGCTTGGTAAAGGAACGAGAAGTTACAACATCCTGCATTTTAAATAGTATTTGTAGCCCTTCAGCTACAGAAAAAGAGGCATTTGCCTCAAGAAACTAAATTCTTAAACTGAACAATGCCTCTTCAAGTCATTGCATTGTATTTTTCAAACTGAAAGGACTCCAGCTCCTTTCAAATTTGGATAGTGTCATTTTAATGCTTCACTTGGCTATTTTCAAACTGTCCTTTTCTTACTTTAACGCTGTGAAAAGATCAAGTTTAAATTTTACTATTAATAAAATCATAAATAAATATAACAGAAACCCTGCAGACCAAGGTTTTAGAGACAACTTTCATCAGTATTTCCCCCCCAAAAGACTTAAATTTATTGGATAAATACCTTTCCACCTCTAGGAAAATGGCTTCTATTTAAATCAACAGAATTTGTTCAGTCTTCAGAAATTTGATAATAGCTTCTTAATGGGCACAATGAAAAAGTGTCTGTTCAGGATGGATTCTGATCCTTTTTTTTTTTACTCCAAAAACACTCATGTTGGAAGATACCACTAGTGCATGATGTCATCATACCTAAAGAGTTACCTTTGATTATTTTTGAAAAGCAGAATTATTCCAAGGAAATACCTCAGCTTTCAAAGTGACACATGTTCCCTTCACAGTCCCGATAAAGCTTTTCAACCGAGACATAAGCTTAATGAGCTCTTGAGAAAGCAGCCGGCCCTCTGCTGCGCACAGGTGCTGCGAGTCCTCTTGGGAGCAGAAGTCCTAACTGGAAAACTTAATGAATATGCCTGGTGTAGAAACAATAGAAAACAGTAGAGATTTACATGTGAAGTAGGTGCACACTGCTAAGGCTGGTGGTGCTATCCAGGTGGAAGTGGTTTCTTTCCCTTTCTTTCAAGGTTTCTGCTGCCTGGCCTGAAGGAAGCTGGAGGGTATTTTCCTCAGTTGCCCAGTGTTTTTGTTGGTGCCTGGAAAGCAGATGTGACATGCGTGGTCTTCTGGTGCCAGGAAGCAGGGCCAGCCCACGGGCACTTCGAAATGAGATCAGGTGTTGGGCTTCAAGTAAAACATTCCCATGAGGAGGAACCAGGCTTGAGCGGTGTCCTCTCAGCCTTTCAGGGGAGTCAAACCACATAAAACAACTAACAGCCAACTGTTAGTTTTACTAGTCACGTTTCTCAGAAGCCTGGTATTGCAGGTGCTCTCTGGTTTCTTCGTTCAAGGATGTGTGGTAACTGCAAGTAAAAGAAATGTAGGGCTTTATACAGAAGTTTCTTATATCTAGGTGTAATTTGTCTTAGCACACACACAAACACAGATTCAGGCAAAATAAGCGGGGTTTTCTCTGTCTTGTTATCTTCATCCCTTTGAGGTAAACATTAAATATGAGTTTAAATCTTTTAAATTCAGGGGATCACTGATTTCTTTCAAAATCACAAAGTCTTTTCATTGTTCCAGGTGACATTGCTGGGGCTCAATATGCTTTTTCAATTGGACTGGGCAGGAGATTTCACAGTCACACCAAGCCCCAGAGCCAAGCTCTCCGCTGAAGTAATTTCCTTTAGACACCAGCAACATTGGAACAGGCTGCCCAGAGAGATTGTGGAGTCTCCTTCTCTAGAGACTTTCAAAACCCATCTGGGTATGTCCCTGCATGGCCTGCCCTGGGTGATCCTGCTCTGGCAGGGGGGGTTGGACTCAATGATCTCTAGAGGTCCCTTCTAACCCCTACCATTCTAGGATTCTATGATCTTTATTTTTCATTCCTTTGCACTGTTCCCTAAGTCTCCAGAAAAGCCTGTAGCAGACTTAATTATTCTACAGAAACAGAGTATTTATTTCACTGGAGTAGTAAAAAATTAATCTTAATGAGCAACACCAAAAAATCACCCAAAGCACACATTAGGGGTTTCAACTAACTTGGGGTGTTCGAGGATCATCTCTTTTAACAACCCAAAATGTATATTCTTTCTCTCCTCTTTGGGAATATTTTTTTTCCTTCCTTCAATTGTTTTCTCTCACTTCAGAAAAGTTCAAGGAAATCTCTTTTCAGCCTTCAGTTAACCAAACCACCATGGCAAATTATTTCTGCCTGGAGTCAGCTGCTGAAACGTAACTGCTGTCCTGGCGATTCACATGCTGAGGAATTTCACGATTTTGTGATCTTACAGCATCGATGCTCTGACTAGTTACATTCCCAAAGCACCAGGCTGATGCTGTGTTGTATTTGAAATTAATACGCATTATTAATATTTAAGCTATTAACTTTTTTATATTCCAGGAGCATCTAACAGACCAATGTGAAATCTTTTTTGCCAGTTCCCAGTTCAATTCTGAGACTTCCTTCAGATATAGAAGGAATCCTAACAGATTTAGTTAGGATCTGTACGCTTTTTCTTCCAGATTTTGCATATCATCTCACTGAATAAATCATAGTAATTTAGTGAAGGTTTGGTTTTACTAGGCGGTGCAAAGTGAATAAATAAGGACAATAATATGAATCTAGTACAAAGCAGACTCGGAGCCTTCCTTTGCTAGGCAAGTAAGTATTCCACGTCCTCTGAATTTACACGTCATACTAATGCTAGCACTGACCTGTGCCCTGACTCCAACTTAGAAACCAAGCTCTGATCTGACGTGCAGCTCTGCAAATTCATGTTATAAATGGGTAATTGCATTTACAGTTATTAAAAACTAATAAAACTTGGACGTCACAAACAGCGTGAAGGCCGCTACGATGCCCAAACCTGAACAAAGTCAGAGTAACATAAAAAAA